>SJYX01017056.1:193554-358967 GCA_006410675.1 Oreotragus oreotragus
GAGGAGAGTGAAAAAGTTGGCTTAAAGCTCAACA
This sequence comes from Oreotragus oreotragus, assembly GCA_006410675.1. NCBI lineage: Eukaryota > Metazoa > Chordata > Mammalia > Artiodactyla > Bovidae > Oreotragus > Oreotragus oreotragus. The sequence continues at coordinate 193,589 of SJYX01017056.1, forward strand.
TTCAGAAAACGAAGATCATGGCATCCGGTCCCATCACTTCATGGGAAATAGATGGGGAAACAGTGGAAACAGTGTCAGACTTTATTTTTTGGGGCTCCAAAATCACTGCAGATGGTGACTGCAGCCATGAAATTAGAAGACGCTTACTCCTTGGAAGAAAAGTTATGACCAACCTAGATAGTATATTCAAAAGCAAAGACATTACTTTGCTGACTAAGGTCCATCTAGTCAAGGCTATGGATTTTCCTGTGGTCATTTATGGATGTGAAAGTTGGACTGTGAAGAAAGCTGAGTGCTGAAGAGTTGATGCTTTTGAACTGTGGTGTTGGAGAAGACTCTTGAGAGTCCCTTGGACTGCAAGGAGATCCAACCAGTCCATTCTGAAGGAGATCAACCCTGGGATTTCTTTGGAAAGAATGATGCTAAAGCTGAAACTCCAGTACTTTGGCCAACCCATGTGAAGACTTGACTCATTGGAAAAGACTCTGATGCTGGGAGGGATTGGGGGCAGGAGGAGAAGGGTACAACTGAGGATGAGATGGCTGGATGGCATCACAGACTCGATGGACGTGAGTCTGAGTGAACTCTGAGAGATGGTGATGAACAGGGAGGCCTGGCGTGCTGTGATTCATGGGATCACAAAGAGTCGGACACGACTGAGCGACTGAACTGAACCGAACTGAATCAATGAATATAGGAATGTTGCGGGATATAAAATCAACACATAGAATTCCTTTGCATTCCTATACACTAATAATGAGAAAATAGAAAGAGAAATTTAGGAAACAATTCCATTCATTATTGCAATGAAAAGAATAAAATACTTAGGAATATATCTACCTAAAGAAACTAAAGGCCTATATGTAAAGTGAAGTGAAGTGAAGTGAATCGCTCAGTCGTGTCCGATTCTTTGTGGCCCCATGGACTGTAGCCTACCAGGCTCCTCAGTCCATGGAATTTTCCAGACAAGAGTACTGGAGTGGGTTGCCATTAGAAAACTATATAACATGGTGAAAGAAATCAAAGAGGACACTAATAGATGGAGAAATATACCATGTTCATGGATAGGAAGAATCAATATAGTGAAATTGAGTATACTATCCAAAGCAATCTATAGATTCAACGCAATCCCTATCAAGCTACCAATGGTATTTTTCACAGAGCTAGAACAAATAATTTCACAATTTGTATGGAAATACAAAAAATGTCGAATAGCCAAAGCAATCTTGAGAAAGAAGAATGGAACTGGAGGAATCAACCTGCCTAACTTCGGGCTCTACTACAAAGCCACAGTCATCAAGACAGTATGGTACTGGCACAAAGACAGAAATATAGATCAATGGAACAAAATAGAAAACCTAGAGATAAATCCCCTCACATGTGGACACCTTATCTTTGACAAAGGAGGCAAGAATATACAATGAATTAAAGACAATCTCTTTAACAAGTGGTGCTGGGAAAACTGGTCAACCACTTGTAAAAGAATGAAACTAGGACACTTTCTAATACCATATACCAAAATAAACTCAAAATGGATTAAAGATCTAAACGTAAGACCAGAAACTATAAAACTCCTAGAGGAGAACATTGGCAAAACACTCTCCGACAAAGATCACAGCAATATCCTCTATGACCCACCTCCCAGAATATTGGAAATAAAAGTAAAAACAAACAAATGGGACCTAATTAAACTTAAAAGCTTCTACACAACAAAGGAAACTATAAGCAAGGTGAAAAGCCAGCCTTCAGAATGGAAGAAAATAATAGCAAATGAAGCAACTGACAAACAAATAATCTCAAAAATATACAAGCAACTCCTGCAGCTCAATTCCAGAAAAATAAATGACCCAATCAAAAAATGGGCCAAAGAACTAAACAGACATTTCTCCAAAGAAGACATACAGATGGCTAACTAACGCATGTAAAGATGCTCAAAATAACTTATTATCAGAGAAAGGTAAATCAAAACCACAATAAGGAACCATTTCATGCCAGTCAGAATGGCTGTGATCCAAAAGTCTATAAGCAATAAATGCTCGAGAGGGTGTGGAGAAAAGCAAACCCTCTTACACTGTTGGTGGGAATGTAATCTAGTACAGCCACTATCGAGAACAGTGTGGAGATTCCTTTAAAAACTGGAAACAGAACTGCCATATGACTCAGTAATTCCACTGCTGGGCATACACACCAAGGAAACCAGAATTGAAAGAGACACATGCCCCCCAATGTTCATTGCAGCACTGTTTATAATAGTCAGGACACGGAAGCAACCTAGATGTCCATCAGCAGATGAATGGATAAGAAAGCCATGGTACATATACACGATAGAGTATTACTCAGCCATTAAAAAGAATACATTTGAATCAGTTCTAATAAGGTGGATGAAACTGTAGCCTATTATACAGAGTGAAGTAAGCCAGAAAGAAAAACACCAATATAGTATACTAATGCATATATATGGAATTTAGAAAGATGGTAACGATAAGCTTGTATGCAAGAGAGCAAAAGAGACACAGATGTATAGAACAGTCTTTTAGACTCTGTGGGAGAGGGCAAGGGTGGGATGGTTTGGGAGAATGGCATTGAACATGAATATTATCATATGTGGAACGAATTGCCAGTCCAGGTTTGATGCATGATACAGGGTGCTTGGGGCTGGTGCACTGGGATGATCCAGAGGAATGGGATGGGGAGGGAGCTGGGAGAGGGGTTCAGTATGGGGAACACATGTACACATGTGGCAGATTCATGTCAATGTAGGACAAAACCAATACAATATTGTAAAGTAATTAGCTTCCAATAAATAGATAAATAAAGTGAAAAAAATTTTTAAAAATAAATAAAACATGACAAGGAGAAAGTTAGAATAAACCCTAAAGTGTTGAATTAAAGTTGTGTCATTTCCTTATAGATGGATAAAAAGGAGAGAGATTAATACAGACATTTTAAGTTTAAGTATATACATGATCATGTTTTCTAGTTCTGTCCACTGAGTCTAGAAGTTCCCATAACACTCTCATAGCAATGAGCATAATTGAAAGTCCTGATCTTGACTTTAAAATGGAATCTTCTATTAAAAAGAACCAATGTTAAAGGTTAAATGGTTAATTATAGAACTGGATGAAGAAAAGTATAAGATAAGCAGGGAAAATTTTTTTGTGCTCGAAAGTAGAAAAATGCTCCATTGTTGTTGTTTAGTCTCTGCTTGACATATCAAAAAGATACAGATTTTCCAGCCTACAATATATAAGTTCTTGGGCACTGCTTTGCACTGGGCTTCCATAGGGGCTCAGTGGTAAAGAATCTGCCTACCAGTGCAGGAGATGAGAGTTCAATGCCTGGGTTGGGGAGAAGGAAATGGCAGCCCTCTTCTGGGAAAATCTCATAAAGAGATGCGCTTGGTGGGCTACAAAGAAGTCTCAAAGAGTCCACATGACCGAGCATGCATGCACTCTGCACTAATAGGTTCTTCCATATCTCATGTACAATTCCTGTAGTTTATTTTGTTTTCAGCATCATATTCTCTTCTGACAGATCACAGAACATAACCATAGTTTAAACCATAAGAAGTTCATTTGCCTCTCATTTAAATATCTAATATCCAATATTTTGATAACCAAAACTGGCATATTGCTCCTTAGTGTCAGGACATGGGATTTTGCAAACGTATTACTGTGCTCTGCGAAGTCACTTCATGTTCTAAGATATTCAGTCATTGTATCTCTAGGTCACTTAGCAATAAAGGGAAAGAAAGGCTTGTGAAGTGAAAGTTGCTCAGTCACGTCTGACTCTTTGCGACCACATGGAATATACAGTCCATGGAATTCTCCAGGACAGAATAGTGGAGTGGGCAGCCTTTCCCTTCTTCAGGGAATCTTCCCAACCCAGGGATCAAACTCAGGTCTTCCTCATGGCAAGCTGATTCTTTACCAGCTGAGCTACAAGGGAAGCCCAAGAAAGGCTACCCCTCTTTGTAATGGCATTTTCCACAAGTCACACATAGATCTACATGAACCTTACTTGCAGCAGTTCGGTGATATGGCCACATATAACTGTTAGTAAGAATAAGAAATGCATGTATTTTATGCAATCATATATTAAACAAAAATTTTTTTAACTCTAGGATAATGATGAAACTTGATTTTGGAAGATGTTCGAATAACCATATCTTCTCCAATAACTGTTCTTAATTCGCTCACATATTTTTTCTGCCTCTACTAGATAAATCATTTTCATTGTATTCAAATCCTTAACATGGCACTACATTTTCTTTGCATGTAAGTAGTTCTGCTATCCAATCTGCTCTGAGTTTCTGTTTGGGTTCCTCTGTGTACCTATTGCACAGATTCTTTTCTAGGATATTCAGACCTTATTATACTATTTATTTTATTTGATCAGGTTGGAGGTTTAACTGGGAAATGTCTGTTGTCTATATTATCACCAACTTTTCTCATGGGCTAATCAAATCCCTAAGAGAAATAACATCCATTTTCTTAATTATCTTTGAAATGTTCCTTTATTCTTATTGAGAGCTATGTTTACTTTCTTAGGCTTTTTAAGAAATAAATCTCGCTTTCTGTCATTGTGATGGTGGCACAGAAAGATTGAATATTTGTTTAAAATCTCTTTGAAACAGATCTTCAAGTGCTTTTCCCCCACACCAGCAATACTCTTCAATTTTACTTCTTTACAATCAAAATGCCATTAATTCTTGAGCCAAATAAGGGTTCTGTGATGCATATTGGATTCCTTCTTAGTTTTCATCATTTTGGGCTTAGAATTTAATTTTTCGAAGTTTCCTAAATCAGTAATACTTATACTGCCTTCCACTTTCCAAAAGATCACTGCCATTATTTTCTCTGTTATTACAGCTTTCCTTGGAGATGTAACTTTAACATCTTTTCTTTCTTTTACTTTGGTAGAGTTTAGGAAATAAATGAAGGTAAATGTTTCTTAATATCTACCATTTTTAATCTGAAGTTATTTTTCCTTTTTTTTTATACTCTTCAATTTTACTTCTTTACAATCAAAATGCCATTAATTCTTGAGCCAAATAAGGGTTCTGTGATGCATATTGGATTCCTTCTTAGTTTTCATCATTTTGGGCTTAGAATTTAATTTTTCGAAGTTTCCTAAATCAGTAATACTTATACTGCCTTCCACTTTCCAAAAGATCACTGCCATTATTTTCTCTGTTATTACAGCTTTCCTTGGAGATGTAACTTTAACATCTTTTCTTTCTTTTACTTTGGTAGAGTTTAGGAAATAAATGAAGGTAAATGTTTCTTAATATCTACCATTTTTAATCTGAAGTTATTTTTCCTTTTTTTTTAAACTAAGAATACAAAAGAAACCAACTTTATTTATATTTAATATACATATTAACACAAGGACCCTCATTTGGTCTGAATGTCACAGCTATATATCATAATACATACACTGCGTATATTTCAGTAATACATATATTTCAGTCAGTCATCTGAGTGAAAAATCTGTTCTCATTACATGAAGTATGAAAAAAAAGTAACTATTTTACTCCAGAATATTGTAATATACTGCTGTTTACTCATGTCCCATTAAATCAATGACAGATTCTATTATCATAGATGGAAAATATATTACAAAATTGTAAATTTCATGAGATGGAGAATGATCAAGACTCTTTTTTAGTCATCTTAAGATTTATTAACAATCTCCCGGCAATCCCATGTTAAAAAGCTGTCGAAGATGATGATGAGTCATGACAGTTGTCCTTTATAAAAAGACAAGGAAGCCAAATGTAGTGATCATCTCTATGATGACAAGTGTCCCTGAGCAGTACATTTCTCCATTAGTTAGAAATCCTTTTGACTCCAAGGCAATAAAATCAGACTTAGAGTGATATGAATAAAATAGGGCTTGTTGGAGGAATGGATGTGTATGCCATGCTTTGACAGCTTCATGTGGTCATCCATGACACAAACACTTTATATTTGTCTATTTCTCTGCTATGAATGTGAAGATTTGTGTCCTCTTTCTCCTGCTGAGGCATCACAACTGATTCCAAGCAGAAAGAATGAGTAAAAACAAAAATTCCTTTCTGCTGGAAACTTTGATTTAATTACTTTACCTTTGATATCTTTCTACTATCTATTTAACTATATTTTCTATGCATCTCTTTACTATTTTTGAATCAAGTAGAGGCAAACAAAATACTTGCTATTGTAAGTCAGGATAAGAGTCAGAATTAGTCACATATCTAAAGAATGAAAATCAAAAGAAATAAGATTTCCAAAAGTGTTTCTGAAAGTCATGGCTTTTCCACTGTAGAATATGAGTCTAGACTTCTTAAAATCAATTAGTAAACTCCACTCACTCTCATCCTAAAAGATGATGCTGTTAAAGTGCTGCACTCAAAAAGTGAAAGGGAAAGTGAAGTCGCTCAGTCCCATCTGACTCTTTGCGACGCTATGGACTGTAGACTACCAGGCTGCTTCATCCATAGGATTTTCCAGGCAAGAGTACTGGAGTGGGTTGTCATTTCCTTCTCCAAGAGATCTTTTTGACCCAGGGATCGAACTCTGGTCTCCTGCGTTGCAATTGCAGGCATAAGCTTTACCGTCTGAGTCACCAGAGAAGTCAATATGAGAGCAAATTTGGAAAACTCACCAGCGGCCACAGGACTGGAAATGGTGTTTTCATTCCAATTCGAAAGAACGGCAATGCCAAAGAATGTTCAAAGTACCATACAATTGTACTCATCTCACAGGCTGGCAAAGTAACGCTCAAAATTCTCCAAGCTAGGCTTCAACAGTATGTGAACCGTAAACTTCCAGATGTTCAAGCTGGATTTAGAAAAGGCAGAGGAACCAAAGATCAAATTGCCAGTATCCGTCGGATCATCAAGAAGGCAAGAGAGTTCCAAAAAAGCATCTACTTCTGCTTTATTGATATGCCAAAGCCTTTGACGATGTGGACCACAACAAACTCTGGAAAATTCTTACAGAAATTGGAATGACAGACCACCTGATCTGCCCCCTGAGAAATCTATTTGCAGGTCAAGAAGCTGCTGTTAGAACTGCACATGGAACAACATACTGGCTCCAAATCAGGAAAGGAGTATGTCAAGGCTGCATATTGTCACCCTGCTTATTTAACTTCTATGCAGAGTACATCATGAGAAATGGCAGGCTGGATGAAGCACAAGCTGGAATCAAGATTGCCAAGAGAAATATCAATAACTTCAGACATGCAGATGACACTACCCATATGGCAAAAAGGGAAGAAAAACCAAAGAGCCTCTTGATAAAGGGGAAAGAAGAGAGTGAAAATGCTGGCTTGAAACACAACCTTCAGAAAACTAAGATCATCCGGTCATATCACTTCATGGTAAATAGATGCGGAAACAATGGAAACAGTGAGAGGCTTTCTTTTGGGGGGCACCAAAATCACTGCAGGTGGTGACTGCAGCCAAGAAATTAAGGACGCTTGCTCCTTGGAGGAAAATCTATAACCAACCTATATAGCATATTAAATGGCAGAGACATTACTTTACCAACAAAGGCCCATCTAATCAAACTATGGTTTTTCCAGAAGTTATGTATGGATGTGAGAGTTGGACTATAAGGAAAGCTGAGCACTGAAGAACTGATGCTTTTGAACTGTAGTGTTGGAGAAGACTCTTGAAAGTCCCTTGGACTGCAAGCAGATCCAACTAGTCTATCCTAAAGGAAATCAATCTTAAATATTCATTGGAAGGACTGATGCTGAAGTTGAAACTCCAATACTTTGGCCACCTGATGAGAAGAACTGACTCATTTAAAGACCAGATGCTGGGAAAGATTGAAGGTGAGAGGAAAAGGGGACAACAGAGGATGAGATGTTTGGATGTCATTACTGACTCAATGGACATAGGTTTGAGGTGGTGATGGACAGGGAAGCCTGGTATGCTGCAATCGGGGTTGCAAAGTGTCGGTCTTGACTGAGTGACTGAAATGAATTGGGCTTCCCTAGAGGTTCAAGCATCAAGAATCCTGCAATGTGGGAGTCGAGGGTTTGATCCCTGGGTTGGGAAGAAGAAGGGCGTGGCAACCCACTCCAGTATTCTAGCCTGGAGGATCCCCATGGAAAAGGAGCCTGATGGGCTACAGTCCATGGGGTCCCAAAGAGTAGGATACAATTGAGTGATTAAGCACAGCACGTATATCTCTATGAATTATATTTTTCAATTGTGATACCTGTTAACCCAAATATTGTAATAAATTGAGCTTAGATTTTGAGTTATGTATCCCAAAGCATTAAAATAAGATAATAATGACCTATTCAACCAAAATCATGCTCTAAAATGTGTCAAGATAGAATTAAGTAAACTATCAATTAATTCTTAATAATAATATTAAAAGGACATAATATGAATATAACGGATTTTGTTTCACTTAAAGTATTATAAAATAGTATTTACTTGATCGTAGAAAAAACACATGACATGGCTCATATTATTATTTTCTGCTTTGGCTAAAAGAAAAATAAAGTGTATCTGAAGCAAAAAGCATCTTGAAGCCTTAAAGTTTAAAAAATAAAGTTGAAAGAAGAGACAGTAGTTGATAAAAGTGCTTGGGAAAGACAACAACAACAACTATACATTATATACTACTAACATTATAAGCAAAATTCTTCTCTTTACATTTGAGGAAGGCTTTTTCTTATTTGGTTAAGAAAAACAAAAAAGCTTAAAAAATATGAATGATTGTTAATAACTTATTTTTCTAATAACTTGTTCAGTTCAGTTTGGTCGCTCTGTCATGTCCAACTCTTTGTGACCCCATGGACTGCAGCAAGCCAGGTCTCCCTGTCCATCACCAATTTCTGGAGCTTACTCAAACTCCTGTCCATTAAGTCAGTGATGCCATCCAACCATCTGATCCTCTGTCGTCCCCTTCTCTTCCCCCCTTCAATCTTTCCCAGCATCAGAGTCTTTTAAAATGAGTCAGTTCATCACATCAGGTGTACAAATATTGGAGTTTCAGCTTCAACATCAGTCCTTCCAATGAATATTCAGGATTGATTTCCTTTAGGATAGACTGGTTGGTTCCTTGCAGTCCAAGTCTCAAGAGTTTTCTCAAACACCACAGTTTAAAATAATAAATTCTTTGGTGCTCAGCTTTCTTTATAGTTCAAATCTCACATCCATATATGACTACTGGAAAAAGCATAACTTTGACTACATGGTCCATGTGGTCAAAGTTATGGCAAAGTGATGTCTCTTTTTTTTAATATGCTGTCTAGGTTGGTTGTAACTTTCCTTACATTAAAGCATCCTTTAGTTTCATGGCTGCAGTCATTGTCAAAGTAATGTCTCTCATTGTTTCTATGTTTCCTATCTATTTGCCATGAAGTGATGGGACCAGATGCCATGATCTTAGTTTTCTGAAAGATGAGTTTTAAGCCAACTTTCTCACTCTCCTCATTCACTTTCATCAAGTGGCTTTTGGTTCTTTTTTGTTTTTGGCCATAAGGGTGGTGTCATCTGCATGTCTGAGGTTTTGATGTTTCTCCTCGCAATCTTAATTCCAGCCTGTGATTCATGCAGCCCAGCATTTCAAATGATGTACTCTGCATAGAAGTTAAATAAGCACAGTGACAACCTTGACATTGGTTTCCTAATTTGGAACCAGTCTGTTGTTCCATTTGTGATTCTAATTGCTGCTTCTTGACCTGCAGATAGGTTTCTCAGGAGGCAGGTCAGGTGGTCTGGTATTCCCATTTCTTTTAGAATTATCCACAGTTTGTTGTTGTCCACAGAGTCAAAGGTTTTGGTGTAGTCAATAAGGCAGAATAGGTTTTTTTTGTTTTGTTTTGTTTTGTTTTTTTCGTTTTTTTTTTTTTTTTTTGGACTCTCTTGGTTTTTTGATAATGCAACCAATTTTGGCAATTTGATCTCTGGTTCCTCTGCCTTTTCTAAATCCAGTTTGAACATCTAGAAGTTCATGGTTCACACACTGTTGAAGCCTGGTTTGGAGAATTTTGAGCATTACTTTGCTAGGCTGTGAGATGAGTACAATTGAGCAGTAGTTTGAACATTCTTTGGCATTGCTTTTCTTTGTGATTGGAATTAAAATGAACATTTTCCAGTCCTGTGTCCACTGCTGAGTTTTCCAAATTTGCTGGCATATTGAGTGTAGCACTTTCACAGCATCCTCTTTTAAGACTGAAATAATTCAACTGGAATTCCATCACTTCCACTAGCTTTGTTCGTAGTGATGTTTCATAAGGCCCACTTTGACTTTGCCTTCCAGGATGTCTGGCCTCTAGGTGAGTGATCACACCATCATGGTTATCTGGGTCATGAAGTTCTTTTTTGTATAATTCTTCTGTATGGTCTTGCCACCTCTTCTTAATATCTTCTGCTTCTGTTTGGCTGATACAATTTCTGTCCTTTATTGTGCCCATTTTTGCATGAAATGTTCCCTTGGTATCTCTGATTTTCTTGAAGAGATCTCTAGTCTTCCCCATTCTATTGTTTTCCTCTATTTCTTTTCATTGATAGTGAGGAAGAGCTCCTTGCTATTCTTTGGAGCTCTGCTTTCAATGGGTATATCTTTCCTTTTCTCCTTTGCCTTTAGCTTATCTTATTTTCTCAACTATTTGTAAGGCCCCTTCAGGCAACCATTTTACCTTTTTACATTTCTCTTTCTTGGTGATGGTCTTGATCACTGCGTCCTGTGCAATGTGATGAACCTCTGTCCATAGTTCTTCAGGCGCTCTGTCTATCAGATCTAATCCTCTAATCCCTTGAATCTATTTGTCACTTCCACTGTATAATTGTAAGGGATTTGATTTAGGTCATATCTGAATGCCCTGGTGGTTTTCCCTACTTTCTTCAATTTAACTCTGAATTTGGCAATAAGTAGATCATGATTTGAGCCACTGTCAGTTCCTGGTCTTGTTTTTGCTGAATCTATATAGTGTCTCCATCTTTGATTGCAATGATTATAATCAATCTGATTTCAGTATTGATCATCTGGTTATGTCCATGTGTAGAGTCTTCTCTTGTGTTGTTGGAAGAGGGTGTTTGCTATGACCAGTGTGTTCTCTTGGCAAAACTCTGTTGGCATTTGCCCTACCTAATTTTGTATTCCAAGGCCAAATTTTCCTGTTAATCCAGGTATCTCTTGACTTCCTACTTTTGCATTCTAGTACCCTGAGTCTAAAATGAATCTTAAAAGAAAATTCTCTTAAGAAAATTACTTTATGAGACATTCATTTAAATTATAATCAAATAAATATTTTTTACTAATGAACTATGAGTTCATTTACTCATTGTTGATGAATTCTATTAACATTAAAAGAACTATTCCAAACCTAGTAGATTAATTTTAAAATAAAGTGTAGAATCTCAACTTAATGCATAATATGTTATCCATTTCTTATTCATCTAAAATTTTTAATAATATATTGGCACAATAAGACATACAAATATTTCTATTTAAGTATATTTGAGACAATTGATTTTTTTCTGATGGTATATACATACATATATATATTATATATATATATACATATATATAACAAAATTCCCAGTTAAAGCTAGCAAACTAAAAAAAGGAATCATCCTTCATTTAGTAAAATAAAAGCAAACAGAAAGGAGATCTAACTGTAAATCATATACACACTAAACACTGGATTTGATGACTTTTCAATGTTGTTCTCAATTTCCAGCCCTGGGGAAAAGGGTTTATTTCTTCAAGGAAAGAAAAAAAAATGAATGAATGAATGTCCCCATATTACCTTTCTGTAAACAAGCTAATAACTAAATTTCCAGTGAACATGTTCGTGCATGTGTGCTCAGTTGTGTCCTACTTGTTCCAACCCCATGATCTATAGCCCACCAGGCTACTCTCTCCATGGGATTTTCCTGACAGGAATACTGGAGTGGGTTGTCATTTCCTCCTGCAGAGGATTCTCCCAACCCAAGGTTTGAACCCACATCGCCTGCATGTCCTACATTGGCAGGTGGAGGGTTTTTTTGTGTGTTTTTTCCCCACTGAGCCATCTTGGAAGCCCCAAATATTCAGAAATAAGCTAATTATAATTTGTTTATTACAGTAGATATTCTCTAATTAGTTTTATGACTTTATCTAATCAATCGAAAAGGTCCACAGTGTCAAAACTGTTTTTATAAAAATAATAAGGCATTATTTGTCTTTTTTGTTATGCTGACATTTGCACTTCTAATTTACAAATAATATTGGTTAAATTAGCAACACCTCAGTATGAATAAGAGTTTCCCAGGTGGCTCAGTGGTTAAGAATCTTCCTGCCAATGAAAGCAGACACAAGAGTTGCAGTTTCAATCCCTGGATGGGGACGATTCCCTGGAGGAGGAAATGATAACCCACTCCATTATTCTTGCCAGGATGATCTCAGAGAAGTCTGATGGGCTGCAGTCCATAGGGTCACATATAATTGGACATGACTGAGCACACAAACAGCATGAATAAAGTCAGTGTTATCAAACACTTAGTAGTCACTGTATTTTACATTGCTATGAACGGAGAGGGAAAATAAAGCCAGGAATATTTAAAAATAATCTTCTAATAACTAAATTTCCAGTGAACATGTTCGTGCATGTGTGCTCAGTTGTGTCCTACTTGTTCCAACCCCATGATCTATAGCCCACCAGGCTACTCTCTCCATGGGATTTTCCTGACAGGAATACTGGAGTGGGTTGTCATTTCCTCCTGCAGAGGATTCTCCCAACCCAAGGTTTGAACCCACATCGCCTGCATGTCCTACATTGGCAGGTGGAGGGTTTTTTTGTGTGTTTTTTCCCCACTGAGCCATCTTGGAAGCCCCAAATATTCAGAAATAAGCTAATTATAATTTGTTTATTACAGTAGATATTCTCTAATTAGTTTTATGACTTTATCTAATCAATCGAGAAGGTCCACAGTGTCAAAACTGTTTTTATAAAAATAATAAGGCATTATTTGTCTTTTTTGTTATGCTGACATTTGCACTTCTAATTTACAAATAATATTGGTTAAATTAGCAACACCTCAGTATGAATAAGAGTTTCCCAGGTGGCTCAGTGGTTAAGAATCTTCCTGCCAATGAAAGCAGACACAAGAGTTGCAGTTTCAATCCCTGGATGGGGACGATTCCCTGGAGGAGGAAATGATAACCCACTCCATTATTCTTGCCAGGATGATCTCAGAGAAGTCTGATGGGCTGCAGTCCATAGGGTCACATATAATTGGACATGACTGAGCACACAAACAGCATGAATAAAGTCAGTGTTATCAAACACTTAGTAGTCACTGTATTTTACATTGCTATGAACGGAGAGGGAAAATAAAGCCAGGAATATTTAAAAATAATCTCTTCCCTGGTGGCTCAGAGGTTAAAGTGTCTGCCTCCAATGCAGGAGACCTGGGTTCGATCCCTGGGTTGGGAAGATCCCCTGGAGAAGGAAATGGCAATCCACTCCAGTATTCTTGCCTGGAGAATCCCATGGCCGGAGAAGCCTAGTAGGTTACAGTCCACGGGGTCGCAAAGAGTCGGACACGACTGAGCGACTTCACCTTCACCTTCACCTTCTATTTAAAAATGCCTTTGTTGAATCTAATGATTAATTTTGTTTAAGTCAACTGGCTAGCTGATGGCACTGAAAGCACAGAACGTAGTTGAACACTTTTCTCTAGGTTAATGTGAAGATATTCTATAGTTGTGATTAGCCTTTACAATCATGTAATTTTGAGTAAATAAGATTATCCTCAACCCTATAAGTGGACCTCATTCAATCAGATGAGGGACTTATGAACAAAAACCACTTCCCAGAGAAGAAGGAACATTACATCAAGACTGTAACAGAAATCTTGCCTGTTTCTTTACACTTGTTAGCCCTCAAGATGTGTGAGTCTATTTCTATACAAAAGTGAATAAATAAAGTTCCTTTTGGTTTCGTTTCCCTAAGGAGGGCACTGATAATTCATGATTTGATGTTGCTATAAGAAACACATATTATCACTGTTACATGCTCCTAAATAAATATTTATGAGGCAAGTTTCTGAGTGTGAACTTGCTATCTTAGACTACATTTTTTTTTTGGGGGGGGGGGTCAAGTTAATGACTGTAATGGATGGATTGGTTGCTCCTAACTGCTGGACAGAGTACAAGGGACAAAAAGGATCAACTCAGGGCTTCAAATTCCATGCATGAATAACCTGAAAATTTCTGTCTGCCCTGAATGAAACTCTCATATCTTATGTCTGTGGAGATAAAATATCTATAGTAAAATCCTTTTCGTAAGCAGTTGAAGTACAACACAAATTGAATTTCCAACTGCAGAGGGTGCCTGCTGTTAAAGTGACTGTACTGACTGAAAAGGGATGGGTATCTGAAAATTGGAATAGAGACATATGAGCAATTCCTGGTGTAGCTGGGAACACTTCAAGTGAACATTCTTCACTTGGAAGAACATTCTTCCAAGTTCTTGTCTGAGGAGATTAATACCTCTTGATTGAGGAACTTGTAATGACTTACTTTTAGGTAGTTAATTTGCATACACTGCTGATTTTTGTCAGTATCCATTCTTATTACTCCTTGCTTCCAGAGCCATAAAGAGACTCAAGTACCAGTAGGATGCAAAAGATGAGGTACAAAGTGTAACTCGAGGTGTTGTATTAACTCTCCAAAAAACTACATGAATTTTCCAATTAATGCAGACAGAAATCTTAGGAATAGATGTGAAAGTGAAAAGTGAAAGTTAAGTTGCTCAGTTGTGTCTGACTCTTTGCGACCCCATGGACTGTAGCCTATCATGCTCCTCCATCCATGGGATTTTCCAGGCAAGAGTACTGGAGTGGGTTGCCATAGATGTAGGGGTAGATATTAAGAGTGTAGGGTGACATTGGAAGGAATATAAATTTGAATTTAAACAAATTTGTTGATGTAAGCATGCATATTAAGCAGATTCTGGATTCATCATTACATCTTAGTCAAAAGACGTTTAACAGTGTGTGCCTTTGCTACCTGAAAAATACACCAAAAAGTGGCATACATTAAATTATGCTGAAATGACATAAGTCCCTTGGTACACTGTAAAAGACAGTACCCCAAAGTTTGAGGAGGTTGGAATGTTAGAGTGGATTTATCACACAAAACCTGAGAGAATGCATCTTTTAATACACCTGTGAGAAATGCATATGTGAGGTGAGCTCCGGCATTCTATGGGTCAAAAATTACAGTGAAAACTGCTGCCTTTGAACTGAGATACATAAATGAAATGAAAATAATTAGATGTTAAGGTAGAAAGGATCAAGTGGTAACAGCACTTAGCTGCAAAAGAGCAAGTAAACATGATTGTTGTCATGAACAATGGAGTCAAAGCGTTAATCAGAATACTGTTTCACTGAAACTTATGGCACTGGCTGGTTGGTCATGGTGTCCTTAGGAGAAAAATCAATGGGTAGTCACAAAGATTTTTACTTTATCTATAAAAGTGGAAGAATTCTAGACCATGTAGGCAGAAGTTTAACTTGAATTACCAGTCATCAATCAATTAATTTCTAGACTTCAGCCAGTTGAAGACCCATAACCCCTTGAATAAAGGAGAGGCTGGACCTCAGTACATTGCCCAAAATTTATACTGCTAATTTTTCTTTCGACCTTTCCCAAAGGGACCTTTATCTTTTTGTGACTATGCTTTGGGAAAAAGAACACATTCAGTCTTTCTTGGAATTTCTGGGCAAATGCTATGTTTTGCTTAGTTGCTCACTCATGTCTTACTCTTTGCAATCCCATAGACTGTAGCCCACCAGGCTCCTCACTCCATGGGGTTCTCTAGACAAGAATACTGAAGCAAGTTTGCCATTTCATTCTCCAGAGAATCTTCATGACTCAGGGATTGAACTTGTGTCTTTTATGTCTCCTGTGTTGGCAGATGGGTTTTATACCACTGTGCCACCAGGGCTCTCTGAACAGACACTTACTTTAGGAGAACCAAAATAGCACTGTAATTCACCAGTCAGAGAAAGGGTTTTTGGAAATCAGGTCATCAATAAAGTTTTATCCCAAGTTCACCTCACATTAGGTTCACTTGGTTCCCAAATCTATCTGTTAGTTGTGTCCCCAGTTCTAAACTGTATAATTGCAATAAATATCCTCAGTAACAGCCAGAATCACAGCATTGCTTTCCTTATCTATGACATAAGGGCTACTACACTGGGAAATGCCAAATGGAAGCACTAGAAGAGCTTTTACCTAGGAAATAGTAAACCAAAACAAATACCACATTGCTGGAGGGATTGCAAATTAGTGCCACCATCAAGGACCTGAAGGATTCAGGGGTAGAGATTCCCCATCATATAGCCATTCAGTGTAAGTATTTGGCAATTGATAGTCATGTAAAGGGAGAGAAGGAAATGGAGTAGAAGAGGTTTGTTGGGCAAATACTCTGAGAGTGTAGCATATTCATTTTCTCACACTTCTCATGCATCAGGATTCTAGTATATTTTCCTTGGACCCTCTGTTCAAGGACTCTCCATGCTGCAATCAAAGTGTAAGCCAGGGCTGTGATCTCACCTGAGGCTCAGGGTCCTTTGTGATTCTCCTTATTTATTGGCAGAAATAAATTCCTTTTGATTGTAGAACTGACATTTGCATTTTCTTGTTAGCTGTTGGCAAGGGTTGTTTGACATCATAGAAACCTCCAACCAATTCTGTCATCTTCACTCCACAACCAGTCCTCTCTACTGAGAGGATCTCTTGCTCCTTCACTTCTTTCTGATCTTTTTAAAGAGCTCACTCAGGATAAAATCCTTAAAACAAACTAAGAAGAAAATATTTCAAGGTATAATATTGAATGTTGAATAAGAGAATAAACTTCAATTCTATTGATAATATTCAGTGCTCTTTATCATATGATTTAGCTGATTCTTTCAGTTATTCTTATAGAATCCTTACATTAAACACAAAAACTTGTGAAAAATTTTATATTTAATTTCTAATCTTTTTATTACCACTATTAACAGTGAGATGTTGGAATGAACAAGTTTATATTTTTCAACATAATATTTTATGAGAGTATTTACTGAGAGTAAAGCATTCAAATCACTGTGTTAAGTCTGTGGGCACCACAGATGTTAGCAAGAGAATTTTTAATGATTTTTATTTGCATGTGAACAACTCCATACAAAAACATAATAGTGCCTCATTAACATTTATTGTTTCTTCAAGGTCAAATGGAGAACACAGTCAACTCGAATTATAGCTATTGTGGACTAGAAGTAATATATTATCAAAAAAGTAATGTTTTCAATTTTATTTTCATAGTTTTTATTTGAAATTTTAAAAATATGGCTATCTTCTAAAGTATCAGATTTATAAAATTTGAAATGTCACGAGGTGGCATTCACCTTAAACACGCATGAGAATATTTTTGCTTGTCATAAAAATTATCTTAAAATGATTATCGTTCATGTTGTTATTGAATTAAATAAAAAAATATTTTGTGATAGATTCCAGAGAATCAATCTTTCTCATGAGAGTTTTGGGAAGTTCACTTTTTAAACATTTGAGAAATACATGATTTAATGTAGTTGTATATAGGGTATCTCTTAGAGAATTCCTTCAGTTCAGTTCAGTCGCTCAGTTGTGTCCGACTCTTTGCGACCCCATGAATCAGAGCACTCCAGGCCTCCCTGTCCATCACCAACTCCTGGAGTTCACTCAGACTCATGTCCATCGAGTCAGTGATGCCATCCAGCCATCTCATCCTCGGTCACCCCTTTGTCCTCCTGCCCCCAATCCCTCCCAGCATCAGAGTCTTTTCCAATTAATCAGCTCTTTACCTGTGAGAAATGCATATGTGAGGTGAGCTCCGGCATTCTATGGGTCAAAAATTACAGTGAAAACTGCTGCCTTTGAACTGAGATACATAAATGAAATGAAAATAATTAGATGTTAAGGTAGAAAGGATCAAGTGGTAACAGCACTTAGCTGCAAAAGAGCAAGTAAACATGATTGTTGTCATGAACAATGGAGTCAAAGCGTTAATCAGAATACTGTTTCACTGAAACTTATGGCACTGGCTGGTTGGTCATGGTGTCCTTAGGAGAAAAATCAATGGGTAGTCACAAAGATTTTTACTTTATATCTATAAAAGTGGAAGAATTCTAGACCATGTAGGCAGAAGTTTAACTTGAATTACCAGTCATCAATCAATTAATTTCTAGACTTCAGCCAGTTGAAGACCCATAACCCCTTGAATAAAGGAGAGGCTGGACCTCAGTACATTGCCCAAAATTTATACTGCTAATTTTTCTTTCGACCTTTCCCAAAGGGACCTTTATCTTTTTGTGACTATGCTTTGGGAAAAAGAACACATTCAGTCTTTCTTGGAATTTCTGGGCAAATGCTATGTTTTGCTTAGTTGCTCACTCATGTCTTACTCTTTGCAATCCCATAGACTGTAGCCCACCAGGCTCCTCACTCCATGGGGTTCTCTAGACAAGAATACTGAAGCAAGTTTGCCATTTCATTCTCCAGAGAATCTTCATGACTCAGGGATTGAACTTGTGTCTTTTATGTCTCCTGTGTTGGCAGATGGGTTTTATACCACTGTGCCACCAGGGCTCTCTGAACAGACACTTACTCTAGGAGAACCAAAATAGCACTGTAATTCACCAGTCAGAGAAAGGGTTTTTGGAAATCAGGTCATCAATAAAGTTTTATCCCAAGTTCACCTCACATTAGGTTCACTTGGTTCCCAAATCTATCTGTTAGTTGTGTCCCCAGTTCTAAACTGTATAATTGCAATAAATATCCTCAGTAACAGCCAGAATCACAGCATTGCTTTCCTTATCTATGACATAAGGGCTACTACACTGGGAAATGCCAAATGGAAGCACTAGAAGAGCTTTTACCTAGGAAATAGTAAACCAAAACAAATACCACATTGCTGGAGGGATTGCAAATTAGTGCCACCATCAAGGACCTGAAGGATTCAGGGGTAGAGATTCCCCATCATATAGCCATTCAGTGTAAGTATTTGGCAATTGATAGTCATGTAAAGGGAGAGAAGGAAATGGAGTAGAAGAGGTTTGTTGGGCAAATACTCTGAGAGTGTAGCATATTCATTTTCTCACACTTCTCATGCATCAGGATTCTAGTATATTTTCCTTGGACCCTCTGTTCAAGGACTCTCCATGCTGCAATCAAAGTGTAAGCCAGGGCTGTGATCTCACCTGAGGCTCAGGGTCCTTTGTGATTCTCCTTATTTATTGGCAGAAATAAATTCCTTTTGATTGTAGAACTGACATTTGCATTTTCTTGTTAGCTGTTGGCAAGTGTTGTTTGACATCATAGAAACCTCCAACCAATTCTGTCATCTTCACTCCACAACCAGTCCTCTCTACTGAGAGGATCTCTTGCTCCTTCACTTCTTTCTGATCTTTTTAAAGAGCTCACTCAGGATAAAATCCTTAAAACAAACTAAGAAGAAAATATTTCAAGGTATAATATTGAATGTTGAATAAGAGAATAAACTTCAATTCTATTGATAATATTCAGTGCTCTTTATCATATGATTTAGCTGATTCTTTCAGTTATTCTTATAGAATCCTTACATTAAACACAAAAACTTGTGAAAAATTTTATATTTAATTTCTAATCTTTTTATTACCACTATTAACAGTGAGATGTTGGAATGAACAAGTTTATATTTTTCAACATAATATTTTGTGCATCACTGAGAGTAAAGCATTCAAATCACTGTGTTAAGTCTGTGGGCACCACAGATGTTAGCAGGTGAATTTTTAATGATTTTTATTTGCATGTGAACAACTCCATACAAAAACATAATAGTGCCTCATTAACATTTATTGTTTCTTCAAGGTCAAATGGAGAACACAGTCAACTCGAATTATAGCTATTGTGGACTAGAAGTAATATATTATCAAAAAAGTAATGTTTTCAATTTTATTTTCATAGTTTTTATTTGAAATTTTAAAAATATGGCTATCTTCTAAAGTATCAGATTTATAAAATTTGAAATGTCACGAGGTGGCATTCACCTTAAACACACATGAGAATATTTTTGCTTGTCATAAAAATTATCTTAAAATGATTATCGTTCATGTTGTTATTGAATTAAATAAAAAAATATTTTGTGATAGATTCCAGAGAATCAATCTTTCTCATGAGAGTTTTGGGAAGTTTACTTTTTAAACATTTGAGAAATACATGATTTAATGTAGTTGTATATAGGGTATCTCTTAGAGAATTCCTTCAGTTCAGTTCAGTCGCTCAGTTGTGTCCGACTCTTTGCGACCCCATGAATCAGAGCACTCTAGGCCTCCCTGTCCATCACCAACTCCTGGAGTTCACTCAGACTCATGTCCATCGAGTCAGTGATGCCATCCAGCCATCTCATCCTCGGTCACCTCTTTGTCCTCCTGCCCCCAATCCCTCCCAGCATCAGAGTCTTTTCCAATTAATCAGCTCTTTGGGTGAGGTATCCAAAGTATTGGAGTTTCATCTTCAACATCAGTCCTTCCAGTGAATACCCAGGACTGATCTCCTTCAGGATGGACTACTTGGATCTCCTTGCAGTCCAAGGGACTCTCAAGAGTCTTCTCCAACACCACAGTTCACAAGCCTCAATTCTTCAGCATTCAGCTTGCTTCAGAGTCTCACATCCATACGTGACCACTAGAAAAACCATAGCCTTGACTAGACGGACCTTTGTTGGCAAAGTAATGTCTCTGCTTTTCAATATGCTATCTAGGTTGGTTATAACTTTCCTTCCAAGGAGTAAGCGTCTTCTAATTTCATGGCTGCAATCACCACCTGCAGTGATTTTGGAGCCCCCCAAAATAAAATATGACACTGTTTCCATTCTTTCCCATCTATTTCCCATGAAGTGATGGGACTGGATGCCATGATCTTCGTTTTCTGAATGTTGAGCTTTAAGCCAACTTTTTCACTCTCCTCTGTCACTTTCATTAAGAGGCTTTTTAGTTCCTCTTGACTTTCTGCCATAAGGGTGGTGTCATCTGCATATCTGAGGTTATTGATATTTCTCCCAGCAATCTTGATTCCAGCTTGTGCTTCTTCCAGCCCAGCATTTCTCATGATGTACTCTGCATAGAAGTTAAATAAGCAGGGTGACAATATATATCTTTGACATAACTCCTTTTCCTGTTTGGAACCAGTTTGTTGTTCCATGTCCAGTTCTAACAGTCGCTTTCCATGGTTTAATGTAGTTGTATATAGGGGATCTCTTAGAGAATTCCTTAGGGATTCAAAAATAAAAATAACCAATAATCAAAAGGACAAGAGCTAAAATAGTTCTATTGTTGATTAGTTGCTAAGTCATGTCCAACTCTTTTGTGGGCCCATGGACTGTAGTCCACCTGTGCTCTCTGTACATGTAGTTTTCCAGGCAAGAATACTGGAGCAGGTTGCCATTAATTTCTCCAGATATCTTTCCAAGCCAGGGATCAAGCCTGAATCTCCTGCACTGGCAAATGTATTCTTTACCATTGGGCCAACTGGGGAGCTCTAGAGATGGGTTAGTCTTATACTCTTCTTTTCTCTTTCCTCTCTTCCTGTTTCCATCAATTCTTTTTTCCTTTTCTTTCATATCCTTTATCTCTTTTCTTCTCTTCCTCTTTCTCTCTCTACTTCTAACTTCTATAATTCATACAAACACAATCTCTTAACTTCATCCTGAATCTTCATAGCTTCATTTTGCACATATACTTCCCTTGAACACATTTATTGGTTTACTACTTTTTTTATGCTTATTTTTTACATTTGTCACTATTGGACAGTTTACTCTAAATCAATGCAGAAGGACAGATTACTGGTTTTCTGCATGTTATGACACAGTAGTAGAGAATCTGCCTTCCAAGTAGGAGATGCAGGTTTGATTCCCAGGGTTGGAATCCCCTGGAAAAGGAAATGGCAACTCTCTCCTGTATTCTTGCCTGGGAAATCCCATGGACAGAGAAGTCTGGGGGGCTACAGTCCATGAGGTCACAAAAGAGTCAGACATGACTTAGTGACTAAACAAAACAACAGCAAATATTACAATGAGAGACAGACAATAAACAATGAAGAGTAAATTATATACTATGCAAGGAAATCATGAACATTATGAAAAATGCTAGAGAATATTGAGTGACTCAGAAATAGGCTTGGTGTAAATTTCAATTTTAAGTCAAGTAATCAGGGAAATTATACCTCATTGCCAACTTTTTGTGTGTTCCTCAAGCACAGTTTTCAGAATGAAAATATGATTGATCTAACTCAGGTTACTATAAATTTTCATTTTATACTCAGGCAGTTGAATAGTTTATGTGGCATTTGCTAAGTAGTCATATTCTTCCATAAATCTGTATATTATGATTTATTTATCATAAAAATACTAAACCAGAAATATCCTAATAAAAGTATTCCTTTGGTGAAAACTTTTATATCAAAGATTATTAGTTTATTTATCAAGAGCTCAGTTTTTAGTATACATACAAGGAGATTATATTTGATCACTTGCATTCTTTTTTCCCAGAGTCTTTTCCTGTATATAATTCACTGGAGAGATAGGGGCTTAATTTGTCCCCATTCAGAAATAAAAAAGTCTGCTGTTCATCATCCTCCACCCTATCTAATTCACTGGCAAATATTGCCCCTAGGCCAAGAGAAAGATTCCCAGAATGATAAACAGAACTTGAAACCATGACTAGTAGTTAGCTTCCCCAAAGGTGAATCATTAGCATATACTGTTTCATTTCATTTGTTTAAGTTATACAACTGGAAGATTTGGGGGGCAGTTTAAAGCCTGACAGGATTCAGAGCTACTTTCTTCAAAGGCTTCAATATGAATGTTTCTTCTGATACCAATCAAGCTAATGACTTTTCCTGAATTTTGTCTTCTATGGAAGGAACTATCGTAATATCATCGATATAGCGCTGTTACTCGTATTAATGGATAACAAATCCAAGTCTTGCCTCCATAGATTATGGCAACAGGCTGTGAACAATGTATAATGACTTCATTTGTGAAAATGCAGTATCTATCTAGTTATTCTGAGAGATTGAGGTTTAAAAGATGGCAATGGACCCAAGTTTCTGATATTTGACATTATTTGGATTATAATTTCAATATACCTTCTGTTGAAGAACAGATTTTTCTAGAGCAGAACCAAGATTCAGAGTATATCTCTTATGAAAATGGAAAAGCCAAACAAAAGTCTCTACATAAATTTTAAAAAGAAAAACCATTGCCTAAAAGGGTAAATCTGAAGAATGTTTAAAACACATATACCTTTAACAAAAAATGATGTCTTATAAATTTCTGAAAGCTTAGAGCCTAGCACAGTATCTTGAATATATTCAGTACTTAAAAAATATCTTTTTATTGCTTGAATAAAAATAATCATTTCAACCAGTTACTTTTGGAATTACCATTGGCTGGAGTGGGGATGGAGAGAAAGAAAACACAAAATGTTATTCCACTTTACCAGTCTACATTTAATAGAATCTTTCTGCGTAACTACTCCACCTCTCACGAATGCCTAAGCACGGCTCCTTCTGTTCTGAGCAGTAACAGTGGCTGATGTCCTAATAAAGATGTGCTAAGCTCTCTCAAACCCAAGTTGAGTTGTCAAACTGAAGAGCACATGCCAACTGCTGTCTCCTGTGTACTCAGGATTTAAACTATGTTCTGTCCACATCAAAACAGTCTTCAAAAGGAATACGTTACCATACTAGAGCAATATTGCATTTTTGGCATATCGTTGCATTTCACTCTTGAGACAAAAAGCCCCTAAGTTTTTTTTTTTTTTTAATTAAAAAAAATCATATTCTAAAGGGCACTGAAGCAAACAGTTCAGTTTTGCAGAAATTTTGGAAACTGTCATCTCTAAACTTGGCAGAAAACCATTGTTTATGGCTATCATAAAGCCAATGGTAATTTATGTGAATTTATTAATGGTGTCCTAGAAATAATAGCTCTCATATCTCAGTTGGTAAGGAATCTGCCTGCAATTCTCGAGACCCTGATTTGATTCCTGGATCAGGAAGATCCCCTGGAGAAGGGATAGTCTACCCACTCCAGTATTCTTGGGCTTCCCTTGTAGCTCAGCTGGTCAATAATCTGCCTACAATGCAGGAGACCTGGGTTCAATCCCTGGGTTGGAAAGATCCCCTGGAGAAGGGAAAGGCTACCCATTTCAGTGTTCTGGCCTGGAGAATTACATGGACACAGTCCATGGGGTCTCATAGAGTCAGACACGACTAAGCAACTTTCAGAAAAAAAAAAAAGAAGAAAGAAATAATAAATGATGTTTATTCTATGTATATCAAATTTAAATTGTACTCAATATTCTTGCCTCTATTAATGTATATGAATACTGCAGTGGGTAGCCTATCCCTTCTCCAACCAGTCTTACTGACCCAGGAATCAAACTGGGGTCCTCTGCATTGCAGGCAGATTCTTTACCAACTGAGCTATCAGGGAAGCCCAAATATATATGCAGTGTGTATTTATTGCAAATAAATATCTAGATATTAACATATTTGCATATATAGTTACACATATATATGGATGTATTTACTCATATTGAGATTATGTGTAATATATATATATATATATATCTATAGCTACACATTTTTATATCAGTTCAGTTCAGTTCAATTTAGTCACTCAGTTGTGTTTGACTCTTTGCGACCCCATGAACCACAGCACAACAGGCCTCTCTGTCCATCAACAGCTCCCAGAGTCCACCCAAACCCATGTCCATTGAGTTGGTGATGCCATCCAATGATCTCAACCTCTGTCATCCCCTTCTTCTCCTGCCCTGATGCTGACTCTTTTCAAATGAGTCAGCTCTTCGCATCAGGTAGCCAAAGTATTGGACTTTCAGCTTCAACATCAGTCCTTCCAATGAATACTCAGGACTGATCTCCATTCAGATGGACTGGTTGGATCTCCTTGTGGTCCAAGGGACTCTCAAGAGTCTTCTCCAACACCATAGTTCAAAAACATTAGTTGTTCGGCACTCAGCTTTCTTTACAGTCCAACTCCCACATCCATAGATGACCACTGGAAAAACCATAGGCATGACTAGACGGACCTTTGTTGACAAAGTCATGTCTCTGCTTTTTAATATGCTGTCTATGTCGGTCATAACTTTCCTTCCAAGGAGTAAGCGTCTTTTAATTTCATGGCTGCAATCACCATCTGCAGTGATTTTGGAGCCGAGAAAAATAAAGTCAGCCACTGTTTCCACTGTTTCCCCATCTATTTGCCATGAAGTGATGGGACCAGATGCCATGATCTTCGTTTTCTGAATGTTGAGCTTTAAGCCAACTTTTTCACTCTCCTCTTTCATTTTTGTATATATTTAAATAAATATATTTAAATTTTGCCCAGTAAGGTAATAGTGCTAATTCTTATTCTTTTAATTTCATCTAGATGGAAAAAAACAGACTACTTCTAAGATTTCTTTTTATCAAAGACAGTGAAATCTTAGTTTGAAGAGGCAAGGTGACATCATCATAAAAATTTGACTGATAATGGATGAAATCACACAGATGAAAGAAAGAAGTTATTGTTATTCAGTTGCTAAGCACTGTTTGACTCTTTGTGACCCCATGGACTGGGAACACACCAGGCTTACCTGTCCTTCACTCTCTGCTCTTTGCATCAGGTGGCCAGAGTTTTGGAACTTCAGCATCAATTGTTTCAGTGAATATTCAGGGTAGGTTTCCTTTAGGATTGCTTGGTTTAATCTCCTTGCAGTCCAAGAGATTCTCAAGAGTGTTCTCCAGTATCACAATTCTAAAGCATCAGTTTTTCGGCGCTCAGCTTTCTTTATGGTCCAGCTGTCACATCTGTGCATGACTACTGGAAAAACCATAATTTTGACTATAAGTCAGCTGAGTGATGTCTCTGTTTTTTAATATGATGCCTATGTTTGTCATAGCTTTTCTTCCAAGGACCAAGAGTCTTTTAACTTCATTGCTGCAGGCATCATCTGCAGTGACTTTGGAGCCCAAGAAAAGAAAATTTGTTGCTGTTTCCAATTATTTCTCATCTCTTGCCATGAAGTGATGGGACTGGATACCATGATTTTTGTTTTTTGAATGTTGAGTTTTAAGCCAGCATTTTCACCCTCCTCTTTCAACCATCATCAAGAAGCTCTTTAATTCCTCTTTGCTTTCTGCCATTAGAATGAGAACCCCATGAACAGTATGAAAAGACAAAAAGAAAGGAGAGGCAGGTGTAAAGTCTAAAGCATTCTTTTGCTTTCTCTTACGCTGACTCCCCAATAGTAGATCCTGAAATAGAGATTCTTGTGCAAGGTATGACTGAGGGAATGTCCTCTGGTGAAAACTGAACAGAAGTGACAATAGGAATAGGACCAAAGCTGGGGAGGGGAAGAAGCTTGGAATTGGTTTGGGAAATTTAGCTTTGCTATTACAATTGCCTGTAAGTTTTATGTATTTTTTATTTTTAAATTATTTTAATTGACTTTTTAATGGTTTTAAATGTATAAATAATTATAAGATAGTATAGGTTTCATGTCTCTCATACCCAATTTCTCCCATTATTAATATCTTCTATTAGCATGATATATTTCTTACAGCCAATGAACCTATATTGATAGATTATTATTAATTAAAGTCATACTTTATTGAGATTTCCTTGGTTTTAATACATAGCCTCTTTTTCCCTCATGATAAAATCATGTCTCCTTAGAGACATTTGCAGTGTCTCTTTAGGCTTCACTTACCTGTGACAGTTTCTCAAACTTTTCTTTGTTTTTCTTCTTTGTTTTGGCTCTTTTTGAGGAGTATTGTTCAGTTGCTGATCTTTTAGTTGTTTTGTTTTATAAGAAGGCCCTAAAAAATTAGAATTTTTATGATGCTTTTGTCATGATTAGACTGAGGTTATGAGTTTTGGAGATGGAATCACAAAAATAAAGTGGCAGTTTAATCACATTATGTAAAGGCTAAATGCTGTCAACTTGATTTAGCTCATTTGATGTTGACCTTGATCCTTTTACTGATGTAGTTTTGCTAACTTTCTTCACTGGAAAGGTATTCTATTTTCCTACACTGTGCTGTTTGGAAGAAGTTACTATGCACAGCCCACACTAAGGAGAATGTTAGGCTGTCTTTCTTTTGTGTGCATGCTATGTTGCTTCAGTTGCGTTGGATTCTTTGCAACCCTATGGGCCATAGTCTGCCAGGCTTATCTGTCTAGGCTATTCTGCAGGCAAGAACACTGGAATGGATTGCCATGCCTACTCAAGGGGATCTTCCTAATCCTGGGGTTGAACCTGGGTCTCTTACGTTCCTGCATGAGGGCATAGATTCTTTACCACTAGTGCCACTTGGGAAAGCCCGGCCTTTCCTGAAGATAGAGTATTTGCATAAATGATTTATAATGCGTTGCATGGGGGATTTTTTTATTTTCAGTTTTTTATTCAGTCATCATTTATATCAGTATAGACCTACAGATATTTATTTTATGTTTTGGCTTATAATCCAGTACTACGTTACAAATTTTCCTCACTTTTTTCTAGTTTTTTTTTTTTTTTTAAATTCTTATGGAGTATAGTTGATTAACACTGTCGTATTAGTTTTAGGTATGTAGCACAGTGATTCGTTTACACATACTATGTATCAATTCTTTTTTAGATTGTTTTCCCATTTAAGTGGTAACATAATATTGATCACGGTTCCCTCTAATATACAGTAGGTCCTAATTGGTTGTCCATTCTAAATGTAGCAGTGGGTACATGTCAGTCCCAAGCTCCCTATCTAGTCCCATTTTACTCTTTGGGAATTCTTTCATTTGGCTCCATCTATATGGTGTCAGTCTTCTTTCTTTGCTTTCTTCCTCTCCTTTCCTAGAACTTCTATGCTTTTAAACACTACAAAATGCTCCAGGATCATCTTGCACATTGTATTACCCAATCCTGAATCATACAAGTCTTCAAGGAAATCTGACTCCTTTTATGGAAGTATGTTATTAGAAATCAGCATCTGAGTGCTGCATGTGTTATTGCTTTCAGAGATTCTCAGCTGTCAGAGCAAGACAATATATATGTGTAAGCTAACATGTGACTCTCTCTCTATATATATATATATATATATTTCAGCCTAACCATCTGTGCCTATATTAAGCTAAATACAGTTTATACTGATAATTCCAACTCTAATTTATTATCACGTGAATCTCTGTAGCTTTCTTTTTACTTATTCATGAATTTCCCTCTAATAGTGAGAAACCTGGTTACCAGTTTCCACTTCCTTAAATTTTCAGTTTCCTGGTAGCTCAGATATTAAAAAATCTGCCTGCAATGCAGGAGACCCCTATTCAATTCCTGGGTCAGGAAGACCCACTGCAGAAAGGATAGGCTACTCACTCCAGGATTCTTGAGCTTCTCTGGTGGCTCAGCTGGTAAAGAACCCACCTGCAATGTGGAAGACCTGGGTTCGATTCCTGGGTTGAAAAGATCCCCTGGAGAAGGGAAAGGCTACCAACTCCAGATTCTGGCCTGGAGAATTCCATGGACTATACAGTCTATGGGATGACAGAGTCAGACAAGACTAAGTGACCTTCACTTTCACATATTTATAGCAGTATTAGAATTATCAACCTTTATTCCCATGAGGGAAATTTTATCAATTATAATACAGTGTTTATGTGCACCTCCTTTTGCCTTTTGTATTACAGACTCCAAACACTTCTATAATTATATAGGTTAGCACCATTTTCTCTCCATCTACTTCAACAAATTTGTTGCATTCATTTATAATATAGTTAGTTTCTTGTCACATTCTGCATTTCTTCCTACATTCCCCAAAATCCTAAATATTTTTTTTAATTAACATACGTTAAAGTTCACTTCTTGTGCCATAAAGTTCTTTGGGTTTTGACAATGCATAATGCCGTTTATTCATCATTCCACTATTATATAGAATAGTTTCCCAAACCAAAATAAATAAATAACCTGTACTTCCTTTGTATCACCTTATCTATGGCCCCAGTGTCCCTGATAACTGACCACTGATTTGGTTATTGTGTTTATAGCTTTGACTTTTCTAAAATATCATATAGTTGAAATTTCATTGGCATTTTTCATTTACCAATATTGATGAAATGACCAGTCTTTTGCATTCATATTTTAATAGCTCTCTTCTTTTTACAATTAAAATATTATATTGTATAAATGTATGATAGTTTTTAATACTTTCACTTATTTGATGATGTCTTGGTTGCATCCATTCACATACAGGGTTTTTTGTGACCCATAGATTTTATGTCAGTTGGGTAGATTACCAGAAGCACTATTTTTGGATCATATGGTAAGGCTATATTTGGGTTTGTAAAAAAGTTACCAAATTATCTTCCAAAGTGAGCTATATAATTTTCATTCCCACCAGCAATGAATGAGAATTCTTTTCCTTCTTCATCCTTGCTAGTAGTTGGTTCTGTAATTTTTTTTGCAATTTTTATCATGCTGACAGATTTACAGTGACATTTCATCATGCTGTGACTGGATCTCCCTGGAGCTTTTAACTTTCAGAATTTTCTAGACAAAGTCTCTAGCAATTTATAAATTACAGTTCAGGTTTTCCTAGCCCTGGCACTGGTTCCCACAGCAGTTTCCACTTATGACTGTTTGTCCTCCTCTGTTTCTCTAATCTTGGGGCAGTGGTTTGCCCTGTATCCTCATCTAAAATATCCAAGAAGAGTTGGTTTCTTAAACTGTTCAGCTTCTTAAATGTTGTTCAAAGATATTGACAACTTCTAAGTTTACATGTGGAACATTAAGTATGAATACTAGGAGGCTGTGATTACGTGAACTATCTTATTGAAAATAAATTAACAAAATATGTTAAAAGTTTTCAATTTTATAAAAAAATAGAGATTTTTATTTGTGTCTAAATATTTTTTCCATATAATTGGAAAAGATATAACATACAAAAATTATGGCAAAAGGGAGAGACTGCCAATTTTACAGATCTTATTTGCAAAAGTAAATGGACTAGCATAGGATAAAGGCTAGTGTTATATTATCATAATAGATATAAGGTTTTTATAATCTATTATCAAAAATTTGACAAAAGAGAGAAATTATATATACATATATCAGTTCAGTTCAGTCGATCAGTCATGTCCGACTCTTTGCCACCCCATGAACCGCAGCACACCAGGCCTCCCTGTCCATCACCAACTCCAGGAGTTTACCCAAACCCATGTCCATCGAGTTGGTGAAGCCATCCAACCATTTCATCCTCTGTCATTCTTAGACTAAGGAGATCCAATCAGTCCATCCTAAAGGAAATCAGTCCTGAATATTCATTGGAAGGACTGATGCTGAAGCTGAAACTCCAATACTTTGGCCACCTGATGCAAAGAACCGACTCATTTAAAGAGATCTTGATGCTGGGAAAGATTGAAGGCAGGAAGAGAAGGGGATGACAGAGGATGAGATGGTTGGATGGCATCACTGACTCAATGGACATGAGTTTGAGTAAACTCTGGGAGTTGATGATGGACAGGGAGGCCTGGCGTGCTGCAGATCATGGGGTCGCAGGGAATCAGACATGACTGAACAACTGAACTGAACAGAAAACAAAAATAAACAAATGGAACCTAATTAAATTTAAAACTTTTGCACAGCAAAAGGGATGAAAAGACAACCCTCAGAGTGGGAGAAAATATTTGCAAATGAACAAACAAAAAATTAATTTCCAAAATATATAAACATCTCATGGAGCTCAATACCAAAAACCAATCTAGTCAAAAATGAATGTAAGACATAAATAGAAATTTTTCCAAAGAAGACATAAAGATGGCCAAAAAACACAACACAAGAAAAGAAGCTCAATATCATGAATTATTTGAGAAATGCAAACCAAACCTAGATTGGGGTATTACCTCACACCAGTTAGAATGGCCATCATCAAAAAATCTAATACCATCAATACAATAAATTTGATAATACAATCTACAAGCAATAAATGCTGAAGAGGATAAGAATAAGAAATATATAATATATATTATGCACATATATATAATAAAATATATCTTTACCCTTCAATGTTACTTTTAGTAATCTTAGATATATAGCTATTCAATTATACAACAGATTAGAGAAGATACAGAACTTCAATTTGTGAGCTTGAGAAAGAACAGTTTTATAATACATGGTATACCCATATTTATTAATATGCTCATATTATGTATATCTGTGTGTGTATACATAGTCACACAGACACAAACATATATGTATAAATATATACACACGTATGTATGCATACTATGTGTCCTTTGGGGTTAACAAATTTAATAATTCAGCATTCTAGTAGCAAAACACTGCTAAAAATAGACTTATTTATTTATAATAACAACAAAAGAATTTACCAAGAACAAAAATAAACATTAAAATCATTAAGAAGGTGTCTTTTTAATATACTATAAATTATCTTTTAAGATAGTATGTAATCTCTTGTCATCGCTTTACTCATAACCCTCAAGAGATCCCCATTTCACTAAAAGTAACTGTGAACCATTTTACACTGGCCTTCAACTTACCTCATCTGTTTTCCAGTTTACCTCTCCAATCTCCTTGTTTCACTGGGTCTATCTCACCCCTTCCTTACCCTGCTTCAGGCACACTGGTCTCCTTACTTTTCTTCAAACAAACTATTCTTTGCATTTGCTCTTCTCTCTGCCTAGAATTTTCTTCTGCCAGATAGCTTCATCTCTGTGAAGTCACCGTCCATCAAGGCTTGCCCAGACCAGTGCACTTAAAAGTGCAACTTGTTCCGGTTCAAAGACCCTAAGGAGGAAGTATACTCTCCATAGAAGTTAAATAAGCAGGGTGACAACATACAGCCTTGACGTACTCTTTTTCCTATTTGGAACCAGTCTGTTGTTCCATGTCCAGTTCTAACTGTTGCTTCCTGACCTGAATATAGGGTTCTCAAGAGGCAAGTCAGCATATAGTTAAATCTGTATGAATAACATTTGATAGAATAGAATGGAATTATGTGGATGCAAAATTATTGAATTATTAAACATTTAACTAAGCATTTTTAAACATAAATTCTTCCTCATAATTAAAGCCAAAGGTTAGATGCTGTTATACATAATTACAATGATGTATAAAAAGAATCATTCATGATTTTTTATAGTCATTTGACCTGTTGATATCAGGCATAATATAGAATGTGACTGAGGTACCATTCAATTCAGTTCAGTTCCATCACTCAGTCATGTCCAACTCTTTGTGACCTCATGGACTACAGTATGTCAGGCCACCCTGTCCATCACCAACTCCCGCAGTTTACTCAAATTCATGTCCATTGAGTCGGTGTTGCCATCCAACCATCTCATCCTCTGTTGTCCCCTTCTCCTCCAGCCTTCCGTCTTTCCCAGCATCAGGATCTTTTCAAATGAGTCAGTTGTTTGCATCAGGTGGCCAAAGTATTGCGTTTCAGCTTCAGAATCAGTCCTTCCAATGAATACCCAGGACTGATCTCCTTTAGGGTGGACTGGTTGGATCTTTCTTGCAGTCCAAGGGACTCTCAAGAGTCTTCTCCAACACCACAGTTCAAAAGCATTAATTCTTTGGCACTCAGCTTTCCTTATAGTCCAACACTAACATCCATACATAACTACTGGAAAAAATATCACCTTGACTAGACAGACTTTTGTTAGCAAAGTAATGTCTCGGCTTTTTAATATGCTGTCTACGTTGCTCATAACTTTTCTTCCAAGGAGCAAGCGTCTTTTAATTTCATGGCTGCAGTCACCACCTGCAGTGATTTTGGAGCCCCCCAAAATAAAGTCTGTCACTCTTTCCACTGTTTCCCCATCTATTTGCCATGAAGTAATGGGACCAGATGCCATGATCTGAGTTTTGTGACTGTTGAGTTTTAAACCAACACTTTCACTCTCCTGGGTCAGTTTCATCACGAGGCTCTAGTTCTTCTTTGCTTTTTGCCATAAGGGTGGTGTCATCTGCATATCTGAGGTTATTGATATTTCTCCCAGCAATCTTGATTCCAGCTTGTGCTTTATCCAGCCCAGCTTTTCTCGTGATACTCTGCATTTAAGAGTACAGTACTCTGTACTCTGCATATAAGTTCAACAAGCAGGGTGACAATATGCAATCTTGACATACTCCTTTTCCTATTTGGAACCAGTTGGTTGTTCTATATCCAGTTCTAACTGTTGCTTCCTGACCTTCATACAGATTTGTCAAGAGGCAGGCCAGGTAGTCTGGTATTCCCATTTCTTTCAGAATTTCCCACAATTTGTAGTGATCCACACTGTCAAAGGATTTGGCATAGTCAATAAAACAGAAATAGATGTTTTTCTGGAATTCTATTGCTTTTTCAATGATCCAACGGATT
The DNA here is from genome assembly GCA_006410675.1 of Oreotragus oreotragus. Classification (NCBI taxonomy): domain Eukaryota; kingdom Metazoa; phylum Chordata; class Mammalia; order Artiodactyla; family Bovidae; genus Oreotragus; species Oreotragus oreotragus. The sequence goes on from SJYX01017056.1 coordinate 227,014, forward strand.
TGGCAATTTGATCTCTGGTTCCTCTTCCTTTTCTACAACCAGCTTGAACATCTGGAAGTTCACGGTTCATGTACTGCTGAAGCCTGCCTTGGAGAATTTTGAGCATTACTTTACTAGCATGTGAGATGAGTACAATTGTGTGATAGTTTGAGCATTGTTTGGCATTGCCTTTCTTTGGGATTGGAATGAAAACTGACCTTTTCCAGTCCTGCGGCCACTGCTGAGTTTTCCAAATTTGCTGACATATTGAGTGCAGCACTTTCACAGCATCATCTTTTAGGATTTGAAATAGCTCAACTGGAGGCTTCCCTGGTGGCTCAGATGGTAAAGCATCTGCCTACAATTAACCAGTCTGTTGTTCCATGTCCAGTTCTAACTGTTGCTTCCTGACCTAAATACAGATTTCTCAAGAGGCAGGTCAGGTGGTCTGGTATTCCCATCTCTTTCAGAATTTTCCACAGTTTATTCTGATCCTCACAGTCAAAGGTTTTGGTATAGTCAATTAAGCAGAAATAGATGTTTTTCTGGAACTCTCTTGCTTTTTTGATAATGCAGCAAATGTTAGCAATTTGATCTCTGGTTCCTCTGCCTTTTCTAAAACCAGCTTCAACATCTGAAAGTTCACTGTTCACATATTGCTGAAGTCTGGCTTGGAGAATTTTAAGCATTACTTTACTAGTGTGTGAGATGAGTGCAATTGTGTGGAAGTTTGAACATTCTTTGGCATTGCCTTTCTTAGGGATTGGAATGAAAGTTGACCTTTTCCAGTCCTGTGGCCACTGCTGAGTTTTCCAAATTTGCTGGCATATTAAGTGCAACACTTTCACAGCATCATCTTTCAGGATTTGAAATTGCTCAACTGATATTCCATCACCTCCACTAGCTTTGTTCGTAGTGATGCTTCTTAAGACCCACCTGACTTCACATTCCAGGATGTCTGGCTCTAGGTGAGTGATCACATCATCGTGATTATCTGGGTCTTGAAGATCTTTTTTGTACAGTTCTATATATATGCAAATTTAAAAACAAACTAATCTAAGTATAATAAACTGTTGGGAAAGGGGAAATGAGAATGTAAATATCCACTCAGGCACTGTTTTATATTTGTGGGCCTCCGTAGAAAAGAGACTGAGCTGTTAACTGCACACAAAGAGAAGAATACAACATTTAATATATGTATACAAATAGATATCAAAGATATTTCATAAATTGGTAAGCCATACAGGTTTTTTTTTTTCTCAAGTTCATGAATTTTTTTGAGCAATAAGTGAGATGATAGAGATTTTTCATGCAGAAAAACATGCTGCTAGGGAAAAACAAGGCATTCCCAAAAAGTGAAAAAACCATAGAATGAAACCTGCCATAAGTCATAATTAGGACTTTCCTGGTGGCTCAGTGGTAAAAAAATCTACCTGTCAATGTAGGAGACACAGGTTCCATTCCTGATCTGGGAGTATCCCACATGTAGCAGAGCACATAAACCTGTGTGCCACAACTACAGAACTTGTGTTATAGAGCCTAAGAGGCACAACTACTGAAGTCCATGTGTCCTCTAGTGCGTGCTCTACAATAAGAAAAGCCACAGTGATGATAAGCCCATGCACTGCAACTAGAGAGTAGCCTCAACCTGCCCCAGTGAGAGAAAGCTCATGAGCAACGAACACCCAGCACAGCAAAAAAATAAATAAACAATTCTTCATTAGAAAGAATCATAATTAAAGTTAAGGAAAACTGTTAAATCCATGTTACCATATTATACAGTAAAACAATGCACAATAAAAATTCAGGACACTAAATAAAACCTGCAATTTGAATTTAGCATTGTAAATATACATGTATAAACAAATTATTAATAAGTTGCTAATCATAAATAACAAATACTTTAAAGAAATATTGATAAATGCATCGATAAATTATTAATAAAGAATTTATTAATAAGAAAATTATTGATAAATACCTAAGAATTAAAAGTTTGTTAATAAGGAATTTATTGATAAATACCTAAAAACAATTATTATTTTTCATTTGTATAGGAATTGACTTTTGCTTGCTTCTTTAAATTTTAATTATTTAAAAATAAATATATATATGTATTTGAAAGATCAGCAAAATTCTTGATAGCCTATTGAAATAATATACATGAAATTCACCTGCTTCTTTTACTTTACTTATTATTCTCTGAGATGTTTCTATGCTTATGTGACTGTTTTAGTTAATAATTTTATTTTGTTCATGTTGTAGTGTGATTATTTATTTTTTCATGCAGAGTTCCTATTTACATTTTGCCAACTGTTTAACCAAAATCAAAATGAGTCTTTGAAAGAAAGTTACTTCTTGATAGGGAAATATAGGAGAATTCCCTAAAAGTGTAAATTCCAGTGCATCATCAAAGAGGGTATAGTTAAGTGGCTCTTGTAAAGGTACATTAAAATCCTGAATAATCTTTCTAATTCTAGTAAATACAGCACAAACAAAACATACAAGCAAAAGACCTCAAAAGTATATAAAAGTAAGGCAGATTGCAGCTTTAATTTTCTAGATAATTGAGGATTGTGAGAAATTGTTATAAAGAACTAGCAAAACTGCCAGGACACTTCAATGTGAAACGACAAAACTAAAAAGAAACTAACTGAATGTGAATAGAAGCTATCTCAGCAAGGTGATCTTGGATTAAACTTCTGATCAATCCAGAGCAAGCTCAGAAAAACTAAATTTGTCATCACCACAGATCTCAGTATTTTGTGATGTAGAATCATGTTATAGCAAGATAACATCTAAGCTCTCATCCACTTTTCAAACTCTATTTCTGGCATTTCAGCACATCCTAGAAAAGCAAGGCATTCTCTCTCTCTCTTGCTCTCTGTCTTTTTGCCTTGTATAACTTGTGACAGTTAGAATCCTTCAACAAATCTAGGTGATGCAATATGAAAATTCACATATTAATTTAACACATTTCAGACAACTAGAAGTAACTTCTGAAGCTTGAGAAAGCCATACTCACAAATGAAAAATGATGTTCCCAACAAGAAAATTAGCTTAAAGAAAGAATATTTCTTTCTTATATAATATATATGTAAGTTAATTTTTTGGGAAATTTACATGTGGATTTTTCTCTTCAGACATTTTTCAATAGTCAGTACTACAGCACTGGAAACTTCTAGGTGTTTGAATACAGAACCACAGTTACAGAACTGCATATTCGAAGGGCAAACATTGTTTATACACAAATTTCCCAGCACTGAATGTCAGCATCCCTAACTCTCAAGTTGTTCCAAAGGTCAGCTGTAATTTATTGACAAGACTTAAAAGTAATGTCAAGGAAGTTATCTCTAATGTTCAACAATATATTCATTAACACATAAGCTAGCATCCAACCAACACTTGGCATCCATTTTTTGATAGATCATAATCTAAATACTGGATATATATCCCTTAGCTTTAGAGAGTTTCTTGTTTAGATGATATTACCTGAAGACTCTCAGAGATGGGATTTTGTCTCATCTCCAAATGATCTTGAATTATTTGAAATGTAGTCTTAAATTATCAAACAGACTTTTGAATAAATATGTATTTCATAATATTGGTAGTTGCACAATACCCTGGGTAAAATATTCCTCTGCCAAGCTATGCTAAAAACTGTTTTTAAATTAAGTTCACAAAGGTTGTGAACACCAAAATGAGTAATAAAGACTTTGTCATTGTAAGTGTTAAAAAATTATATTGACAATAATCATGAAATATTTTTGATGATTCAATAAAGGGATATATGCAATATTAAATGATTCAATGAAATGTTATATTCATAATGAAATATTAAGAAATAAAGCTAAGTAAGTATAACAAGAAAGGATGAAAAAGAGGTAAATACTCTCCTATTTTCTTATATTTTAAAAAATTTTATCTTTCTTCTTTCACTTAGCATTTTTATCCTATGAGTAATTTAGCATGTAATGTGAGGCCTCTGAATATGCCACATTTTTCTGTTTATATCTGAATCTCAACTAAGGCTAGATAAGTAATAAATGCACAGTAACAGTTTATTGATGATGTTGAACAGAGTGATTATAATTTTAGTCTATTCTTATATCATTTTTAGTTTACATGCTCCATTCACCATATATCTTTCTTTTTTCTTTTGATAACTAATATCAATAACTAATCTAAACTCTTTGGTAATAAATACACTCCTAACACTAAGATATTCATGAATTTATTCATTAAAATGTAAAGAATTTAAGGAAGCATATTGCAGGGGGCAAAAACCATACTTACAAGATTGTTTAGAAATACTGCCCATGCTGAAAACAGATACTTTGAAACTTTAACAAAATTAACAAACTGGTAGTTTAGTTTTTGAGTCATAAATATGATTATAAGAGGATAGAGAAAGAGACAGAAAAAGATGATAAACCATATGTATGTTTTAAATTTAAATAACTTTCACCATCAAACTGCTTTCAAAATATTTCAACTTACTTAACATTACTTTATGTAAATGTTTAAATATTCAAAATCTGTACATTTCTTAGATACACTAGCTTCTGATAAGGTGCTAGCATATGTTGGGATTGTAATTATTTGTGTCATAGTAATAAAAGATGTCTAGAATACAAATTTCACTCTCTGTGAAAACAATGAAAACATGATAGAACAAAAAATATACCATTTCCAGTGTTTTACTTTTTATAAATATATTAAAATAATCACTTGTGATTTAATTATAGAAACATTTAACTAAGAACACATTTTAATTATTCTTAGTTATTCAAGGACTGTACATTTGTTATGCTGCTGCTGTTGTTTTTCAGTCACTCAGTTGTATCCGACTGTTCGCGACTCCGTGGACTACAGCACACCAGGCTTCCCTGTCCTTCTCTGTCTCCCAGAGTTTGCTCAAACTGTTCATTGAGTCAATGATGCCCTCTAACCATCTCATCCTCTGTCACCCCCTTCTCCTCTTGCCCTCCATCTTTCCCAGCATCAGAGTCTTTTCTAATAAGTTGGCACTTCACATCAGGCAGCCAAAGTATTGGAGATTTAGCTTCTATATCAGTCTTTCCAAAGGATATTCAGGGTTAATTTTGTTTAGGATTGACTGATTTGATCTCCTGGCTGTCCAAGGGACTCTCAAGAATCTTCTCCAGCACCACAGTTCAAAAGCATCAACTCTATATTGCTCAGCTTTCTTTATGAACCAACTCTCACATCCATAAGTGACTGCTGAAAAAAACAAACAAACAAACATAGTTTTGACTATATGGACTTTATCAGCAAAGTGATGTCTCTGCTTTTTAATATGCTGGCTAGGTTTGCCATAGCTTTTCTTCCAAGAAGCAAGAGTCTTTTAATTTCATGGTTACTGTCCACAATGGTTTTAGAGACCAAGAAAATAAAATCTCTCACTGTTTCCATTGTTTCCCCATCTATTTGCCATGAAATGATGGGACCAGATGCCATGATCTTTTTTTTTTAATACTGAGTTTTAAGCCAGCTTTTTCACTCTTCTCTTTCACCTTTACCAAGAGGTTCTTTATTCCCTTTTTGCTTTATGCCATTAGGGTGGTGTCATCTGCGTATCTGAGGTTATTGATATTTCTGCCAGGCAATCTTGATTCCAGCTTAGACTTCATCCAGACCCACAGCCTTACATATGCTTTTGAAGAGCTCTATATAGACATATTTTTTCCTCAAGTATATCAAAAAATCTTTGATTTCAGTGGGTAGAAATACTAATATTTTAAGTAATTTAGGGAAAGGTAAATAAATATTAGAAAATACTAGTCTCAGAGAAAAACTCATGGCAGATATTAGTCTCTTTTTAAATGTGTAGAGGTGAACAGTGATTTATATATATTTACACAAGATTTGTAGTTAGAGAAAATCTAAATCATAATTTTAAAAACAATTTATTTCAAGGGAATATGTTGAAATAAGTTATCTGACAAGGGTGAAGGTGTTCCCCTGAGTTATGACATGAAAGATGAAAAGATATCATTTCTTGTGACACTGGTAATACCAGCAAAGACAATTTTTTTTATGATTTTCAAATGATTGCAAAAGTGGTGCCTGTAAGTGATACATTCATTTTTTTAAAATCACCTGAATCTGTTACTTCAGAGTCAAGCTATCATGAATTTTAATGTTCAGAATAAGATTTCTTACAAAGAAACTGGTAAGAAGTAACTTCTTACCAACAAATCACTGGATTGCTTAGAAAAGGACACTTTCTGAACATTTTATTTTCTTCATATTTTAGACAAAGAAATGTTACAAGGCATATTAAGAACCCTGTCCAAACTCTTCAGCAGGACAGGCGGAAATACTTCCACAAGTCAAATGCAGCCAAAGACTGAATTAGGAAGCATCCAGCTGTGGGAGCACCTTAGCTAAAATGTTCACTTTTCTCACTTTAGCCTATGATGAACGTGCTTATTGATTTAGCATCAGCCAGGCTAGATAAAGAACATCTCAGTGTGACATCTCATCAAAACTGCTGGATCAATTTCATCTGAATATATGAAATGATTCAATACCATCAAATACCTGCTACCAATATTTAACTGAGCATTGACTTTTATTAATTTAGGGGAAGGGAGGAAATTGCATGTGTATATTAAGAACCCTGTCCAAACTCTTCAGCAGGACAGGCGGAAATACTTCCACAAGTCAAATGCAGCCAAAGACTGAATTAGGAAGCATCCAGCTGTGGGAGCACCTTAGCTAAAATGTTCACTTTTCTCACTTTAGCCTATGATGAACGTGCTTATTGATTTAGCATCAGCCAGGCTAGATAAAGAACATCTCAGTGTGACATCTCATCAAAACTGCTGGATCAATTTCATCTGAATATATGAAATGATTCAATACCATCAAATACCTGCTACCAATATTTAACTGAGCATTGACTTTTATTAATTTAAGGGAAGGGAGGAAATTGCATGTGAAACTTGACGTATCAGTAAAGTTAACTGTAATTATTAATAAATTGTTCATAAAGGTTCTGACAGATTGGGCAATATGGGAAGGAATTAGAAGTGCAAAAATAGTTGAGGGGGGACCTCTCCCTGACTGGTGAAGGAGAGGATGTACAGGAATGGGCAAAGGAAGCCATTAGTGTGTGATACGTGAAGTAAAGCTACCAACTGAATGGAAGAAAAGAAGATTCAGTACAAAGAGGCTCAGACAGAATTTCTCAGCCAGGTTAGTGGAGAATCTCAAGGGAAAAACTGCTCATTACAGGATCCTACACCCTACTTGAGTGGCAATTACTTGGAGTCCAATGCCCCTGCCATGTATGCCTTGTCAATGAACATCTCAAATACTGAGGCTTGGCATGAATGCTACTGTTTGGGGCTATCAGTAGCTACATGGTCCTCAACAAATTATTTCACAAAGACAGAGGTGACACACTACTACAACGGCTGCAGATATTCTGGTTGAAATACAAAATTATCATTTCTCTTGACATTATGAAATTATTAACATTATTTTACATATGATGATTTATGCATATTATTTAAAATTGTAAGTCATGATTTTATAACATTGCTTTTCTGCTCATAGATCAGTCTTCAGATTTATTTTAACTCTAACCTAACACACGTTAGCAGTTAAGGGCCTTCCCACCTACCATGAGTCTTCCAATAATGTGATTCAAGGATTTTATATGAAAAATGATTTCTCAGGTTCATAATTAAATTTGAGTGATGGTATACTTATTATGATTATTTTCATAGCATCTGAACTGAGGAAAACAAAGGTAAATGCTGCCAGTTGTAATACAAGAGAAGAAAATCAATTAAATGCGCCTTCTTTTTGCCCTCTTTCTCACCCTCGTCTTTTGTACATTAGCATTCTTACTGTTTTAGGTTGAGTTCTCCTGAAGCAGAATTTAAGATGAGAAATGAAGTAAGACTGATTATTAGAAGAATGTTTCCAGGAAAAATCTGAAAGAGCAGTGAAGAAATGGGGCAGAAAAGCAAAAGAGATCAAGTGAATAGACACAATCAAGCAAAGTTCCACAAAGGGTTATTTTGCTTTAAGCCCATGTGAAGGGGAGCACTGGAGATGCTCTGCCTCATGACTCAGTGTTGATTGACTAGGAAGGGAGAGATCTTGCCTGCATGTCCTCCCCTGGGGTCTGCTATTACTGCCTAAAGAATATGAGTACAATTCATGCACATTGTAGGGAGTTGAAGGGGTGGAGCACTGACGATGTCTGCCATGTGCTTTCCCTTTGGGATGGAATCATGGAAGTGTTGCTTTATTTTCCACCTCCAGTTGTTGATGCTCATGACTGAGCGGCTGAACAAAATGAAAAGATTATGGAAAGACAGAAAGAATGGCTCCAGTTTTCATGTAACAGTGGTACCATACACCTGGAAACTAAACAGTCTGTTATAGTAAGCAGTGAGTATACATTTGTTTATTAAAAGTAGAATGGATGATTTAATAAATACTGTGATAGTCCAACTTTCTCTCATATGCAAATAATTTGCATGCAAATTATTTTAACAGACTAATGAATCTATATGTTTACCAAAAATAGTTTCTAAACTAAATGAATATTATCTCTAGTGAATATGTTATAAATATGATATAAATTTATTTTGATTAATAAAATGCACATCAAATATTAATGTTTTAATAGTTCCTCTTATTTATTTTTCTGTTTTATAACTGTTGCAAACAGTTTTATCAGCTGAGAGCCTGGTTTTTTATTTCAGATTTTATTTATAAAATAGGTACTTAAATATGAAAAATTTGAAAATCACTTGTACCGTAGACCACAAGATGACATTAAAGTATACAAAGGATAAATATTATTTATCCTTTATAATTTGAATCTCTTGACCATGTGAGAATCTCTTTATGACTTACAATTTGAGAAACCTTAATTTAAAGCAGCATTTCTTTTTGACTGAAATGTTACCTGTAAAATCTGCACCTACAAATCAAGTAGGTGTTCAAAAGTTTTATTTTTTTAAGATGAGATTATTTAGACTACCATATTTAAACACTGATGAATCTCTACCCCAAACAACAATTTTAGCTGCATCTTAAGCAAGTCTAAACTCATGACTTGGAGTAAGGAAGAAATTAATATGCTCTGCTTTTGCATTATAAGTGTATAAAAATATATAAATTATTTTTAAAATCTTAATAAAATTTGGAATCACTGATAAGTTAATTTCAGTGGAGGATTAAAGGACAACATTACTTTTAATTGGAAGTAGTTAGCCTTTCATGTACATAGNCAGAAAGAATGGCTCCAGTTTTCATGTAACAGTGGTACCATACACCTGGAAACTAAACAGTCTGTTATAGTAAGCAGTGAGTATACATTTGTTTATTAAAAGTAGAATGGATGATTTAATAAATACTGTGATAGTCCAACTTTCTCTCATATGCAAATAATTTGCATGCAAATTATTTTAACAGACTAATGAATCTATATGTTTACCAAAAATAGTTTCTAAACTAAATGAATATTATCTCTAGTGAATATGTTATAAATATGATATAAATTTATTTTGATTAATAAAATGCACATCAAATATTAATGTTTTAATAGTTCCTCTTATTTATTTTTCTGTTTTATAACTGTTGCAAACAGTTTTATCAGCTGAGAGCCTGGTTTTTTATTTCAGATTTTATTTATAAAATAGGTACTTAAATATGAAAAATTTGAAAATCACTTGTACCGTAGACCACAAGATGACATTAAAGTATACAAAGGATAAATATTATTTATCCTTTATAATTTGAATCTCTTGACCATGTGAGAATCTCTTTATGACTTACAATTTGAGAAACCTTAATTTAAAGCAGCATTTCTTTTTGACTGAAATGTTACCTGTAAAATCTGCACCTACAAATCAAGTAGGTGTTCAAAAGTTTTATTTTTTTAAGATGAGATTATTTAGACTACCATATTTAAACACTGATGAATCTCTACCCCAAACAACAATTTTAGCTGCATCTTAAGCAAGTCTAAACTCATGACTTGGAGTAAGGAAGAAATTAATATGCTCTGCTTTTGCATTATAAGTGTATAAAAATATATAAATTATTTTTAAAATCTTAATAAAATTTGGAATCACTGATAAGTTAATTTCAGTGGAGGATTAAAGGACAACATTACTTTTAATTGGAAGTAGTTAGCCTTTCATGTACATAGCCTAAAGGATAACTAATAATCTGATAAACACATATTCCTATTAGATTAAAGTCTGATACTGGATGGTACAAAATGTTCTTGGAATATCTAAGGTTCAGTTCAGTTCAGTTGCTCGGTCATGTCTGACTTTTTGCAACCCTGTGAACTGCAGCATCACCAACTACCGGAGTTTACCCAAACTCATGTTCATTGAGTCAGTGATGCCATTCAACCTTCTTGTCCTCTGTTGTCTTCTCCTTCTGCCTTCTATCTGTCCTAGCATCAGGATCTTTTCAAATGAGTCAGCTCTTTGCATCAGGTGGCCAAAGTATTGGAGTTTCAGCTTCAACATAAGTCCTTCCAATGGACACCCAGGACTGATCTCCTTCAGGATGGACTGGTTGGATCTCCTTGCAGTCCAAGGGACTCTCAAAAGTCTTCTCCAGCACCACAGTTCAAAACCATCAATTTTTCGGTGTTTAGCTTTCTTCACAGTCCAACTCTCACATCCATACTTGACCACTGGGAAAACCATAGCCTTGACTAGACGAACCTTTGATGGCAAAGTAATGTCTCTGCTTTTTAATATGCTGTCTAGTTTGGTCATAACTTTCCTTCCAAGGAGTAAACATCTTTTAGTTTCATGGCTGCAATCACCATCTGAAGTGATTTTGGAGACAAAAAAATAAAGTATGACACTGTTTCCACTGTTTTCCCATGTATTTGACATGAAGTGATGGGACCAGATGCCATGATCTTCATTTTCTGAATGCTGAGATTTAAGCTAGCTTTTTCACTCTCCTCTTTCACTTTCATCAATAGGCTCTTTAGCTCTTCTTCACTTTCTGCTATAAGGCTGGTGTCATCTGCATATCTGAGGTTATTGATATTTCTCCCAGAAATCTTGATTCCAGTTTCTGCTTCTTCCAACCCAGTGTTTCTCATGATATACTCTGCATATAAGTTAAATAAGTAGGGTTACAATAAACAGCCTTGATATACTCCTTTCCTATTTGGATACAGTTTGCTGTTCCATGTACAGATCTAACTGTTGCTTCCTGACCTTTACCAAATTTTACTGAAAGTAAATATAAAAGAGTAATCCAAAGGAAAAAAGTTTTAAATAGAATTGACAGTAAAGTCAGCAATTTGTAGATTAGGTGACGGATCTAAAGGTGTTTTATATTGTTTGTGCCATGGCTGTGCTAAGTCGCTTTAGTCATGTCTGACTCTTTGAGACCCTATGGGCTTTAGCCGGTACAGCTCCTTGTCCATGGGATTCTCTAGGCAAGAATACTGGAGTGAGTTGCCATGCCCTCCTCCAGGATATCTTCCCAATCTGGGGATCAAACACCCATCTATTATGTCTCCTCCATTGGCAGGTCAGTTCTTTACCACTAATGCCACCTAGGAAGCTCTATCTTTCCTGTACATTCTTCCAAGTATTTTCAATATCTTCAGGGGATATGGCACTTCCAATTTGCTAAAGGCTTTATCATTCTTTATTATATGAAATTTTTAGTCTCTTAAAACATTTGAATTTGTGACTCTTGTACAGAACCTGCCTTGTTAACTCCTAGTAAGCAATAAGATTAAAATTCTTTCATCTGTTTTCACTCATGTAACTTTTTTTTTTTTTTCAAAGTTTGAAAGGGTATTCATTGCAGTAATAATGTTAGAATCTGGGGAGTAAAGATTACATTTTTTAAGTATGTGCTATGCTGTGCTGTGCTTAGTCACTCAGTAGTGTCCAAGTCTTGTAACCCCATAGACTGTAGCCTGCCAGGCTCCTCTGTCCATGGGATTCTCCGGGGAAGAATACCGGAGTAGATTACCATTTCCTTCTCCAAGGGATTGTCCCAATCCAGGAATCAAACTTGGGTCTCCTGCATTGCACGCAGATTCTTTACCAACTGAGCTATGACTATATATTAAATCTGAAGAAGTCACACTCAAATCCACTGAGAGAACTACTAAGAGAACGTATCTGGTGAGCTAACACTTATTAAGAAGCAAGAAAGGGACGTTATCACTCCTGACAAAATTTCCAATAGAAGAGAGTCTTCTCTAGTTTTTGCTATTGAGTTATTTCAAAATGGATAAGGATAATTGAATGCAGCTGGAGAGATTTCTAAAACTTAATAATGCAGACAGATAATATACAAATGATAAATTTATTAATCAAAATAAGTGAATGAGTCAAAAATTTCCTCTTGCAGACATTTTATTCTTAGAATCATATGCTAGAAATTGCCTTTGTTATTATCTCAAACATGAAATTGACATCCAAAGAAATCTATTTTAACACAATGTTGTTGAAATATGTTGTTTATGAAAGTGTTTAATGTGAAAATATTGAGTACCTTTCTCTGAATCCATCTTAAAATGGGTTATATTTTCTTGGTTTCACCCACAGATCGTAATGCCTCACAGATCAGAAGCACCAATGACAGAAGATGGACCAGATAATTTTCATGACACCTATACTGTTGATATATAGGGATGTTTTTATTATCAGTCCACCGTTTTACTTCTATAGCATATTCTAAACTAACATTGAGATATTAGAGTTTTGTCCTTAACTGTAATTGTTGCTGTCTCTTAACCACAAAGAAGAGGCCTCCAGGTGCTGTCTCAGCCTTGTTTCTATATTTCAATTGTCAGCTTGGCTTCTGATTCATCTTTTATAGCTTGCTGCTGACTATAACCATTAACTTAGGGATTTATTGTCCACCTAGTGATTTTTCCATAGGAACTCATGACTCAAGTTTGAAAATTCAGCATAAGTGATTTCCAGCTAAGATGTTCATAAATTTTCTTTCTTCAACACACCCTTTCTTTTATAAATACATAACAATTATAGATAAAGTGTGAAACAGAAAGCCAAATAGTTAACGTGATGCTCAGAACAAAGACAGATATATTTGTTAACTGAAAATGGAAAAACACTATAAAAGAAGATCAGGGCTGAAGTTGTGGAACTGCCAAGTTCAGTCAAGGAATAGGCAATGGTATCTCAAAAATCTGGCATTTGCAAGATCAAAGAATTAAAACTCTTTCAGAGTTGGAAGAGAGCCGAAAAGGTGTTTACAGAGTCTTACTATGTGTTTCATTGTGAAAAAGAAGTCTGAAGAAAAAAAAAACAAATCAGCTGTTTCCAATTACCTAATACTCAAGCTGTTGGCCAGTTGAAGCTGGAGAACTCAACCCTGAGGAAGTGAACCAAACTGCCCCCTGTTTTTTTTACTGGGTCCATATTATCCCCAGTGTCACTGTAGGCAAGAGCTGTGAAGTATCATCTGGATGACAGGGAGGATCACAGTGATGGCACTGACAAAACTATTGCCATGAAAGGCAATTACAAATGGAGAAAAAGAAACACACACACACAAATAATTTCTTAAAAGCAAAATTGAAAGTATTGCTGAGAATTCAATTTCCCATCTTTGAAATAGTGAATATGGAGATGGAACTACTATGTGGCTACGATGGTTAAAAAGGGGTCAAACATAAGAAGGGTGGCCAGATTAAATGATGTTTGCTCTTAAAATATCAATGGAAATGATCCTAGAAAGTGATTCCAACATGAAAAATTATACTATTAAAAAAATAATTGACAACCTTAATTTGAACATAAAATCATTCATGATGAACTTAAATTTATTAGAAACTTTCAAATTTTTCAGAATAAATATATTTTAAATATTTGATAAAAAAATACTCAATGAGGATAATTTCGGTAATAAAAGGGCAGTAAATTATAAGACTAAGTGAGAAGAAATTAAAAAACAACACAAAATCAATTAGACTAACAGACACAATCTTTGAATAAAAGTTCACTTGGAAGGAATTTGTCTAGAACAATACAAAATAAAAGAACTTGTGACAGAATATTTCTAATGAATTTGCTACTGCTAAGTCACTTCAGTCGTGTCCGACTCTGTGCGACCCCATAGACGGCAGCCCACCAGGCTCCCCCATCCCTGGGATTCTCCAGGCAAGAATACTGGAGTGGGTTGCCATTTCCTTCTCCAATGCATGAAAGAGAAAAGTGAAAGTGAAGTTGCTCAGTCTGTCCGACTGTTAGCGACCCCATGGACTGCAGCCCACCAGGCTACTGTGTCCATTGGATTTTCCAGGCAAGAGTACTGGGGTGGGGTGCCATTGCCTTCCCCGTCTAATGAATTTACCAAGAAATCAATATGTAGGAAAGAGAAAACATATAAATGAGTACTTATAATCATGATGTACTCTGCATATAAGTTNCCCACCAGGCTACTCCGTCCATTGGATTTTCCAGGCAAGAGTACTGGGGTGGGGTGCCATTGCCTTGCTGACCTCTTACTATCCCATTCTGAGCTGTTACACACTCATCAAATTAGAAGAAAACCTTTGCTCTCTTAAATAATAAGCATTTACATTTTAATATCCTCTAAACTTTAATTAGTAGGTAAATTTTTTTGTAGGTGTTAGAGGTTAGAATTTGTGAAGTCCAGGTTAATGAGTATTTTTATTTTCTCACCAAATTCAACATTGATTATTTTTCAAGGCCACAGCTTTTTTAAAGAAAGACATGCATTTGATTGCTTTCTTTATTGGTGTGGAAGGAGATGAGGGAAGAATACAAACACATTAATTTAAGAGGCACTTATTCTGAGTGTCTGTTTAAAGGACCTGGAGAGAGGGCTCTGGGGAAGAGAAGGTCACGTCCTGAACAGATTAGCCCTCTGGGCTGATGCAGCTCAGTGGGAGCCAGTTCCTGCACGGAAGGGCAGCACTGGGCTTCTAGTCTTCCCCTTGCATCCCAGCGTTGAAAACCTTGTGAAAAATCACTCACCAAAATTGCACTTTCTGTAACTGGGAAGAGTAGGATGATAACTAGCTTTAGTAACAGTGTCATCACTTAAAAAATGGAAAAGGTGAACTTTAAAAAGTTTGCCAACAGCTATTGGTTCCTGGGAGGGCTTTCCAGGTGGCTCAGCTGTAAAGGATCCAATGGTAATNAAAAAAAAAAAAAGACTTCTGTTTTTCCAGTAGTCAAGTATGGATAAGAGAGTTGGATTTCAAAGAAAGCTGAACACTGAAGAATTGAAGTTTTTGAACTGTGGTGTTGGAGAAGATGCTTGAGAGTCCCTTGGACTGCAAGGAGATCCAACCAGTCCACCCTAAAGGAGATCAGTCCTGGGTGTTCATTGGATGATGTTGAAGCTGAAACTCCAATACTTTGCCCACCTTGATTTGAAGGGCTGACTCATTTGAAAAGACCCTGATGCTGGGAGAAGAAAGGGATGACAGAAGATGAGATGGTTGGATGGCATCACCAACTCAATGGACATGAGTTTGGGTAAACTCCGGGAGTTGGTGATGGACAGGGAGGCCTGGCATGCAGCGGTTCATGGGGTCACAAAGAGTCAGACACAACTGAGCAACTGAACTAAACTGAACCAAACTTTATGAGAGATTAGGCATCTACATGCTATATTTGTCTACTTTGTACCTATTTTGTGGCATAACACAGAGAACAGAAACTTTAGGAACTATTGAAACAGAGTCCTTTGAAGAATATCTTAGTCTAAGAGCATGATAATCCCAGGAATGTTTATTTTTATGTGAAAGAATAAATTATGTTACATCGTCTCAGCTCTCAGCAACTTTTTGAAAACAAAGGTAAACCTTTTTAGACACATCTCAGTCTATTTTCATACTAATTATGTATTACCCTCTGAAAAACATCAAAGGATGGCATTACTTGGAAATAAGTAGAAATACAAAAGAGTCTAAAACATTTCTTTGGTTAAAAAAAAAAGATCATTTGGTGAGTGTGAGGAAGATAAATACATGAAAGATTAAGTGAAGTTCTTATAAATAATTAGTCAAATACTATTTGAGTTACCATATTCAAATGCAAAGAAGTTATTATATGAAGGACAAAATGCATGAGCCCATTATGAGGATTAATTTTTATTCAAAGTTGTTAGTGAAGTTATGTTGAATCTAAGCTGAAAAGAGTTCTATAAAGTCTGGAAAAATGATAAATACATGAAAGATTAAGTGAAGTTCTTATAAATAATTAGTCAAATACTATTTGAGTTACCATATTCAAATGCAAAGAAGTTATTATATGAAGGACAAAATGCATGAGCCCATTATGAGGATTAATTTTTATTCAAAGTTGTTAGTGAAGTTATGTTGAATCTAAGCTGAAAAGAGTTCTATAAAGTCTGGAAAAAATCACCTGGTTGCCTTGGAGATGAAAGGACATTTGAGAAGATGACTCAGTGGGAGATGGCTTATGGCACACTCTTCAGGATTACAAAAATGCAAAACTAATCATACTCTTCATTCCTATGCATACAGAGAGCCAGAGAATTTTCCACGTACATGTCCCTTTATCAATGATTCTAACCATAAAATTGTGATTCTTTTGAAGCTCTTTTTCAGAGTAAGCCATATTCACCACTGTGACTCCTGTATTTTGGTTGAATGATTGCCTTTCTAAAAGGAGTGGTTTCAGAAAAATGTTAACAAAGGCAAACAAAAAGTTGTTTGTTTTGTGACTGAGTATATTAAACAGATAAAGAAAGAGGTTAGAGGATATTAAATTGCTGAAACAATTCTGGAGGAAAAGCCAAGCAAGGTGAATTTGTTTTAAGCATAGCCTGATGGCATCATTATCCACATACTTATTAACTGACTCTTGTATTCATTCAACAAAGGCTTAGTGAGCATTTACTATGTGCTGGAAATTTAGTGTCACTCAGCAAATATTTTCCAAAGTTGAATTTATAAACAAAATGGTGACAATCAAGTTTTTGGAGATCTGGGCTCTAATCTCGAGTATGAAATGATGTGGGTAAGTCAGCAAATAGGGCTTCTCAGGTGGCTCTAGTGGAAAAGAATCTGCTTGCCAAAGCAGCAGATGTAAGAAACATGGATTTGACCCCTGGGTCAGGAAGATCTCTTGGAGGAGGGGACGGCAATGCACTTCAGCATTTTTGTTAAGAATCCCATGGACAGAGGAGCCTGGTGGGCTACAGTCCCTGGGGTCACAAAGAGTTGGACACAACTAAAGTGACTTAGCTTGATCACAAGTGATAGAATATCACCTTTAATTTGTGTCTTCATTGATGCATACATACAAAAGTGCTCTAATAAATGAAAGTATTAAAAGATAATTTTTGTACAAAATATTAGGATACTCTAGAATAAATTGTGAGGAAATACCTACCCATACATTTACCATTCTAAAAGTAAACTAATAATTATTAATATTAATAATATTATTACATACTTTGAAATAACTATTTTCTTACCATAGCCATAATTTTTAAATGAAGTAAAGCAGTCTTCCCTGGTGGCTTGGATGGTAAAGCGTCTGCCTGCAATGCAGGAGGCCTGGGTTCGATCCCTGGGTTGGGAAGATCGCCTGGAGAAGGAAATGGCAAGCCACTCCAGTACTCTTGCCTGGAGAATCCCACGGATGGAGGAGCCTGTTTAAATGAAGTAAAGCAGTCTTCCCTGGTGGCTTGGATGGTAAAGCGTCTGCCTGCAATGCAGGAGGCCTGGGTTCGATCCCTGGGTTGGGAAGATCGCCTGGAGAAGGAAATGGCAAGCCACTCCAGTACTCTTGCCTGGAGAATCCCACGGACGGAGGAGCCTGGTAGCAAAGAGTCAGACACGACTGAGCGACTTCACTCACTTCACTATCTTCATGTGTAAATAATTTTGAAAGTCTTAAAACAGATTTCCAGAAGCAAAGCATTTGATATATTTTTGATCAGGGGAAAAGGAGGGAAGTTGCAGAAATGGAGACTAATTTAAGTCTAGGAGGAACCCTAGAGCACAGATTATGCAGTAGAGTTGGCCTCACCTTGAGGCAAGAGAACTAGCTCCCTCCTTCACTTGTCCAACCAGGTTCTTAACAGGAAAGTGTATGGTACAGTGTTTGTGGCAGAGATGGAGGTGAAAGGGAGGGTGGGAGATGGTTATCTTTCTCTATGAGGCACATCTCTTTGTCCAGAGGCACCAATGATATCCACCACTGTCACAAATACATAATGAGAATTAATCTCATTTGGGGTTCTAAGAAGTAAAACAGATCTCTGCATTCCCTTTCAGTTCTAAACTACCCTGAAGGTGAGGCTCCAGGCAACATCAACAGTGCTGCTACTATGTGGGCAGTGCTTAGTTGCTCATTCCTGTCTGACTCCATTGATAATAGCCCATCAGGCTCCTCTGTCCATGGAGATTCTCCAGCCAAGAATACTGGAGTGGGTTGCAATGCTCCCCTCCAGGGAATATTCCCAACCCAGGAATTGAACCCAGGTCTCCCGCATTGCAGGCAGATTTTTTACAGTCTGAGCCACCAGGGAAGCCCAAGAATATTGGAGTGGGTAGCCTATCCCTTCTCCAGGGGATCTTTCCAACCCAGGAATTGAACCAGGGTCTTTTGCATTGCAGATAGATTCTTAACAAGCTGAACTGGGAGGGAAGCCCCATTCTGGCCTTAGGAAAAAAAAAAAAAAGTGGAATGTGCAGAAATAAGCTCACCTGCCATAAACAGGATTTACTTTTTAAGAAAAAAGTCCACTCAAAGTAAACAATCTGTCAAAGGGATTCAAAGCACATCATGGTGAATCTCATATAACTCAAGAGAAATAATCATATTTTAGATTATTTTGGTGATTGACACATCCTGCTCAACGGTATTAACTGTTGCTGTTGTGTAGTTACTAAGTCATGTCGGACTCTTTTGCGACCCCATGGACTATAGCCTGCCAGACTCCTCTGTCCATGGAATTCTCCAGGCAAGAATACTAGAATGCATTGCCATTTCCTTCTCCAGGGCATCTTCTAGATCCTAGGATCTGAACCCATGTCTCTCATTTGCAGGTGGATTCCTTACTGCTGAGCCACCAGGGAAACCCATTATTAAGTCTAAATGATAGAAAATGATTATTAGATAAGACTGGTATATTAGAAAAAGTCCTAAACTGAACCCAGAGAAAAGCATGGATATATCTAGTTCTAATTACGTTAGAAAGAAACCAAGCTAATTTATTGAAATGTGCAAACCAGGTTCATCCCAGTAGGATGAAAACTTTGGACTCAGTCTTTCAAAGAAGATGGTGGCAAAGGGTGATATGGTTAGGCAGCATCACTGACTCAGTGGACATGAATTTAAACTCTGGGAGAGAGTGAAGGACAGGGAAGACTGGCTTGCTGCAGTCGATGGTGTCGCAAAATATCAGGCCTGTCTTAGCAACTGAACAACAAAAATTTTGCAAAAGACTATTGCTTCAAACCTAAAATAATATATACATTACTTATCTGAGAAATGTTGCATAATTTTCTATTACATGGTATATAACATTGACTCATGAGATCTAAACTTTGCATATAAAACGCATAAAATGGAAAAGAGAAACAATTCCAGAATTGAAGATTTTTTGCAAAAGACTATTGCTTCAAACCTAAAATAATATATACATTACTTATCTGAGAAATGTTGCATAATTTTCTATTACATGGTATATAACATTGACTCATGAGATCTAAACTTTGCATATAAAACGCATAAAATGGAAAAGAGAAACAATTCTAGAACTGAAGATATTTTTGTGTGTATTTTCTTCTCCACAAGGAAGCTCTGTGGATATCTTACTCTACCTGACTTTTCTTTCCTCTCCATAGAGTAGATACATCTGAGCCTCTCTTACTACAAAATCCTCCAGCCACTTAGCCTATTTTATCTTTGATCACTCATATCTTCTGTTTTGAAAACAGAGTCCTGTGGGATTCTTGGGCACAGAAAGCCTGAGTTTCAAAGGGGAGGTTCAAACAGTTGCTAATCAGGAAAGGGAGAGGGTGCAGAAACAAGCAAGGGACAGGCAGGAAAAAAAGTGTAACCTTGGCGCAGGGTCCTGGTCACATCAAATTACAAATATATCAATGTCTTTAAGGTCTTCTGTGGAAGTAAAAGCCCAACCAAATGGAAGAAGTTTCAGAGAGACTTCAAAGCTCATCCGTAGGACCATCTGAGGCCAGATTAAAGGAGTGCAGACCTTGCACACGTCCTGATCCTTTTCAGCAACCCTGCCCTTGAAGCACTGTTATAAATCCCCTCATCAAATTCCTCCTGGTTTGGATTCACAGTTTTTGTGCCCCATTTGCCTGGCAAGGGCTTCCCTGGTGGCTCAGAGGTTAAAGCATCTGCTTGCAATGTGGGAGATCTGGGTTCGATCCCTGGGTCAGGAAGATCCCTTGGAGAAGGAAATGGCAACCCACTCCAGTATTCTTGCCTGGAGAATCCCATGGACAGAGGAGCCTGGTGGGCTACAGTCCACAGGGTCACAAAGAGTCGGACATGACTGAGTGACTTCATTTTCTTTCTTTCTTTACCTGGCAAAGCAGTGAGGATATTCTCTTCTATTTCACTCAAAACTTTGCTTCCAAGATTGAATTAAATACAAGTGCAGAGAGGCTGAGCTTTCAACATCATTACTACTTTTTCTTCTTTCATTCTCTCTTTACTCTCTGTTTTATGATAGAAACTTTAAAGTAATTTTTATTCTGACAATATAAAAATTACAAAAAAAAAAAGTCCATTAGTAGGGGGTAAGTAAGTAAGTAGGGGGTAGATTTGGGGAATATTGAGCATTCTATAATAGAATCTCCACTTAAGGATGAGGGAGAGAGATGCCAGGAGCAATCATAGCTTATTAATGTATGTTCCAGACAAATTAGATATTTTAAAATTAAGAATAAGTAAAGCAGAACATTTTGACTAAGACTAATCGTGAAAATAATTTAAACAATGTTAGAAGTTGTTATTTAAAATAACTAATAATTTCTAACCATAAAAAATTAAATGTCTTACACTTATTTTTTTTACCATATATTTTCATTTATTCAGGGAGGGAAAAGTGTAAGGAAATCCTACATATATATCTTGAGAAATACAGAAATAGCCTAATATTTAACTGAAAAGCAATTTATAAATTATGATGTATGTCTATATACACATAGGTGTAGGATTTTTAGATTATTTTTTAATATAGGAGGTATTGGGAATAGAGAATTGGACTTTCTTCATTCTATGTAAATTTATATTCAATCTGCCTAAAATTATTGCCTATTTTTTTAAATCTTTATTTATTTATTTGGTGGTTCTGAGTTTTAGTGGTGGTACACAGTATCTTTGATAGCCATTGCAGCGTATGACATTTTTAGCTGCACACTTAAAGCCTTGCCATTTTGTTCACAAATTGGATATTTCTGAATTTACTGATGTTGGTTTCTTGCATTGTAATTTAATTTTTCTCTCTTACCCATAGGGTATATGACATCATTGAGGATGGTGGTTAAAGGGAATGGAGTTTTCTAAGAAGAAGCCTGTCCTGAGAGAGGAAATTAGCTTAGTAAAGTCTACCCTAAAATATAGCAAATAAGCAACAGTTTCTCCCTGGGATGCCTGATAATTTGGCTTAAATAGAAATCTACACATTTTTCACCCTCCTAAATGGACCTAAGCAGGTGGTCCAGCTATGAAAAGATTCAATTGATGCTTTCTAAGGCCCACTTGACTTCACATTCCAGGATGTCTGGCTCTAGGTGAGTGATCATACCATGGTAATTATCTGGGTCATGAAGGTCTTTTTTGTACAGTTCTCTGTATTCTTGACACCTGTTTTTAATATCTTCTACTTCTGTTAGGTTCATACCATTTTTGTCCTTTATTGAGATCATCTTTGCATGAAATTTTCCCTTAGTTTCTCTAATTTTCTTGAATAGATCTCTAATCTTTCCCATTCTATTGTTTTCCTCTTTCTTTGCACTGATCTCTGAGGAAGGCTTTCTTATTTCTTCTTGCTATTCTTTGGAACTCTGCATTCAAATGGGTATATCTTTCCTTTTCTCCTTTGTTTTTCACTTCTCTTCTTTTCACAGCTATTTGTAAGCCCTCCTCATACAGCCATATTACCTTTTTGCATTTATTTTTCTTGGGGATGGTCTTAATCCCTGTCTCCTGTACAGTATCATGAACCTCCGTCCATAGTTCATCAGGCACTCTGTCTATCAGATCTAGTACCTTCAATCTATTTCTCACTTCCACTGTATAATCATAAGGGATTTGATTTAGATCATATCTGAATGGTCTAGTGGTTTTCCCCTACTTTCTTCAATTTAAGTCTAAATTTGGCAACAGGGAGTTCATAATCTGAGCCATAGTCAGCTCTAGGTATTGTTTTTGCTCTTATAGAGTTCTTATAGAGCTTCTCCATCTTTAGCTGCAAAGAATATAATCAGTCTGATTTCGGTGTTCATCATGAGATGAATGATTTTGGAGTACATCATGAGAAATGCTGGGCTGGAAGAAGCACAAACTGGAATCAAGATTGCCAGGAGAAATATCAATCCCCTCAGATATGTAGATGACACCACCTTTATGGCAGCAAGTGAAGAGGAACTAAAAAGCCTCTTGATGAAAGTGAAAGAGGAGAGTGAAAAAGTTGGCTTAAAGCTCAACATTCAGAAAACTAAGATCATAACATCTGGTCCCATCAGTTCACGGGAAATAGATGGGGAAACAGTGGAAACAGTGTCAGACTTTATTTTTTCAGGCTCCAAAATCACTGCAGATGGTGATTGCAGCCATGAAATTAAAAGACACTTACTCCTTGGAATCAAAGTTATGACCAACCTAGACAGTATATTGAAAAGCAGAGATATTACTTTGCCATCAAAGGTCTATCTAGTCAAGGCTATGGTTTTTCCAGTGGTCATGTATGGATGTGAGAGTTGTATTGTGAGGAAAGCTGAGCACCAAGAATTGATGCTTTTGAACTATGGTGTTGGAGAAGACTCTTGAGAGTCCCTTGGACGGCAAGGAGATCCAACCAGTCCATCCTAAGGGAGACCAGTTCTGGGTGTTTATTGGAAGGACTAATGCTGAAGCTGAAACTCCAGTACTTTGACCATTTAATGCGAGTTGACTCATTGGAAAGGACTCTGATGCTAGGAGGGACTGGGAACAGGAGGAGAAGGGGACGACAGAGGATGAGATGTCATCACCGACTCAATGGACCTGAGTTTGACTGGACTCTGGGAGTTGGTGATGAACAGGGAGGCCTAGTGTGCTGTGATTCATGGAGTCACAAAGAGTCAGACATGACTGAGCGACTGAACAGAACTGGCATCATCTATACTGAAAACAGAAATCATCTGAGAGCTTCTTTGTGTGTAGTTTGCAATTTGTTAGTTGCTTATTCAGTGAATTTTAGTAAGAGCCATTCAATTTATTTTCTCTCTTTTCCCCAAATTTATCCACTTTATACAGAACCTAAATGGGTGTGCAAGTCTTTGAAAAAATTATGCACGTTGCAACTCCCCAGGCAAGAGTACTCCCTCCAGGGGATTTCCCTGTAGAGAGTATCCCCCTCCAGGGGATCTTCCCAACCCAGGAGTCAAACCCAGGTATCCTGCATTGTAGGCAGATTCTTTACCTTCTGAGCTACTGTAACAAACTTAAGATTTGGTTTGAAGGAAGGGTATTTCTTGAAAACTCTTAACATTTCTTTGGTTTCATATATTTTGCTTTTTGCTCTTCTTTCTTGGTTAACTTGAGTTTCTTCAAATATTTGGAGAGATGCCAAGTAAAAACATCAAATCGACTTGTTTAGCCTAAAGGAATGTAAGTCACAAGGAGATAAATAATTGCTCAGGAAAAAAAATATGAATATATTATTTAGGATTTAGTGAGTTTCTCATCATTAAAATGTTATAAGTATGAAGATAAAAATATTTTGTGCCTAGGAATTTTAGAAAGGATCCCAAACATCAAAGGAATGGTCAGATTAAATTATTTTTCCTCTCAAAAGAACTTCTAAAGGAGAGAGTTTTAAATGTTATCCATTTAAATATTCCAAGACGTTTCTCTCAATTTTCCGTTAAGTTACCTACTCAGTGTTAAAAAAAAAAAAAAAAGTAAAAAGCTATACCATTATTGTAAATGACCTAAATATCTCTGAAATCAAGTGTCAGTCACCATAATGAACCTAACAACAAAAACAAAATTTGTCTCTGGCTTGTAGATTAGAAATGTTTTAGACAAACAAAATGGATGGTTATTCATACTTCAGTTGTGTAAGTGATATTTCTGGTATCTGTTTTTTTTTTTTTTTTTAATCCTGCATTGCCAACCCCTATCAAAAAATCAACATCATTTTTTCTGTACACAATCACACATTGAAACCCTAAATAAATAAAATAGGCTGAACTAGTTGTTTATATATTGCACAGAAATAAGCATATCCCCAAATAACAACAACAACAACAACAAAAAAAAACACTCATGTGTTAGTATAATACACAGTATTATTTCATCATGTGCTTTCTTGGTGAACTTATCAATTTTAGAAGTGTCAAAATTCAGACAATGGCTAGAGAAGAGGATATCACTTTAATTGACCAAGTCACAGTAAGTACATACATATACAAATAAGTTCTCTGACAATAAATCTGGAAACATAATTTGTCCAGATCTTAACGAAACTTTAAATAAAGTCATATACATTTAATATATCCTATATACTATTCATTAGAAAAGTGTTGCAACAATAATCTTATTCAAAACATGGTAAACACATTTTTGAAAATTATCACAGATCTGTAAAAAATAGAAATGGGAATGCCATCCTAAATTAAATATCCAGATATATGTAAAAGCATGAGTATATTTATTATATTTAAATTAGTTGGCTTTCTGTGACAGTGTCCTTCAAAAAAACAGAGATCACTCTCCATGTTTCAAACAGAGGAAATTGAGTATAGGGATTGATTATACATATCTGGAAATGTTGAGAAAACAAAAAGAGATGTGATCTATAGATCATCTACAGGTTAGACATTACAGAAAGACATCTTGCTGCATCCAGACTTTTTCCTTCTATGGTATTAGTGTAGTACCATATATCAAAGATTTTCTTCAGATGATTTAGACAGGTACTCTACTTTCTGACTCTGCATTTCCACAAATGTTTTCCTTCTGACCTGAAGGAGAATGATTTCTTGGCTGTTTATAGAGTTTTTAGGTCACATAGTGACCTGGAGCACTACAAATGACGATGGGTCTGAAAATGCAGCCACTATTTTAGAGACAAAATTCTGATCAAAATTCTGCCTTCTCTGTTGGATAATATGACCACTAACCTTTCCTCCTGTTCTTCTGTCATTCTTTTGTCAAAAACCTGGGAAAGTGTAATTGTTTTGCTGAGCTGTGCTCATGGACCCAACTGCTGTCTCTTATCCACTGAAAAAAGGAAGGGCATGGACCCTTTAGCATCCATAGTGAAAAGAGATGATCTACAGAGAAAACAGAATTGGAAAGAAGACGCTATCCACATAGAGCAGAGTATTCACGGAAGACAAAAGAATCACAAATGTTGACCACAAAGAAAAAGAATGAGATAGCAACACACTTAGACATAGATCTTTAACATGGATTTCAGAATAGAAAACTGAAATATGAATGGAAAGACAAAGAAGCAGAGTATAAGCAGACTGCCTTATCTTGTAGCAAAGGTAACCAGAGAGAAATGCCTGGTTATTCTATTACTGATAAAAGAATACAATAATGAGATTTATATTTGGAGAGGTTTTTTTTTTAATATTTTTTATATCATCTGTATTTTGTGTATTTTCTGAGTTTAGATTCTATTCTTGTTTTGGTTGTTTTGAGGGTGTAATGAATTAAGGGAGATATCTTATGTGATCACTGCAGGAAAGGAGGATAGCAAACACAAGAAGAGAAAATATTTCATAAACTGGACAAATTCAACTGAAGTAACTTGTAGTCAGCAGTAGCCTGAAAAAAATATTAAGCAAAACTCCTATCCCATATATTCTTCTTTACCAAAACAAATTCTGATATATTAGGAGGAGAACTTGTGTCTCTTAATTTATTTTGTATTGGAATTCACTTTTATTCAAATTTCATTTGATTTTTAAAAGGCAGTGTAATCTGTATTACATATTTAGATGGTTATCTGCAACTATCTAAATTTATATCCATTTCTTTAGAAAAGAAGCATCGATCCTGATTTTTTTTGGCATTTAAGGACATAAATATCAACTAAATTCATTTAACTCAAGAATAGAAAATAGAATTTATAATAATAATTTTAGGTGTATTCAAAAATTTTTAAAGATTCATATAGATTATAGGAAATTAATTTTGGTGTTCCTAAGAATATAGCTGAAGAAAAAGAACACAGCTACCCAATGTATATGGATTCACCTTATAGTAACTAATTATTAGTTTTCAATTCTGTTCATAGATTTTATTTTGCATGATGTGTTAAGCTATTGTCTCAGTCAACATGACGATAGCTTGAATTTAGTAAAGAGAAGAAAAAAAAAAAAAGACTTCTGTTTTTCCAGTAGTCAAGTATGGATAAGAGAGTTGGATTTCAAAGAAAGCTGAACACTGAAGAATTGAAGTTTTTGAACTGTGGTGTTGGAGAAGATGCTTGAGAGTCCCTTGGACTGCAAGGAGATCCAACCAGTCCACCCTAAAGGAGATCAGTCCTGGGTGTTCATTGGATGATGTTGAAGCTGAAACTCCAATACTTTGCCCACCTTGATTTGAAGGGCTGACTCATTTGAAAAGACCCTGATGCTGGGAGAAGAAAGGGATGACAGAAGATGAGATGGTTGGATGGCATCACCGACTCAATGGACATGAGTTTGGGTAAACTCCGGGAGTTGGTGATGGACAGGGAGGCCTGGCATGCAGCGGTTCATGGGGTCACAAAGAGTCAGACACAACTGAGCAACTGAACTGAACTGAACCAAACTTTATGAGAGATTAGGCATCTACATGCTCTATTTGTCTACTTTGTACCTATTTTGTGGCATAACACAGAGAACAGAAACTTTAGGAACTATTGAAACAGAGTCCTTTGAAGAATATCTTTGTCTAAGAGCATGATAATCCCAGGAATGTTTATTTTTATGTGAAAGAATAAATTATGTTACATCGTCTCAGCTCTCAGCAACTTTTTGAAAACAAAGGTAAACCTTTTTAGACACATCTCAGTCTATTTTCATACTAATTATGTATTACCCTCTGAAAAACATCAAAGGATGGCATTAATTGGAAAGAAGTAGAAATACAAAAGAGTCTAAAACATTTCTTTGGTTAAAAAAAAAAGATCATTTGGTGAGTGTGAGGAANCTACATATATATCTTGAGAAATACAGAAATAGCCTAATATTTAACTGAAAAGCAATTTATAAATTATGATGTATGTCTATATACACATAGGTGTAGGATTTTTAGATTATTTTTTAATATAGGAGGTATTGGGAATAGAGAATTGGACTTTCTTCATTCTATGTAAATTTATATTCAATCTGCCTAAAATTATTGCCTATTTTTTTAAATCTTTATTTATTTATTTGGTGGTTCTGAGTTTTAGTGGTGGTACACAGTATCTTTGATAGCCATTGCAGCGTATGACATTTTTAGCTGCACACTTAAAGCCTTGCCATTTTGTTCACAAATTGGATATTTCTGAATTTACTGATGTTGGTTTCTTGCATTGTAATTTAATTTTTCTCTCTTACCCATAGGGTATATGACATCATTGAGGATGGTGGTTAAAGGGAATGGAGTTTTCTAAGAAGAAGCCTGTCCTGAGAGAGGAAATTAGCTTAGTAAAGTCTACCCTAAAATATAGCAAATAAGCAACAGTTTCTCCCTGGGATGCCTGATAATTTGGCTTAAATAGAAATCTACACATTTTTCACCCTCCTAAATGGACCTAAGCAGGTGGTCCAGCTATGAAAAGATTCAACCAGACTTAGACACAATACACTGGACCTTTAGATTTTGAAGATGGAAAATTCTAGATATTCAGTTATAATTCCTGCTATTAATGCAAAAATATTCAGTAAAATCTGTTGAAAGCTGCAGGCTACTCTCTAATATGTTATGGAGGCATAGAGTAAGAAACATCTCCCTGCTATTGGTGGAACAGAAGAGAATGTGGAGAGAAGTGGGGCCAACAAGGAAGCAGCAGCAGCAGACTAAGAAATCCATCAATCATATACAAGAGGTGATCACTAGAGTAGGATACAGATATCACAGAAACTAGGACATGTAGCAGACACTAAGCAAGAAAAGTCTGCCCTCTGTGGAACTGTTACTAAAACATGCAGAAAGATAACCATGTGGTCAGAACACTCTAAGAGATTGGTGCTAAGAAAGCTGTCAGTAAGTAAAGAGCTCAAAAGTATCTTAGATAATGTCTGTCTGTTTCATCCATCACTTTAATTAAGTAAATATAGCTATATCTGATGTGTAAGACAGGTTAAATCCATATTTTAAAATTAATTTTCAAGGGAATAAAAAATAATTGAGCTGTGAATATCAAGTTCAGCTGCATACTGCTGAGAGGTAATAGACATAATTTCTATATAAGAACATGGCAGTT
Organism: Oreotragus oreotragus; assembly: GCA_006410675.1. Classification (NCBI taxonomy): domain Eukaryota; kingdom Metazoa; phylum Chordata; class Mammalia; order Artiodactyla; family Bovidae; genus Oreotragus; species Oreotragus oreotragus. The sequence continues at coordinate 255,670 of SJYX01017056.1, forward strand.
TTCATATGGTGCTTTGTTTCCTCTGCAATTGAAGTCAATTCTAAATGAATAATATTGAATTCTGCCAAAGACTGCTTCAGTTGAATAAACAGATAATGTAGTCAGTTGGAGATATCGACTAAAAAACAGAATCTTCTACTTTATTGGAAATATAATCTTCCACCACGGTGAAGTCTGTCGTTACACATTTTGTGAAGGTATGCTGTTATTCTAGATTTAAATATTATGATATATTTCAGCAGATTTACATTAATATTTTGGTCTAAACTTAAGTCTTATGACCTTTTCAAAGTGTCCCATTGTAGATTGCTACTGCTACTGCTGCTAAGTCACTTCAGTCGTGTCCGACTCTGTGCGACCCCATAGACGGCAGCCCACCAAGGCTCCCCCGTCCCTGGGATTCTCCAGACAAGAACACTGGAGTGGGTTGTCATATCCTTCTCCGATGCTTGAAAGTGAAAAGTGAAAGTGAAGTCGCTCAGTCGTGTCTGACTCTTAGCGACCCCATGGACTGCAGCTCACCAGGCTCCTCCATCCATGGGATTCTCCAGGCAAGAGTACTGGAGTGGGATGCCATTGCCTTCTCCCCCATTGTAGATTAAATAATTGTATTTCTCTTTTGTAGTGATGAAAGTGCCAAAATTCACCTCTAGTCACAGAAGGGATCCAACACAGATGAGAGAATGTAGGGTTCCCCAAGAACAGGTTGACAGTTATGCAAGGAATCCAAATGACCTCAGGGAAGAAAAAAAAAAATAGCAAAATGTTTTGTGCAACATAGACTTCCCTTATGGCTCAGCTGGTAAAAAATCTGCCTGCAATGTGGAAGGCCTGGGTTCAGTCCCCTAGTTGGGAAGATCCCTTGGAGAAGGGAAAGGCGACCCACTCCAGTATTCTGGTCTGGAGAATTCCATGGACTGTATAGTTCATGGGGTTGCAAAGAGTTGAACATGAGTGAGTGACTTTCACTTCACTTCACTTTATTCTATATAGTTTTAAAATATAAACTGACCCCCTTTTCAAGATTTGATCTCAAAAAAAGATTGTGTCAGATTTCTGTTATGTAATTTCATTCCTTTGTTTAATAATTAATTTATTTATGACTGTGCTGGGTCTTCCTCACTGCATGGGCTTTTCTTTAGTTGCAGCGAGTAAAGGCTAATCTCTAGTTGCAGTAAACAACTTCCCATCGTGGTGGCTTCTCTTGTTGCAGAGCACAAGTCTTAGGATGCATGGGCTTCAACAGCTGTGGCATGGGGGAATCTTCCTGAACAAGAGATTGAACCCATGTTTCCTGCATTAGTAGGCGGATTTTTTTATAATTCTGGAGAATTGCTTGAGTCTTGGCTTTAGACTGAGACTATGGGTCGGTAGTCAATTGCAGCATTATTCTGTACGCTAAATCAAACTTTCTTCTTATAGTGTGGAACAGAAAGAATAATCCCTTTTGGACCATAAAAAGTCCATGGAATTTGTAAATATAGGAGATTGCTGGAATTTAAGAAAGATATCCTTCTTTCTAATAAGGAATATGAGGTTTTGGGTATTTATTTTTAATATATTCTCTTTGTTCAAAAATTCCTTACATTTATTGAGAAGTTTGGGCATGATTACTAAAAATAAAATTCTCTTCAATTTAAATGTAAAAATTTCATGTTCAATAAATAAGATCCTATTTGCAATATTAATCTTATCCAAACATAAGATATTTTATGCCTCATACAATTCACTCAAAAGTTTTTTTTAGACTAAAAGTATATTTGATAATTAGATAAGTAGATGAGCTAAACAGTAAATTACAATATACTATCTTATATTGAAAAGCAGAGATATTACTTTGCCAACAAAAGTCCATCTGTTCAAGGCTATGGTTTTTTCAGTGGTCATGTATGGATGTGAGAGTTGGACTGTGAAGAAGGCTGAGCACCAAAGAATTGATGCTTTTGAACTATAGTGTTGGTGAAGACTCTTGAGAGTCCCTTGGACTTCAAGGAGATCCAATCAGTCCATCCTAAAGGAGATCAGTCCTGGGTGTTCACTGGAGGGACTGATGCTGAAGCTGAAACTCCAATAATTTGGCCACCTCATGTGAAGAGCTGACTCATTGGAAAAGACCCTGATGCTGGGAGGGATTGAGGGCAGGAGGAGGAGGGGATGACAGGATGAGATGGCTGGATGGCATCACCGACTCAATGCACATGATGTGAGTGAACTCTGGGAGTTGGTGATGGACAAGGATGCCTGGTGTGCTGTGGTTCATGGGGTTGCAAAGAGTCAGACTCGACTGAGAGACTGAACTGAACTGAACTGATCTTTTGTGAAAGTGGGGGAAAAAAATCACAGAACTGAATCAAAAATTACATGTTTGTTTTACAGTGCCAGAGAGATTTAGCAAGCATGCAATATGTTCAGTATGAATAATTAAGGTAATATCAGCTAAAAATATACTTCACTATTGCTTCTATAATTATCCCAAAAAATAAATCTAAAAAGATAAGCAGTTTCTTCATGCATGGATTAGATATATTTAGGGATGTTAATTTCAGGTGATTGTAGTACCATAACCTGTCAATGCAGCCTATCATAATAATTATCATAAAGATTTGAAATATAGTTCTCAAATTCTCATCTTCATAGATTAGCAACCTAATACATATTTATGTAGCATCTGATGTTATCTCTCAATTAAGAAGGTCAGTCATTTCTGTGGTTTATCCAGCAGCCTCTTGCCTAAAAGTCCAAGATACACTGTTAGATGTGTGCCCCCTTTTAAGGATCAGGAGTTTTTGTCTTTAGTCCATCATTTAATCTGTTAAACTGTAATAAGAATCTTTTCTCTATCTTCCTTTATGTGAAAGGATCTGAGATTATGGGACTTTAGGGTCCATTTGAAGCATTAGTCTCTACCATACGAGAAGTAAATCATTTTATAAGAATGCAATTATTTATAGACATGATAGCCATAACAGGAAATAATTTTTTGTAGAGTTTTCAAAGAAAGACCTACCTTAATTTAAGTTCCTAATTGATCCTTTCTATTGTTTTTTTTTTTTGGACTTCAAAGTCTAATGTACATATGTAGCAGCTAGTGTCGTAGTTTAAGCAAGTGGAGATTTTGCCATTGTTGAGAAGCCTATTTTCTTTTTGTATCATAATCAGGTGGTAGTTGAGCTTTTCATCAAAATTCAGGAAAATGTAAAACAGTCTTTGCCCTTAATGGGAAATATTTGTTGACAAGAAAAAGACTGCTCCTGTTGATTCTTCTTTTTTTACATCCCTTCTCTCTTTGCTGACTCGATATCTCAAACCTAAGTGTTTAGTTTTTAACTTTGATTAAATCAAAATAATTCCCTCCATAAAAATTATAGAGGGCTTAAAGTGGTGCTACTTATACACTCTCTTAGCTTATGACAACATATAAAATTATATATTAAAATAAACCACAATGTATTGAAATCCAATAGAAAATCTTATAAATTATAAATGTCCTTTAAAATATTACAGAAAAGTATAAAGAGTAGTTAGTGCGTATGCAGTAAGTATAATGAAGAATAGAGGTATAGACTCTAAACATATGGTGGATAATGATTGATACTATTAGATACAAGGAAAAAGATAACAGAATAAAAGTTAAAAAATATTGAGTACAGTTTAATTTTGCTTTTCACCATTATTTTTCAGAATCTCATATACACAGAAAACTTCTCACAGAAGTGTTTGTTAAAGGTGTAGTTTGGGAATAAATTTTCAAAAACTCACTACTGTTTACTCTTAGTTACCTCATTGTAATTAGACAACTCAAAGGTTGTAATTTCCACTAGTATGTGTGTATGTGTTTGGGGTGGGGGAGAGTGGGTGTGGGTAGGTGTATGTGCATCAGTTAAAAAGTATAATCTGGCTACTTACTGTCTTTCAACGCTTTCTACTTCTGGCAAGAATCATCACTTTATTTTTAAAAAGCTCTTAGAAAGCAGATTTTTTATACAAAATGTTTGAAAAGCATTTGCACCATATTAATACAAAAATCAGAGAAGGCAATGGCACCCCAATGCAGTACTCTTGCCTGGAAAATCCCATGGATGGAGGAGCCTGGTAGGCTGCACTCCTTCGGGTCGCTAGGAGTTGGACACAGCTGAGCAACTTCCCTTTCACTTTCCACTTTCATGCATTGGAGAAGAAAATGGCAACCCACTCCAGTGTTCTTGCCTGGAGAATCCCAGTGATGGAGTAGCCTGGTGGGCTTCCGTCTATGGGGTCACACAGACTTGGACACGACTGACATACTTAGCAGTTAACAATACAAAAATCATGTTTTTTTTAGTTATTTTTTTTTCTCTCTAACACAAACATTCTTGTTTTATCAAGGGATGAGCAAGGTGTTGCCCAAGAAATACAAGAAAATGAGCTAAATTATAAATTATTATAAAATAACATTTATAACAGTACAAAACAGTAGTTATAATGAAATATAATTAATGACTATTGAAATATGTTTTAAAAATACAGATATTTAAGTAGTCTTGATAGTCACTGTCTGAAACCCCACAACATTTGGTAATGTGTTATATATTTAGTAAATTTGTACAGAAAAATTAAATTCATAGTTGTAAGTTTGAACCATTAGTGAAATATTGTCCCTAATCATTAAAGCTTTTCAAATGTGAATAATATTTTTAAGAAATGCTCACATCTATAATCCCAACACGTAAAAAAAAATGATAAATTGAAGTGTGAGTTCTCAGGACTTGAAAATAGTAAAACTGTCAATGATATTTTTATGACATTTCCCCATGAGTCTGTATAAATTAGGTTTTTTAAAAGAGCAACATAAATGGAGTTTTAAATACCCATCCCTCAACTGTGTTTCCATAGTTCATGTAATTCAGGCTTTGAAATAGATCCAAGAAATTCCAAGAATGAAATTATGCCAGAATTATAAAGATACCAGGGTCTTAATAACAGTACAGTTTTTAGCAACCGGATAAACTGATACATCTAAAAATAATTATAGAAATATTAGGCTATAACTTTTAGGATTGACTTTTACCATTCATTGTTAAGGCTACTTTTATGCAGACTTAAATTCCAATCTGAAGAGAAACTGTAATACTAAAAATGATTTTATATTTAGATAGAAGTAATTTTACTTGGGGGATTGAAGAAATAATCTGTTCATAAATTAGTTTACCTGTTTAGAGGGAGACAAATGTTTGTATAATACCATTAAAAATTAGTAAAAAATAACCAGACTGTGCATCAAACATGTTATTCAACCATTCGATGCATAATTTTGTTTAAAGTCATGACATGCAGTAAATAAATCAGTGAACTCATATTGAGAATTTTTTGTTTCACAACAGTGTGCTAAGATTTGTGTTGTTAAATTAATTGTTCTATATTTGTTATATAATTGCTATATAATTGCTATATATTGTTATATTAATAGTAACAATAAAAGGGATGAGGAGTAAGTGAAAGAGGAGGAAGAGGAAGAGATATAGACTACTATCATCCTTGAGAATTATATAGTTGTTTACTATTGCTTTTATATATTTATCATTTTAATATCAAGAGATAATTTCTTAAAGCAGCTCTATTTCATAATTTTACTGCAAACTTTAAAGCAGAGGAACCTACATGAGATAATTCATACTAAAAGTAAATTCCATTAGAATTTTATTTTTCTAAATTTATTTCATTATCACAGCATGAGCTGAATATATTATTTAATTAAATCTATATTCTGCTCCCCAAAAGTTATCATACAATGTACATATGATAATGGTACAATTGCATAATTATTAGCTCTCCTTAACTAAAGCCATGCATGTAACTAATCTGAACTTCCTCCCAGCTTCTGCAGTTGATAGAAATCCTTGGATTCTTGGATTGTGGAGGATAAAGATCCTCAGATTTTTGCTTCTGTTGTCTCATGACCCTCCCTGTGTCCGTGTCCAAATTTCCTTCTTATAAGAAAAAAAAAAAAAATATTGCATAATTATTAGCTCTCCTTAACTAAAGCCATGCATGTAACTAATCTGAACTTCCTCCCAGCTTCTGCAGTTGATAGAAATCCTTGGATTCTTGGATTGTGGAGGATAAAGATCCTCAGATTTTTGCTTCTGTTGTCTCATGACCCTCCCTGTGTCCGTGTCCAAATTTCCTTCTTATAAGAAAAAAAAAAAAAATGCCAGCATTGGATCTGGACCCATTCTAATGGGGTATAATGTAATTTTAATCTGATTATGTTTGTAAAAACCTTATTTTCAAATATTATCTGATTCACAGGTACTAGAAGTTAGAACTCCAACAGGTCTGTTTTTGTACACATTTCTACCCAGTGTACTGTCTTTTAATTATAAAAACCATGTAAATACTATACATCATTAACCAATTAGTAGAGTAACATGGTAAAAAAGTTGAACAAATTCAATCTTTTTGGAACAAAGTTGGAGAAGTAGCTCAGAAGGGATATCTCTTACCTTCTTGTATATACTTGCATTAACTCCTCACGTTGTTAGTATTGTATTCCTATACTTCTCCTTCTGAAGTCCAGAGTCCTTTAGTTCATCCTCTGTAGAGAAAATCTCACTTTAATCAGTTTATTACCCAAAAGTCAGCCTGCATATTATCAATATTCTTAATACAAAGTCTATGTCCTACAGAATTTAAAGACATTTATGTAAAAGTTTTTAAGTAAAAGGGGAGAATGAAGCAAATGCTTGAGGGCATTTGGTATATGAAATCAACATGAAATAGCTACCATCTTGTTTTGTTAGGTAGTTAGAATAGCAAAAAGGAGTACATAATGGCAGTGGCTAAAAGACAACGTGGGAACAGTGACAGACTTTAATTTTGGGGGCTCCAAAATCACTGCAGATGGTGACTGCAGCCATGAAATTAATAAAAAAAAAAAAAATGCCAGCATTGGATCTGGACCCATTCTAATGGGGTATAATGTAATTTTAATCTGATTATGTTTGTAAAAACCTTATTTTCAAATATTATCTGATTCACAGGTACTAGAAGTTAGAACTCCAACAGATCTGTTTTTGTACGCATTTCTACCCAGTGTACTGTCTTTTAATTATAAAAACCATGTAAATACTATACATCATTAACCAATTAGTAGAGTAACATGGTAAAAAAGTTGAACAAATTCAATCTTTTTGGAACAAAGTTGGAGAAGTAGCTCAGAAGGGATATCTCTTACCTTCTTGTATATACTTGCATTAACTCCTCACGTTGTTAGTATTGTATTCCTATACTTCTCCTTCTGAAGTCCAGAGTCCTTTAGTTCATCCTCTGTAGAGAAAATCTCACTTTAATCAGTTTATTACCCAAAAGTCAGCCTGCATATTATCAATATTCTTAATACAAAGTCTATGTCCTACAGAATTTAAAGACATTTATGTAAAAGTTTTTAAGTAAAAGGGGAGAATGAAGCAAATGCTTGAGGGCATTTGGTATATGAAATCAACATGAAATAGCTACCATCTTGTTTTGTTAGGTAGTTAGAATAGCAAAAAGGAGTACATAATGGCAGTGGCTAAAAGACAACGTGGGAACAGTGACAGACTTTAATTTTGGGGGCTCCAAAATCACTGCAGATGGTGACTGCAGCCATGAAATTAAAAGATGCTTATCCTTGGAAGAAAAGTTATGACCAACCTAGACAGCATATTAAAAAGCAGAGACATTACTTTGCCAACAAAGGTCTTTCTAGTCAAGGCTACTGTTTTCCCAGTAGTCATGTATGGATGTTAGAGTTGGACTATAAAGAAAGCTGAACACTGTACTATTGATGCTTTTGAACCATGGTGTTGGAGAAGATGCTTGAGAGTCCCTTGGACTGCAAGGGGATCCAACCAGTTCATCCTAAAGGAAATCAGTCCTGAATATTCATCGGAAGGACTGATGTTAAAGCTGAAGCTCCAACACTTTGGCCACCTGATGTGAAGAACTGATTCATTTGAAAAGACCCTGATGCTGGGAAAGATTGAAGGTGGGAGAAGAAGGGGATGACAGAGGATGAGATGGTTGGATGGCATCACTTACTCAATGGACATGAGTTTGAGTAAACTCTAGGAGTTGGTGATGGACAGGGAGGTCTGGCATGCTGCAGTCCATAGGGTCGCAAAGAGTCGGACTCAACTGAGTGACTGAAATGACCTGAACTGAAAACACTAAGAAGGGAAAAGTCCATAAAAATAGAGCAATGGGAGGTCCAAGGACCAAAGTGAGAACCTCAGGTAAAACAAACAGTCTCCTGGCTAACCCAATTTACATAGGGCAGGCTCAGGGGGAGGAGAAAAAAACATGTGAATTGAGCCAGGGTCTTCTCCTTTTGCATCTTTTGGGTTGGCCTACCCTCATACCTCGAGGATGCATTTTCTTTTGCTTGTCAAATAAAATTGAGCTATAACACAGATCTGTAACACTGGTTCGTCTGTCGCTTCAAATTTTTGCTGTAGCGCGACAGAACTGAAGAAATTACACATTCCCCCAACAGTTTACTTAGCTTTTTTATTGTTATTTATATTATAGTCTTTGAAGAATTAAAAATTATCTTGACGTCGCAGATACATATGGTGTACTGAAAGTATACAACAATTAATACCCTTGAAGCAGCCCTCAACTAAGATTGACAAGAATAAAGGAATAAGTAACTCATTCTATCTCAGAATATATCTGGGGTTTTATATCAGCTCTCAGATTAGTTTTCTCCTCTGGATTAAGATCCAGTCATATACAATAGTATCTACGTTGAATGATATACACTTCATTTACACCCTGTTTTTCAGCCCCTAATTATGTTCCATTCACACACACCCCAAATAAATTAATTGATTTAGCATTTTCATCTCAGTCTCCTCTTCTGGAACAATTCAATGCAAGAGAGTCTAGTTTCTTTACCACCTCAACCTTAATATTACCTATGTTTTTAGCAACTAGAAATACCTTTTGATAATTTTCCTTTTATAGCTAGGATTGTAACTTAAGACAAGTTGCTAAAGATTGTGGTATTTTAACAAACTCATATATATTGTGTGTGCGTATCCTCCATATAAACTTTCTTCTCTCCTTTTGCCTTGTCTTTGTGGCATCTTGAGAGAGCACTTCTGAGCAATTTTAAAATGATAAGAAATAAAACTTATTTCAGGGAGTGTACAAACAACCTTCACACAGTATACTCACAAAGTTAGCTACATATATGAGTAAACTGATGAAATTGAATCTATATTGAAATATTTTATTTATATTTATATTCTAGCATATCACTAGTCTAACTTCCTTCCTGTATGATAACATATTTCCATTGAGGGTTTTCTCCTTTGGTTAGTAAAGCACTGGAATATATTAAGCATATTATATGTTATTTGCTTCTTTAGTATTTTGCTATTCTGTAAATAAAACTCATATTATTTCAGAGTATAAACAAAGATGTTTTCTCAAAATGCAAAAAATTTCTGTCAAGTCCTCACTGTATTTAGTAAAAGTTAAAGTGTAATAGCATACTAAAGTGTGCTCTATTCCATTTTCTCAAAGAATATTCTTGAAACTAAAAATGGAAGCCAAAATGATATATCAAAGATACATAAGATATTAATGAATGCTCTTACAAGACTAACCAATATATCACAAGGTAAAATATTTTAATTATTTCATAAACATTTTCTTGATATTGATAATAGTGAATTTCAATTCCACTTAGATTAATGCCAGAATTTAATTTATATTAATTTATCTTATGGAGCAATTCATTTTGAAGAGATTAAGGATTATTAAGAGATGCAGCAATTTATGTTTTATGTTTTTGAAGCTATGGAATTCACTCATCATATATTATGAATCATTTTTCTGAGTCTGAGAATATTTTACTCAGTTATTACTAAATGCTATAATAAACTATATAAAGTGTACCTTTGAGTTTCATTGTGTTAAAATGAAAATGCATTTGTCTATCAAATGTTCAAGAATAATTCTTAGTGCCTACATACAGGAAAAAGAAAATCCTCATACCATGTCTGAAGTGTAACTTGATTAAGAATTTGAGAGTAGGAAGTGGAATCCATCCGGGATGGCCTCTAACTTTAAGAAGGCAAACATGGCATCAACCACCCAGCGAAAAAGGATGAATCCTAAACCTGAGCTTACTGAAGAGCAGAAACAGGAAATTCGAGAAGCCTTTGATCTCTTTGATGCTGATGGAACTGGGACAATTGATGTTAAGGAACTTAAGGTGGCAATGAGGGCCCTGGGTTTTGAACTGAAAAAAGAAGAGATCAAGAAAATGATAAGAGAAATTGATAAGGAAGGGACAGGAAAAATGAACTTTAGTGACTTTTTAACTGTGATGACTCAGAAAATGTCTGAGAAGGATACCAAAGAAGAAATCTTGAAAGCCTTCAAGCTCTTTGATGATGATGAGACTGGGAAGATATCATTCAAAAACCTCAAACGCGTGGCCAAGGAGTTGGGTGAGAACCTCTCTGACAAGGAGCTGCAGGAAATGATTGATGAAGCTGATCGAGATGGAGACGGAGAAGTCAATGAGCAGGAGTTCCTGCACATTATGAAGAAGACAAGCCTTTATTAAGATCAGTCTCAGCTTTTCTACCATGAGCACAGGGAACTCGGTTTAGTGACTGCCATTGTGTGAAGCCTGGTTTTTGAAAATGTAAATTATTTTTCCCCACTGACGTCTCGGTATAACTTTAGTAACAACTCTAAATCTATTTTCAACTTTTGAGTGTTCTTTGAAATTGAGGTTCTTTGTAAGGTGACTGGGTGACTGCTTTAATTCCCCAGGGCAGAACAAAAGCATGTTAGAATGGAGAAAAGGGTCTTTAAGCTTTCACCCACCTGCCATTCTGCCTTGTATTGCTTAACTCTTGTCCTGCATTCCTACATTTATGCCACTGCCAAACAACTTCTCAAGCACACATTGTACCCATGTCACCATAAGCAGAGAGCATCTCTTCAATGGTTCCAATTTTAATTGACACCTGAGTGCAGTTTTCTCTTTTATAAAACCCAGTGAACTCTTGCATTTGGATGTGTGTGTGTGTGTGTATGTATGGGCTATTTGTTTTATCTTCAAATAAAGCCTTTCTTATTTGAAAAAAAAAAAAAAGAATTTGAGAGTAAATTATGACAACATATATTCAAATTTTTATAAATTAAACATATGTTTCTATTATTTTGTACAAAACTTCCTTAACTAAGAATGAGTATACATTTACATAGAAAAGTATTCTGAGTTATTATTTATAATATTGAAAAAATAGGTAGTCCAAAAGTCTACTAATTTACTTCTGAGGAAACAAATATTTATGATAGCAATAAATACAATCTATAGCTATTTAAAAAACTATTTTTGAAATAAATATAAGAATATTTAAGGTATATGGAAAAGAAAATTATTGAACTTTTGGAAGAATGTATATTTTAACAAAATATAAAAAATAGAAGATAAACATCATGTTGTAAAAGTGTTTCTGAGTATCATTTAAAGTTTTATTTTAATTTTTTTTTTTCTCTTCAATGGTTCCAATTTTAATTGACACCTGAGTGCAGTTTTCTCTTTTATAAAACCCAGTGAACTCTTGCATTTGGATGTGTGTGTGTGTGTGTATGTATGGGTTAATTGTTTTATCTTCAAATAAAGCCTTTCTTATTTGAAAAAAAAAAAAGAATTTGAGAGTAAATTATGACAACATATATTCAGATCTTTATAAATTAAACATATGTTTCTATTATTTTGTACAAAACTAAGAATGAGTATACATTTACATAGAAAAGTATTCTGAGTTATTATTTATAATATTGAAAAAATAGGTAGTCCAAAAGTCTACTAATTTACTTCTGAGGAAACAAATATTTATGATAGCAATAAATACAATCTATAGCTATTTAAAAAACTATTTTTGAAATAAATATAAGAATATTTAAGGTATATGGAAAAGAAAATTATTGAACTTTTGGAAGAATGTATATTTTAACAAAATATAAAAAATAGAAGATAAACATCATGTTGTAAAAGTGTTTCTGAGTATCATTTAAAGTTTTATTTTAATTTTTTTTTTGTTTAGGCTGTGCAGCATGTGTGTATGCTCAGTCTGTCCAACTATTTGTTACCCCATGGAATGTAGCCCACCAGGCTCCTCTATCCATAGAATTTTCCAGGCAAGTATATGGGGTGGGTTGCCACATCCTATTCCAAGGGATCTTCTCAACCCAGGGATCTAACCTACATCTCTTGCACCTTCTGTATTACAAGTGGATATTTTACCACTGTGCCACCTGGGAAGCCCTTCACAGCATATGGGACCTTAGTTCTCAGAAGACAGATTGAAATCATGCCATCTGCAGTGGAAGCACGGAGTCCTAACCACTGGACTGCCAGAGTGTTCCCTAAAATTTTATTATTTAAAATTGAATGCTTCTGTACAAATCAGACGTTCCATGATGCATATAATACAAAGGCAATTTAAATAATGTTTAAATTTAACTTTGATTATTGCAGCTTATTATTGATGGTGAAAAAGTAGAAGCAGAGACAGATTTTACTTTCCTGGGCTCCAAAATCACTGTGGATGGTGACTGCAGCCATGAAATTAAAAGATGCTTTGTCCTTGGAAGAAAAGCTATGACCAACTTAGCATATTAAAAAGCAGAAGTATCACTTTGCCAACAAAGGTCCCTACAGTCAAAGCTAGAGTTTTTCCAGCAGTCATGTATAGATGTGAGAGTTGGACCATAAAGAAGGTCGGATGCTTTCAAATTATGATGCTGTGTTAAGATTCTTGAGAGTCACTTGGACAGCAAGGTGATCAAATCAGTCACTTCTAAAGGAAATTAACCCTGAATATTCATTGCAAGGACTAATGGTGCCCCCAAAGCTCCAATAGTTTGGCTACCTGACATAAAGGGCTGACTCACTGGAAAAGACCCGACTCATTGGAAAAGACCCTGGTGATAGATAGGAAAGATTGAAGGCAAAATGAGAGATGGCAACAGACAATGAGCTGGTTAGATGGCATCACTGGCTCAATAGACATGAATCTGAGGAAACTTGGAAGATAGTGAATGACAGGGAACCTGGATATGCTACAGGCCATGTGGTCACAAAGAGTCAGACATGAGTTAATGATTGAACAACAATGACATTTATTGTTAATTCACTGTGAACAACTTTAGTAATAATTTTTTCAAATTGGATCATTAATCTTTACAATAATCCCATGACAGATGTCATTCTCTTATACCTGTTTTTTTTTTTTTAACAAATGAGAAATTTGAGGCTTAAAGATACTAATTGCTTAAGTACATCTGACTATAAAGATCATTAGCTTGATTTCACAAACTATGTTCACAAATACATGCTCACAGCAGTGGCTATACTTTAACAGGTTTAAATTTTATGTAAAAATAAAGCTAAACTTCTCTAGTAAACCAAACAAAAAATTTCAATGATGTTCACAAAATTGTTTATTTTTCTTTCATGTAAAATTTCATATATGTGGTTTATAAAGATCTATGGGATCTTGGCTACTTCTTTTTCCTTCTTTGGGAATATCTGTGTGTGATCCTTGTTGCCATAGTTGAAGATGTCCACATTCTAGCCAGAAGAGGAAAAATGCAGAAGTAGAGTGTCCACATTCTGATGCAATACAAATCTAACAAGCACTATACCCATTTATAGCTATTGATTGGGTCTTAGTCAAATGGTAAAACTTAGCTTTTAAAAGTCTGTATATTAATTTTTATAAGGCCTGAGCATATTCACAATGAAGATCTAAGGTTGAACTACATTCATGAAAGTGGAAATAAATATGAGAGGACAACAGCAATCTCTGCCACACCAGCCGGATTTGGAAAAGTTCATCTCCTCTTAGAGGTTCTGATTTGTTTCTATTTTTATTTCACACATAATTAGATAAATTTGAGAATTTAAATGTATATTCGTGCTATCATCTAATTACTGAGTATTTATATTTGTTATATTTTTCTGTACTAAACATATCAGTTAATTTTAAAATATTAATCCTTTACCTTGCAAAGTATTATATATATAATCAGAATGAACATTCTTACTGAAAAGGTGCTTCTGGGATTTGATTATAAATTTGTTCACATTACAAATAGATTATTTTATATATGGTTCAAAATTTGAAATTTCACAAAAAGAGAGTGTTTTTCAGATGACGGTGAAAACTGATATCAGATTATAAGATAAATTTATGAAATCACAAACAATTTTTCCTTGCACTAAAATAAGAATAGAACAATATCTGTCTCTTATACACATCTAGATGTGTANACTCTTGAGAGTCCCTTGGACTGCAAGGAGATCCAACCAGTCCATTCTGAAGGAGATCAACCCTGGGATTTCTTTGGAAGGAATGATGCTAAAGCTGAAACTCCAGTACTTTGGCCACCTCATGCAAAGAGTTGACTCATTGGAAAAGACTCTGATGCTGGGAGGGATTGGGGGCAGGAGGAGAAGGGGACAACCGAGGATGAGATGGCTGGATGGCATCACGGACTCGATGGACGTGAGTCTGAGTGAACTCCGGGAGATGGTGATGGATAGGGAGGCCTGGCGTGCTTCGATTCATGGGGTCGCAAAGAGTCGGACACGACTGAGCGACTGAATTTGCCAGTCTTTCTGAAAACATTGAGGTGTCTATATGAAGGGTTGTATTAATAAGAGTGCATATGGATAATTATTACCTTTTATTAAAAATATAACTCAAGTTATTTACTAAAAATCTAACACCAGGAAGAAATGGGAGGTGCATTCAGGGAGAAATCAGTGTCCTTTACCTTGATTTTAAACACATTGGGTTCTTTTTGATTCATTATTACAACGTAGGACTTTTATATCTCCACCCTCAATTTACATTCCCAGAAGTTGCTTTGGGTTTCACAAATGAGGGAGATTTTTGGACATGCAAGTAAACAAACTTTTAAAATTATTTGAAACCATGGAGAGTAAATTTATACATCTGAAAATAAATGCATATTTTGCAAACAAAATGAGTTATACTATCTGTTCAAAAAGTTAAGGTAGTATGACCTGGATGGGATAAAATGTCAAATTTTGTTTGCTTATTTTCAACTGAACTTATTAATTTTAAACACATAAACATTTTTCTGTTAGAAAGGGTATTGGTTTTTCTCAACATTCCTCACCTGTGTGTATGTAAATATCCAAATATTTACAACTATCTATCTATATTAGACCATGGTGATGCCTGTCTGAGGACTGTTATTATCCACCATCACTAGAAGAAATATCTAAAGGAGACAGAAAAGATGATTGGTAGTGAAAGCAAATCTTTCTACCACATAACAGAAAACTGCCATCCTAAGTAATGCAAAGAAAAAACCATGCTGCTATTAGCGTCATCCCAGTGACTTCTTGGCTCCTAAAACTAATCCTGAAGATGTGTATGTGCATCTCCATGTTGTTGTTGTTGTTTTTTTCCAGACTGTGTTGTAGTTTTAATCAGTCAATTCCAAATTCTATGAGGTATTCCTCTTTGGGGCTTCCCAGGTGGCTCTAGTGGTAAAGAAGCAGCCTGAATGCAGTCGATGAAGGAGACAAGGGTTGGATCCCTGGGTGAGGAAGATTCCCTGGAGGAGGGCACTGACAATACATTCCAGTATTCCTGCCTGCAAAATCCCATGGACAGAAGAGCCTGGAGGCTATTTCCACAGGGTCACAAAGAGTCTACACGACTGAAGCAATTTAGCACACACACATCCCTTTTTTATTTTCTAGTTTAGCTGTGAGAGAGCTGTGAAAATAGCGTTTCTTTCAGGCTTTCAGGGAGTAATGTGCACTCTGTGATTTGCTGAGGCAGGCTTACCTTGTTTTGATGACAGTGTTGATGTGTCTGTTCCAGGCAGTTCTTTCTCCATGACTGTTTTATATAAACTAATCTCCTCCAGTGTTGGCAGCCTGGCAGCTCATATTTAAGGGACTGTTTGAAGAACAGAGAACTGTGATCTTGTGTATTGGGTGGTAATGGTCTGAAAAGAGGTTTAGCTCATTGTGGGGATTGTCTCTCTTTATCTTTGTGTCTGCAGCCTATATTTATTGTGACAATTAGAGAGGTTTTTAGTTAAATGAGAATGTAGTCTTCTTTCTCATTTCTGTTTTTGGTAATTGCCTTTATCTACTACTAATAGGAAAACTGCTGATATCCTATTTGTGTAGAAGATGGGATTTCTTGAATCTTATATTTTGTTGTTATTTTTGATAATCTGATTTCAATAGGTGAATGATGACTATCTTAGACAATTTTCCCAGTCAAGTTATAAGCAGTACCTAATTCTTTATCTAATAAACTATTGTTTACTTGCCCGCATGGGTTAGTTCATAAGTCTTTCTCTTTCTAACTCTAGAACTTGATGAGGTTCTAAGGAAAAAAAAAAATTAAAGCACTAGGATCAGTGAAATATTAAATATTTTTATTACTAGCATCAAATAACTCTTAAAATTATATCAAATTGAAGTTTTGACATTTTTGATAGACTTGAGATAGCCACATTTTGGGTCATTCTAGTAACAATTTCTTAATTCAAGAAACAGCTGATTTAATTTAGTTTCTCTCTTTTTTGATAGAGTAAATAAGCTTAGGATACTGGAATTATTAAACAACTCATCATTTTTTATTACTAGCATCAAATAACTCTTAAAATTATATCAAATTGAAGTTTTGACATTTTTGATAGACTTGAGATAGCCACATTTTGGGTCATTCTAGTAACAATTTCTTAATTCAAGAAACGGCTGATTTAATTTAGTTTCTCTCTTCTTTGATAGAGTAAATAAGCTTAGGATACTGGAATTATTAAACAACTCATCAAAAACACATTCTTTTAAAAGATTTTCTTAACTTGTTTGGATATTTATATACTTATGGTTTTTCAGATTTATTGTACCTCAGTCAACTTCTCCCAGCAGTCTTCTTTGGATGTTCAGATTATCTCATTTGGCCAGTGGGAACTCCCTTTTTAATGACTCCTGTGTCTTTCCAACAAGACTCCATTAATCTTTGAAAGCTTCATTGCTTTATGGTTCCACAAAGTGTAACAGGCTCACCTCTACCTTTTGAACCTAGAGACTGAATTAGACATCTTTTACTTCAAAGAACTCTGGTTCCTTTGGGTGGAAAAATAGGATTGGAGACCAGAAGTTATGCATTAGGGTACATTTTATGGGTTTACTACCAGGAGATTTCTGTGGCGAGAGATAGCAAATGTATAATTTTAACTGACAGCTTTTATAAATGCCTGTATTCATAATGATATTTCCAATCTAATTCTAATAGTACTATTATATATGTGTAAAACCTTTTAATATAAATGTTTTTTTTGCTCCATATTGACAATTTAGCTTTCTAAAAAAAAGGAATATAATTACTTTTTCCCCATAAATCAAAATAGTAAAATATACTGTGTTGTCAGGGTTCTGATAAACATTTTCTTTCTTTCTTTCTTTCTTTAGGATTTTCAGTAATTATAAGTTCCCTATGTGACCTAGTGAAGGGCTCAGGAACTGGAACTCTTCTAAGGGTGTTAGGGTTTTAACTATTTTTGTTTTTTTTTTCAAGGCATTGGGGACGGTTTTTTCCTTAAGTATTTATTTTTCTCTTTCAGAATACTTAATGTCATGTTATATCCTTATCTGAGTATACTTACAGAAGGCAATTAAGAAGTTTATCTCTTTTGAAGTCTTATCTTTCCACAATACAAAAAGCTTTATTTTTCTCCCCAAGTTTTCTCTTAGATAATTCAGAATACTTCTCTTAGATAATCTTGGATACCTTCATCAACCAACTGGTTTGGAACCATCTGTAGAATACTAAATAAAATATAGCATAACGTTTTACTCTAAGTTCAGGGACTACAATAGATTAATATAAAACTGAGTGTGAATTGATTCTTACTCCCCTAACCTTTCCAGTGAGACGTAGGCATAGAAAACAGTATAAATATGTAAATCAGGTGTGCAGGAAAAAAAATAAGAAAATGAAACTTTTTTGTTTTGAGTAGGAGAGCTAAGAGAACCTGGACAATGAATCTCCAAGTATAGTCCTGAAATGAAAACTGAAGAAATGAAAGTGAAAAGCTTTGAAAAAATGGAAATGGTTCAGTGTAGAAGAGAAAAAGAGTAGTGAGAATTTGAATGTACAAATGGACATTGTCCAGAAGATTTATGAAAATAGTACTCTTACTACAACCTCCACAGCAACCAGTTGGGGAAGCCCAACTACCACCTTGGTAGAAATAGGCCCAGAATAGTCAGAATGCAGTCAATACTTAGCAACTTTCTTATTGCCTGACACCGCTTGCAATTCAGGACCCAATCAGAGAGAGACAAATCTGTTTCTCAAACCAGTTGTAGAAGATTCCCCACTTCTAATTAGTCCAAATCTAGCTTCCCCTTGCCAACGGTTTACAAGCAGAACCCACCTGAAGCCATCCTTTTTCTTCCCTATAAAGCTTTTCCACTCTCCTGATAGTCTTTAAGTCTCATCCAAGTGAAAATGACAGGGGTTGACTCCCTTGNTTCTCAAACCAGTTGTAGAAGATTCCCCACTTCTAATTAGTCCAAATCTAGCTTCCCCTTGCCAACGGTTTACAAGCAGAACCCACCTGAAGCCATCCTTTTTCTTCCCTATAAAGCTTTTCCACTCTCCTGATAGTCTTGAAGTCTCATCCAAGTGAAAATGACAGGGGCTGACTCCCTTGCTATAGCCTGGTTTGAATAAATAGCCTGTTCTAGTCCTGGTGATCTCAATATATTCCCACAGAAGGAAGTAAAAGTAAGACATCTAGGGGCTTTGTGCAAACCTCATCCTTGTTCTGTAACACACTCCATTACGTTTCATATTCATGTTGCTCCAAATTTTATTAAAATGGCACCAAATTTGAGGGGAAATGATATCACACTCTTGAAACTTTTAGAAATATAATCCTCACCATTACTAAAAATTCTTCATATAAGAAAAAATAAGGGAAAAAAATGACCAGATAAAAGTCAGGTGGCTACTTTACCTTAGACTTTACATCAGACTTTGAGATTCTCCACTATATATGAGTATAATCCATGATCATATGCTTCATCACCGTTCCAGAAATAGTTTTGTAATCCACAAGAAAGGGAACTTTTGTAATCTGAAAGAAACAAATCAGTAATACACCTTTCAATATAATTTCAATTTGACATTTTTACTACAATGAAACTGCTATTACTCATAGAACAGAGGTTGACAGACTTTTTGTGCAAAGGGACAGCTAGTGCATTTTTTAGACTATGTGTACCATATGGTCTATGTGGAAACTACTAAATTGTTGAAAGCTGTCTCTCTAAGTATTACCAACACAATCTGTTGATAAGGCAAAGCTGAGTTTATTGCTTACCACAGTGAGAGAGAACACCACCTCCGCAAAACTTTGGCAGCATTTCAGATGGTCTGAATTTGTTGATAAATGGAAATTTGAGTATGGATAGGTCTTTCACTGTGAGACCTTGATTACAATAGAAGTGGGCAAGGATAAAGGTTGCTGATTAGGGAAAGCAAGCAGGGTGAGGAAGTTAAAGAACTCAAAGACTCTCAGGGTGCACACTTTGCTGATGCTTTCTCTTGAAAAGTAGATGGATTTTTAGAACCCATAATGGCCAACCCATTTGCCTGGGCAGAAGTGTTTTGGAAAAAGTAAAATTATGCTAATGAAAAAAGTGGATGAGAAAACTCACGTCAATGTAGAAATAAAGTTTCATTTACATTCACCTGTCTAGGCTAGGTGTGGGGTAGACAATTTTGATTCTCAGACTTTGGTGTTGTAGCACAAAAACAGTCACAAGCAATAAATATATCAGCAAATGAGAGGAGATGCATGCTAATAAAACATTATACATGAATACTTAAACAAATTTCATATAATTTTTAAGTCACAAAATATCATTCTTCCTTTGGTCATTTTAAAACTTTTAAAAAACATAAAGACTTATTAGCTTGCAGATTGTACAGCAGGAAACAAGGATGCAAGGCTTCAGTTTGCCAAAATCTGATTTAGAGGGCCAAAGGGAGTAGCATATATATGTAGTAGAACATTAAGAAGTAATTGTTTTTTAAGTTTAATCTTACTTTTGGAAACTATAACATAAAATTCTTTTGATTTGAGAGAACTTGCTCATCTTTTGATTAGTGGGGAGGAGGGAGTCGTATTTTTCCAGAGATTACTTTTGCTTTGTTTATTCATTTCCAGTCATCATAAACGTGAGACCACTTAAAGATTATTGCTCATTTGGGTGTTTCTTAGACCACTCATGAAGTGTAAATTTGCATCTGTGAAAAGAGGCTTCTGATGATATATTTCTAAAAGGGCTATTTATTTTACAAACTGGAATAACTCCTGAGACCAGGTGCCTCTCCCACATTTATGTCAAGAGTGGGAAGGGGGTTCATGTTTGGGAGTTCGTGTAAAAAAATTTAAAAAAAAAATGGATATCAGTTAATGTCTATTATTAATTAAAAAAAAATGTTAACTCTATGGCCTGCAGTTTAATTTTCTCTTCCACCCCACAGCTGTGTTCTATACAAACAAGGACCCTGCACACCATCAAATAGTTAACAAAACTTTGTAGCATATATGTCTCCAGTCCATAAACACCATCCTACTTCCAAGCCTGGCAAATAGCCGGCATCTCCTTGGCCAAGCCTGAAGCCTACATGGTATGTTCTGACTTGAGAGGATGGGACTTGAGAAGAGGCTCATGGAAAGCCCTGAATGAGACCTTATGGCTGGTGGGCAGGGAATTCCAGGCTCTTGATACCCAGAATCTGATCTTTTGACCATATGATCAGTTTACAGGGTTGTCTCATTTTTCTGTCAGGCAGCTTTCGCCTAGCCTGCCTACACACCCAAGGTGTAAACTTTGAGGGTACTGTTTCTCTGTAGTAACACAATTCTCCTCCTTAATGGAACCTATGCATTTCTCCTCTCTCCAACATCTACATTTAACCTCAAGTATCAAGATTTCTGATATTGGCAAATGTACTTGGAGTGTGAATGCTCAATTAACACTAGTTTCAAACACTTCTAAATTTTTGCATTCTGGGAATTTCCTCACACTTTTTCTTTTTTTAGTTTAGCTATTCATACATTGGAGAAGGCAATGACACCTCACTCCAGTACTCTTGCCTGGAAAATCCCATGGATGGAGGAGCCTGGTAGGCTGCAGTCCATGTTTTTTAGAACCCATAATGGCCAACCCATTTGCCTGGGCAGAAGTGTTTTGGAAAAAGTAAAATTATGCTAATGAAAAAAGTGGATGAGAAAACTCACGTCAATGTAGAAATAAAGTTTCATTTACATTCACCTGTCTAGGCTAGGTGTGGGGTAGACAATTTTGATTCTCAGACTTTGGTGTTGTAGCACAAAAACAGTCACAAGCAATAAATATATCAGCAAATGAGAGGAGATGCATGCTAATAAAACATTATACATGAATACTTAAACAAATTTCATATAATTTTTAAGTCACAAAATATCATTCTTCCTTTGGTCATTTTAAAACTTTTAAAAAACATAAAGACTTATTAGCTTGCAGATTGTACAGCAGGAAACAAGGATGCAAGGCTTCAGTTTGCCAAAATCTGATTTAGAGGGCCAAAGGGAGTAGCATATATATGTAGTAGAACATTAAGAAGTAATTGTTTTTTAAGTTTAATCTTACTTTTGGAAACTATAACATAAAATTCTTTTGATTTGAGAGAACTTGCTCATCTTTTGATTAGTGGGGAGGAGGGAGTCGTATTTTTCCAGAGATTACTTTTGCTTTGTTTATTCATTTCCAGTCATCATAAACGTGAGACCACTTAAAGATTATTGCTCATTTGGGTGTTTCTTAGACCACTCATGAAGTGTAAATTTGCGTCTGTGAAAAGAGGCTTCTGATGATATATTTCTAAAAGGGCTATTTATTTTACAAACTGGAATAACTCCTGAGACCAGGTGCCTCTCCCACATTTATGTCAAGAGTGGGAAGGGGGTTCATGTTTGGGAGTTCGTGTAAAAAAATTTAAAAAAAAAATGGATATCAGTTAATGTCTATTATTAATTAAAAAAAAATGTTAACTCTATGGCCTGCAGTTTAATTTTCTCTTCCACCCCACAGCTGTGTTCTATACAAACAAGGACCCTGCACACCATCAAATAGTTAACAAAACTTTGTAGCATATATGTCTCCAGTCCATAAACACCATCCCACTTCCAAGCCTGGCAAATAGCCGGCATCTCCTTGGCCAAGCCTGAAGCCTACATGGTATGTTCTGACTTGAGAGGATGGGACTTGAGAAGAGGCTCATGGAAAACCCTGAATGTGGCCTTATGGCTGGTGGGCAGGGAATTCCAGGCTCTTGATACCCAGAATCTGATCTTTTGACCATATGATCAGTTTACAGGGTTGTCTCATTTTTCTGTCAGGCAGCTTTCGCCTAGCCTGCCTACACACCCAAGGTGTAAACTTTGAGGGTACTGTTTCTCTGTAGTAACACAATTCTCCTCCTTAATGGAACCTATGCATTTCTCCTCTCTCCAACATCTACATTTAACCTCAAGTATCAAGATTTCTGATATTGGCAAATGTACTTGGAGTGTGAATGCTCAATTAACACTAGTTTCAAACACTTCTAAATTTTTGCATTCTGGGAATTTCCTCACACTTTTTCTTTTTTTAGTTTAGCTATTCATACATTGGAGAAGGCAATGACACCTCACTCCAGTACTCTTGCCTGGAAAATCCCATGGATGGAGGAGCCTGGTAGGCTGCAGTCCATGGGGTCGCTAACAGTCAGATAGGACTGAGCGACTTAACTTTCACTTTTCACTTTTCATGCATTGGAGACGGAAATGGCAACCCACTCCAGTGTTCTTACCTGGAGAATCCCAGGGACGGTGGGCTGCCGTCTATGGGGTCGCACAGAGTCGGACACGACTGAAGCGACTTAGCAGCTGCATACATACATTTAATACAACATTGGTCGCAATGTATTCAGAATATATTTCAGACAAATTTTAAAATTTAGTTTTTTTCAAAATAGCAAGTCCATTTGAAATCTTAAAGTGAAATACCCAGTTTCCTGATCAAACCATTTTTGATATTTTTGTCATAAAATGTATAGAACCTTTCCTTTGTTGCATGCTTACTTTACTTTTCTCTTTCCCATCTGATTTTCAGCCCTGGAGATATTTTTTGGAAGCAAGTAATAACAGCTTCTAACTCAACATTTTCATCTTTATTTGGCAGGAGATTATTTTTAATGTTGATTATGTTTCAAAATAATTAAATATTATAAGTCATTTTCAAAACTTCCATGTCTGGTTTTAGTTTAATAATATTTATCTTTGGTGTCTTCACCCTAGTTATGTCTTCCTACTAGAAGAAATTAGATTATAGTATATTTTTATAAGAGTAAAATTGGCTTTATTATTTACAAATATTCATGTTTCATTTTACTTCTCTCATAAGGATTACAATTCTAAGTTTGTCTGGTTAATGTAGCAAAGGTAATTATGCCAAGAATATATTGCTTAGAAGAAAAGAGCTTTTTGATAACTCTTGGTTAACAGATTTTTGTGTCTCTATTTCACAGAAAGTAATTCTTTTTATTTTAGGGTTTGTAGTGGCTATGTGAAAACCCATGAATAACAGTGGGATAAAGAGTTAATTCCTATGTGTATTGAAAAATAGACATACTTTATAAAACAGCTAGAAATATACAGCTATTTTTAGCTATTTTAATCATTACTAGACACAGGAACTGTTTGCAGGGACCTATATTCTTAATGTGTACACATATTTTAAGACTTGAACAAAAGACAAAGAAATTTTAAATCCAAATGAAAATATAGAGAATTTTTATCTTGAAAATTAGTTTGAAATTGTAGATATGAAATTTAAAATAAAGTGAACCATAGTATTTTAGAAGTGAATATTTATATACATAGCAAATTATTGATTCATTGGTTACACTGACATCTAAATAAAAGACTTTGTAGCAAGAAAATGGAAGGAATGGCAACCCACTCCAGTGTTCTTGCCTGGAGAATCCCTGGTGGGTCAGCCTGGTGGGCTGCCGTCTGTGGGGTCACACAGAGTCGGACACGACTGATGTGACTTAGCAGCAGCAGCAGCAGCAGCAAGAAAAAGGAAGACCTTTTAGTTTTAAAAAGACTTGTACTGTCATTTATTTTATGATCTTACATTGCTTAAAAAATAAATTAGTACTTAAAAATTAAGATACTGCAATATCCTAAGCAGGATATTGGGGTCACACAGAGTCGGACACGACTGATGTGACTTAGCAGCAGCAGCAGCAGCAAGAAAAAGGAAGACTTTTTAGTTTTAAAAAGACTTGTACTGTCATTTATTTTATGATCTTACATTACTTAAAAAATAAATTAGTACTTAAAAATTAAGATACTGCAATATCCTAAGCAGGATATCTTATTATGGAACTACCTTCCTATGACTCACAGTTAGGTGAATTCCCATAAATAACTGTGGTTTGTCATTTAATTTATTTGAATCTCTGTTTGTGGAATCTATTTTGATGTTGTTCTAATAATATAGTAATTGAGTGATATTTGTTCAATCAATAGGGATATAGTTATAAACTCTTCCTATTTTTAGAACCATCAATGATGCAGTTTTGTTCTACTCCTGCCTCATCATCTCTAGCTCAGTTTAGGATCTAATCATACAAAAATTTGCACCTTCTGTTTGGTTTCTTGCCTATGTACTATTGCTCTTATCATCTCATTTGCCCATATTACAGCTCTGTATCCTTCTGATTCCCCATTTTCACATCATTTTCTCTGCTGTCAATGTATTTTGAGACATATTTTAATTGTATCACTTAATATATTAAAATCAGCTACCAATTCAGGGAGAGATGACATTTATTTCAATGATTTTTGGTTGTGGATGGAGGGACAGTGGTCTCATCAACTTTGGTGATTGTGATAATGCAAATGTGGATTCCTCTTCTTGATTTCCCAAACTTCCAAATGTGTCAGCTAATCACTGGCACTCAGAGTACAGGAGTAAGGCAGGAAAAAGAAATAGAGAAAAACAGCAAGAATTCAGAGATAACTTTCTAAAATAGCATGAAAGGGCTGTGATTCATTGGAGCTATTTTACCTATTAAAAAGTTATTTGGCAACTAAAACTTGCAATCATTACTTGCCACTGTAATGTAATTTTAATATATAATAATGAAATACAGCCTTTAATAGAATAAACTACGTATAATACACTCATGTGCTGTGCTTAGTCACTCAGTCATGTCCAACTCTATGATCTCATGGTTTTTAGCCTGCCAGGCTCCTCTATTTATGGGGATTCTCCAGCCAAGAGTACTGGGATGAATTGCCATGTCCTCCTACAGGGGATCTTCCAATGCCAGGGATCAAACCCAGGTCTCGTGCATTGGGGCCAGAATCTTTACCGTCTGAGCCACTTGGGAATCCAAGAGAATACTGGAGTGGGTAGCCCTTCTCCAGAAGATCTTCTCCAGATCCATTCTCCAGAGGCTCTTCCCAACCCAGGAACTGAACAGGGGTCTCCTGCATTGCAGGTGGATTCTTAACTAACTGAGCTACCAAGGAAGCCCATAATACATTCATATTTACCCAGTAAAAGGATCTATCAAGATGATTCCAAGTTATAATTGTTATTTCATTATTCACTAGCCTGGGAATTTAAAAATAGCCATTTTAAATTTATTTCAAACCATTTTAGAAGCAACACCATAAGGAAGAAAGAGGCAGAGGAAAGTATCAGCACTAGCAATTTTCTGAAACTTCTGTCTCAAATGATAACTCTGCTGTCACCTACTTCTGATCTCTTTTCCAAAATTCTTCTTTTTGATCACTGAGAAGAGAAGACTGGAGTAATGGGAAAAGAACCTAGTGTACAAAGCAGGAAAACACTGGAATATGATGCAGTCTTAAAAAGTACAAAGTGTACTCCATTACCTTGCCTTTGTTGGCTTTAGCTTTTTTTATTTTGCTAGTTTAGTGGTACTAGGTGCTGCTGCTAAGTCACTTCAGTCGTGTCCAACTCTGTGTGACCCCATAGACGGCAGCTCACCAGGCTCCCCCATCCCTGGGATTCTCCAGGCAAGAATACTGGAGTGGGTTGCCATTTCCTTCTCCAATGCATGAAAGAGAAAAGTGAAAGTGAAGTCGCTCAGTCTGTCCGACTGTTAGCGACCCCATGGACTGCAGCCCACCAGGCTACTCCATCCATTGGATTTTCCAGGCAAGAGTAGTGGGGTGGGGTGCCATTAGGTAAATGCATCATAATTTGGAAATAATTCTTTTTAAAATTTCTGTTTAGTGGATGATGATTGGTGAGGATTCAGATTATGAGCACAAGCATAATAAGATTTTTTTGTAAAAACTTTTTAAATCAAATTAATGAACAATTAATATTAATTCTATCAAATTTGTATATGTGGATATATATAACAGACCTTATATATATATGTGCATAAGTCTATCTATATATAAACACATTAAAAAGTTTAATGATTCAATTATTAATATGATTACTAACATCAAACATTAAATATTTATCAATATATGTATATTACTATGTCTAATATTAATTGAGATGAAGTAATGACATAAAAAATGTTTTCTGGAATAATTTTAGCAATCTAGCTTTTTGCAATAATCTTTGTAACTATATGGATTTCATCATAAAGTTAATAACAAGAATTTAGGAATTATTTTATACTAGATCAGTAAATTCAGAGATTCATTCAATTTAAATTTTTAAGGCAGAAAATGGAAATTTATAATTTCAAATGCAATGGTATTTTAAATGAAATTTCAAATTTAATAAATGTCTTTACATAAAATAAAACAACTACAAGAATACACTATACTCAGGCATGTAAGTGTATTTAACAGAATTACTGTTCAACAAACATTTTCATGATACAAGTTAATTAACTATATATATCCATTATCTTAATGTGTTTCAACACATTTTACCTGGATCAACTTTTTTAACATAGATTATTTTTTCAAAAACTTCTGTAGAGCAAAATGAACTAGAGAAACATAAAGGAATTAATATGACAAAACTGTTTCTTTGAATAAAAAATCATATTTGAGGTGAAGGTGAAGTCGCTCAGTCGTGTCCGACTCTTTGCGACCCCATGGACTGTAACCTACTAGGTTTTCTGTCCACGGGATTCTCCAGGCAAGAATACTGGAGTGGATTGCCATTTCCTTCTCCAGGGGATCTTCCCGACCCAGGGATCGAACCCGGGTCTCCAGCATTGGAGGCAGACGCTTTAACCTCTGAGCCACCAGGGAAGCCCATATTTGAGGTAAACATACAAATAATAATAAGCCTCTACACATTAAAAGGGAACTTATAACATTGCTAATATTAGAAGGCAAAAATTTAATAATAACTAGAAAAGTTGAAATGATATTCATTTTATGATCTCAAGTTTACACGTACAAAAGAATTAAATATTTGGGTCTTCTATTGGAAAATATTTTTTAGCTTAATTCTGTTGTTTTTCTTGGATCTTGAAAAATACAGTTTAAACTTTGCAATAGGTTATGTTTCCTTGGTACATTAACTTGCTTATTTATGTTTCACATTTCTTTCTGAATATTTTGGCACAATTCTTTTTTCCTCTAAGTTACCTTATTCTTATGGGGAAGTTTATGCTCATGGAATCTTGCTTCAGGGAAAAATAAAATAAAATATTACCTTTTATTTTTTAATGCTCTGCTGCTGCTGCTAAGTCGCTTCAGTCATGTCCGACTCTGTGCGACCCCATAGATGGAAGCCCACCAGGCTTCCCCCATCCTTGGGATTCTCCAGGCAAGAACACTGGAGTGGGTTGCCATTTCCTTCTCCAATGCATGAGAAGTGAAAAGTGAAAGTGAAGTCGCTCAGTCATGTCTGACTCTTTGCCACCCCCATGGACTAACCTGCCAGGCTCCCCTATACATGGGATTCTCTAGGCAAGAATACTGGACTGAGTTGTCATTTCTACCTCCAGGAGATCTTCTGGACACAGGGATCAAACCCAGGTCTCCTGCATCGGCAAGTGGATCATTTACCACTATCTCCGTATGCTAGTGATACATGGCAGCTCAGTATAGAATAAAATAGCTATAAAATAGTTTACAGAAGATTATACTGGATGATACACCAGAGTCAATACTTCTTCATTAAATCACTTTATCTATCTATATCTATTTATGTATCTTTTTATACTTATCATTTATTATTTCAACAGATAATTCCATATATGCATGGAATGTATTGATACTTTGAAATTTTAACTTATATGAGTGGTAGAAGTGTATCTAATAGGAATTTTAGGGATAACAAGATGGCATTGTTGTTGTTACTTGAGAAATTATTTACATAAATGAAATGCTCTGTGGTTTTTGCCAATTGTATTATACTCATTGGTGTTTCCCTGGTGGTTCAGCTGTAAAGAATCCACCTGCAATGCAGGAGACATGGATCCAATCCCTGAGTTGGGAGGAACCCTTGGAGAAGGAAATGGCAACCCACTCCAGTATTCTTGCCTGGAAAACCCTGTGAAAAGAGGAGCCTGGCAGGCTACAGTTCATAGAGTCACAGGAGACGAGAGCTGGACATAGTTAACAACTAAACCACCACCACCACCACCACCGTACACCCAGATGTTTCTCACTCAGTTAAGATAAAGAACAATTTCATCAGACTTCGAAAATGATCATTCAAGAGACTTGCCAAAAAATTCTACTCACTCTCCCAGCTCCTTCAAAAGAGCCACCACTGCTTTAATTTCTTTAAGCATGGGATTTTCTCTATTATTATCATTATTCTAGAACTTCAAGTGAGTGAAATCAAGCAGTATGTACTCCTTTGGTGTTCTGAAACTAGTTCAATGTCTGTGGAGGGGTGTCCACATGCCAGTGATAAATAATTCTGGGGATACCAACAGAATGTCCTACAATTTAATTCAATCTGGACACCATCTACTTTTGAATAGGACCAGATTCCACAGACTGAGAACTAAGTCCTACAAGGCTGTCCAGCCTAACCATTTCAAACTCTAGTTACAAGCCTGGGTTGTAACCTGTGCTTCTGAGTCAACAACTGGATATAGATCAAAAGTTCCCATGACTCCCTCCTTGGGTTTGATTAATTCGCTGGGTGGATCACTGAACTCAGGAAATGCATCACTAGATCACTGGTTTGTTACAGTCAGATGGAAGAGATGCAAAGGAAAGGTATGGGGAAAGGATTCTCTTCAGTCAAACCACATGCCCTGTATCTCCATGTGTTCATAAACCTGGAAGCTCTCTGAGGTCTTTCTTTTGTGTTTATTATTATTTTATGGAGCTTTTATTTATAGGCATGGATGATTAAATTATTGCCCATTGAGACTGAACTCAATCTCTAGCTCCTCTCTCCTCCTCAGCAGGTCAGTGAGTGGAACTGGAAGCTCAAACCCTTTAACCAGAGGGTTGGCTCTCCCTGCAACCTGCCCTCATCTTTAGGTGCTTTCTAAATGCTATGTCATTAACATAAAAGTAAACTTTCATAGTTTTCATCACTCAAGAAATTTCAACAGTTTTAGGAGTTTTGTGCCAGAAACAAGGAAAAGACCAAATACATATTTCTCATTATAAATCATAATATCACATATTATTTTTTGTCTAGTTACTTTCACTCAGCAGATTTTTGAGTTCCATCCATACATGTTGTATAGATAAATAAAATTTTACTGTTGAATAATCCACTCTGTATACACACACACACACACACACACACACACACACACATTTTTTTCCTCCATTCTGATTTTGGTAGACATTTGTGTTGTTTCCAGTGCTGCTGCTGCTGCTGCTAAGTCACTTCAGTCGTGTCCGACTGTGCGACCCCATAGATGGCAGCCCACCAGGCTCCCCCGTCCCTGGGATTCTCCAGGCAAGAACACTGGAGTGGGTTGCCAGTGCTAGCTATTATAAGCAAAGATGATACGCTCATCTTGTGCAAGAATTTTTTTGTGTGAAAATGTATTTTAATTTATTGTGGGTAAAATTCTAGAAGATAAATTGTTAATGTCATAAAGCAGATGTATGTGCAACTTTACAGGAAAATTGTCAGAATGATTTTAAAGAAATTGTACATTTATTTCCACTAGAACTGCATGAGAATTCTAGTTGTGCTTTATAGGAGCCAACATGTGGTATTATTAATCTTCAATTTTAGCAATTTTAGCAGATATATAAATATATATAGGGGCTTCCCTGATGGTTCAGTGGTAAAGAATACACCTGCCAATGCAGGAGATGCAGGTTCAATACTTGGGTCAACAAGATCCCCTGGAGAAGGAAATGGCAATCTACTCCATTATTCTTGCTTGGAGAAGTCCTTAGATAGAAGAGACTGGCAGGCCACAGTCCATGGAGATTGCAAGCAATCAGACAGGACTTAGTGACTAAAGCAGCAACAAATAACAACAATACAAATATTACATGTATTTTCTGAAGTTTATGGCTTTCTCATTTATTCCTTTATTGGAGTCTTGAGGAACAGAAAGAAAGTCCATTTGTAAACTTAACCTCTTTGCTTTGACTTGTTTGATTGAAATTAACTAATGTTAAAATATGGTTTGTTACTACCAATTGACTTTCATTGATTTGTCTTATCATTATACTAAAGGAATACTATCTTCATTAATATAACTTTAATAACTCTTGAGTTTGCAATTTTATCAAATTTGAGAAATTCAGACCTTATCTATAAATATTTTTCTGCTGTAATCTTCTTCCATGCTTGTTTAAGCACTTCACCTATAATTAAGTTGAAGTTTGATACTATGTACATGGAACAACAGACTGGTTCCAAATAGGAAAAGGAGTACGTCAAGGCTGTATATTGTCACCCTGCTTATTTAACTTATATGCAGAGTACATCATGAGAAACACTGAGCTGGAAGAAACACTGAGCTGGAAGAAACACAAGCTAGAATCAGCACAAGCTGGAATCAAGATTGCCAGGAGAAATATCAATAAACTCAGATATGCAGATGACACCACCCTTATGGCAGAAATTGAAGAGGAACTAAAAAGCCTCTTGATGAAAGTGAAAGAGGAGAGTGAAAAAGTTGGCTTAAAGTTCAACATTCAGAAAATGAAGATCATGGCATCCTGTCCCATCACTTTATGGGAAATAGATGGGGAAATGGTGGAAACAGTGCCAGACTTTATTTTTTTGGGCTCCAAAATCACTGCAGATGGTGACTGCAGCCATGAAATTAAAAGACGCTTACTCCTTGGAAGAAAAGTTATGGCCAACCTAGATAGCATATTCAAAAGCAGAGACATTACTTTGCCAACAAAGATCCATCTAGTCAAGGCTATGGTTTTTCCAGTGGTCATGTATGGATGTGAGAGTTGGACTGTGAAGAAAGCTGAGTGCTGAAGAATTGATTCTTTTGAACTGTGGTGTTGGAGAAGACTCTTGAGAGTCCCTTGGACTGCAAGGAGATCCAACCAGTCCATTCTGAAGGAAATCAGCCCTGGGATTTCTTTGGAAGGAATGATGCTAAAGCTGAAACTCCAGTACTTTGGCCACCTCATGTGAAGAGTTGACTTATTGGAAAAGACTCTGATGCTGGGAGGGATTAGGGACAGGAGGAAAAGAGGACAACCGGGGATGAGATGGCTGGATGGCATCACTGACTCGATGGACTTGATTCTGAGCAAACTCCAGGAGTTGGTGATGGACAGAGAGGCTTGGCATGCTGTGATTCTTGGGGTCGCAAAGAGTCGGACGCGACTGAGTGACTGAACTGAACTGAACTGAACATTACACTGTGTTTCTCTTCATATTTCTCTGCCTTTCATTCTCTATGTGCTTTTTTTTGGGTAGAGTCTACTTTGGAGAATCTGCATGGTACAATCTACTTAGATACATTCTATCTTCTAGCTCATTGTTTTATTTTTGCAAGTGAGACAACTACTGTTGTCTTTTTTTTTTTCACTTCCAATATTGTATTTCTTTCTGAGTACTAGGTATTTCATTTTGTTATTTCCACATCTTCCATTTCTATCACTGAGTTTTTTATTTCTTTTAACTATTTGAATATATTTGTTATAGCTGTTTTAAACAATAATTTCATTATCTCTGCAATTTCATTATTTGTTTTAACTGACTTTTTTTCCCAATTATGGATCACATTTTTTTTTGCTTTTTTGCCTATCTAGCCATTTTTGATTAGATAGTGGACATACTGTATTATTTATTAACTCATTAGATATTGTCATCATTTTAATGATAGTGGGCTTTATTCAAGCAAGTACTTAATTTATACCTTTGTCAAGTTAACTCTTTTGAGATTATTTTTAAGATTTTAAGTAGACCCACTTTTTCTGCATTTCTATAATCACTACTGAATGCTTGGGTTAATCAATCATCAGACAATGCAGTATGTGCAAGTTCAGTCATCTCTGACTTTTTATGACCCTGCAGACTGTAGCCTGCCAGGCTCCTCTGTTCATTGGATTTCCTGGGCAAGAATCCTGGAGTGGGCTACCATTTCTTTCTCTAGGGGATCTTCCTGACCCAGAGATTGTATTCACTTCTCTTGCATCTTCTGCATCAGTAGGCAGATTCTTTACTACCTGGAAAGCCCAAACATATGTTCATTCTAGCATAAAATGAACATTCTGGTAAAATAAATAAATAAATCCTCCACAGCCTTGTGAAACTATTAGTTATTCAAATCATAGTTTCCTGTTTTTGTTTAATGGCAGCTGTCCTTTACGTATCCGTGGCTTCTTGTCTTGCACATGTACAGCTTAGTATTGAAACAAGATTCAGGAAAACCATTTAAAGAGCTCCATCTCTGCACAGCTTTGTTTTCTTTATTTCACTGCTATGAAATTTTTAACCACCTTAGTAGACTACCACCACAGCTCAGCAAATCTGGGTTTTCTTGGACTTTCCCTATCTACACAGCAATCCCAAGACAGACTCTAGTCAGAAAAGTATGCTTAAAGTATGTTTAAAAAAACAAAGAGTTATTTTATTTATTTTGTAAGTTGTATAGTTATAAACATGGCTGGGCTAGTCTAGTACCAGTTATGTCATCAAGATTATGATTAGATAGCTCTATACTATTTAGTGTTATTTTTGAGCTTCAATTTTCTGTTGAAGACAGCATCCCAGAAAACTGTGAAATGATATTTTTATGTGAAATTCTCACATGTTTCTTTTGAATATATATATCATATAATTTTCTCACTTATAAGTAAAATTTCTTTAAGCCAGAGTATCATACACTTTCTGTTACTCCAGACAAACAGATGAAACATAGTGGTGAACTACAACCTTTTCTATAAAAATGCTTTCCATACAAGTTCAACTTACAAGATTGTCTTTATAAAGCATTCAAGCTCTGCAACTTCTAGAAATTCATTGTGAATCCTATACCCCTGTTATGTTTTATAGGTTTATGATCATAATAGTTTTCTTTTAATCTATATCTTATCTATTTCTATGTTTTGAAGGCTTTTTAAAGCAGCAATTCTGAAATATTAATATCAAAGAATAAAAATATATGTATAAATAAAAAGACATGCCACACTTTCATCTAAGACAGACTACATAATTAAGACCCTTACAAAGGTAAAAGAAGAAAAATTTGTAGCTACAACTTGTTTAAAAATCTAGTAATTGATTAAGTCTTTCAACCAGATGCATTTTCTACATATTTGACCAGAAGGGGGGAGCCAAAAGATGCAAGTTATACAAAAGCCGTATTTAAATAAATTTATTTCCTATATTATTATTTTCAATAGATATGAATACAAATATCATGATGTAAATGGAGCTGAAAGGAAAATAGAAGCCAAAACACCATTTTATTTTTTTATTTGAGGTTTAAGTACATAATATCAATTTTCTACAGAAGAAATACTCATAACTTTTTAACAGAAAGTCATGCTTAAGTAAGAAGATGTGGATTGTTTTTAAAATTCCAATAAATGTCACAACTGGAGTTTGAATAAATTTGACAGTTAGGAAGAAGCAAAGGAATATAATGTTCAGTTTACTTGTTAAGGCTAATAATTTATTCACTTCATGTGGCCCATTGGTCACTGAAAACATCATTGGAATAAATTATACTTCTCTCCATTCTACTCACCTAACCAAAAAAATAAGTAAATAAAAGTTCATAGGTTGAAGGCTAACCTCCAATGTGACTGTCTTTGTAGACTGTGCCTATAAGGAGGTAATTGAAGTTAAGTGGGGTCATAAGGGTGGGGCTCTAATTCAACAGGTCCAGTCTCTTTATAAGAAAAAGAAGAGAGACCAAGAGTCAGTGAGATCCCATTGAGGAAAGCCAGGTGAGCACATGAGGAGAAGGTTGCCATCTGCAAGCCATGAAAGCAGTTTCACTAGCAACCAGCCTTGACAGTTTCTTGATTTTGGACTTCCAGGCTCCACAACTGTGAACAAATATTTTTTCTGTAATTTAAGCCATCTTGCCTGTGCTATTCTGTTTTGGCAGCCTGAAGAAGCTTGTATACCAACTAATATTGGTTCTTTGATTTGCACAGTTGGCCCCTTGGAGAAGTAGGCAGTAGCTTCCGATGGCTCCTTGACTCTTGACATTGTTCACTTTCCTCTGACTTCATATCTAGTTTCTAGTATATGCAGCTCTACATTAAAAATAGCCACCTTTTATCTGTACAAAATATATTATAACTAAGCTTTATATTTATAAGTTAAAAACAATCATTTTTGTCCTAGTCTTGAAATCACTGACAGTTTTCTAAAAGTAATCGCTTACTCTTTAACATTACTTTATTCAATAAATGTATGTAAACTAAATAGATATTTTTTATATGAAACAATTTGAAAAGACCACAGTGTATAATACTTTTATTTCTTAATTATTTAAAAATTATTATGTTTAAATTATCTGGGTAAGAATGCTTGACTTTTGAAGGAAATTAATCTGTTTGCTTAAATGAAAATGCCTCTACAGTGGTTACAGATAATTTTTTTTTGTTTGGTTTTGGTCTTTTGCAACTATTAAACTTTGTTTTTTACAAGAATAGAGAAGCAATTAAAATCATTTACCAATGATTTTCCATATGCTTTTTCCATTCATTGACAATAACAAATTAAATAAGGTATGTTTCAGTGCTGTATTGCAGTCTAGAGGCGTTGAACCCCAAGTCTCATAACTGCTGGCAGGATTTGTTCTTAATATTACTTCCTCAACATAAGGTCATATAGTTGTTTGACTTTTGTGCCCAACTGTCTTATCCTCCAGAGCATTGAAATGAAAATGAGTCTTTCTCTTTTTAGTTCACTGGACTCTGAATCAAAGTCACTGAATTAATACTGCTGTTTCTGGAATTTATAGCCAAGGAAGTTCTTAGAAAACATTTTCTGTAACTGAAGACATACAGATAACTGTACACTTTTCTTCCAAAATACCCAATAAAAGCTTATATAATTTTCTCACTTATAAGTAAAATTTCTTTAAGCCAGAGTATCATACACTTTCTGTTACTCCAGACAAACAGATGAAACATAGTGGTGAACTACAACCTTTTCTATAAAAATGCTTTCCATACAAGTTCAACTTACAAGATTGTCTTTATAAAGCATTCAAGCTCTGCAACTTCTAGAAATTCATTGTGAATCCTATACCCCTGTTATGTTTTATAGGTTTATGATCATAATAGTTTTCTTTTAATCTATATCTTATCTATTTCTATGTTTTGAAGGCTTTTTAAAGCAGCAATTCTGAAATATTAATATCAAAGAATAAAAATATATGTATAAATAAAAAGACATGCCACACTTTCATCTAAGACAGACTACATAATTAAGACCCTTACAAAGGTAAAAGAAGAAAAATTTGTAGCTACAACTTGTTTAAAAATCTAGTAATTGATTAAGTCTTTCAACCAGATGCATTTTCTACATATTTGACCAGAAGGGGGGAGCCAAAAGATGCAAGTTATACAAAAGCCGTATTTAAATAAATTTATTTCCTATATTATTATTTTCAATAGATATGAATACAAATATCATGATGTAAATGGAGCTGAAAGGAAAATAGAAGCCAAAACACCATTTTATTTTTTTATTTGAGGTTTAAGTACATAATATCAATTTTCTACAGAAGAAATACTCATAACTTTTTAACAGAAAGTCATGCTTAAGTAAGAAGATGTGGATTGTTTTTAAAATTCCAATAAATGTCACAACTGGAGTTTGAATAAATTTGACAGTTAGGAAGAAGCAAAGGAATATAATGTTCAGTTTACTTGTTAAGGCTAATAATTTATTCACTTCATGTGGCCCATTGGTCACTGAAAACATCATTGGAATAAATTATACTTCTCTCCATTCTACTCACCTAACCAAAAAAATAAGTAAATAAAAGTTCATAGGTTGAAGGCTAACCTCCAATGTGACTGTATTTGTAGACTGTGCCTATAAGGAGGTAATTGAAGTTAAGTGGGGTCATAAGGGTGGGGCTCTAATTCAACAAGTCCAGTCTCTTTATAAGAAAAAGAAGAGAGACCAAGAGTCAGTGAGATCCCATTGAGGAAAGCCAGGTGAGCACATGAGGAGAAGGTTGCCATCTGCAAGCCATGAAAGCAGTTTCACTAGCAACCAGCCTTGACAGTTTCTTGATTTTGGACTTCCAGGCTCCACAACTGTGAACAAATATTTTTTCTGTTATTTAAGCCATCTTGCCTGTGCTATTCTGTTTTGGCAGCCTGAAGAAGCTTGTATACCAACTAATATTGGTTCTTTGATTTGCACAGTTGGCCCCTTGGAGAAGTAGGCAGTAGCTTCCGATGGCTCCTTGACTCTTGACATTGTTCACTTTCCTCTGACTTCATATCTAGTTTCTAGTATATGCAGCTCTACATTAAAAATAGCCACCTTTTATCTGTACAAAATATATTATAACTAAGCTTTATATTTATAAGTTAAAAACAATCATTTTTGTCCTAGTCTTGAAATCACTGACAGTTTTCTAAAAGTAATCGCTTACTCTTTAACATTACTTTATTCAATAAATGTATGTAAACTAAATAGATATTTTTTATATGAAAGAATTTGAAAAGACCACAGTGTATAATACTTTTATTTCTTAATTATTTAAAAATTATTATGTTTAAATTATCTGGGTAAGAATGCTTGACTTTTGAAGGAAATTAATCTGTTTGCTTAAATGAAAATGCCTCTACAGTGGTTACAGATAATTTTTTTTTTGTTTGGTTTTGGTCTTTTGCAACTATTAAACTTTGTTTTTTACAAGAATAGAGAAGCAATTAAAATCATTTACCAATGATTTTCCATATGCTTTTTCCATTCATTGACAATAACAAATTAAATAAGGTATGTTTCAGTGCTGTATTGCAGTCTAGAGGCGTTGAACCCCAAGTCTCATAACTGCTGGCAGGATTTGTTCTTAATATTACTTCCTCAACATAAGGTCATATAGTTGTTTGACTTTTGTGCCCAACTGTCTTATCCTCCAGAGCATTGAAATGAAAATGAGTCTTTCTCTTTTTAGTTCACTGGACTCTGAATCAAAGTCACTGAATTAATACTGCTGTTTCTGGAATTTATAGCCAAGGAAGTTCTTAGAAAACATTTTCTGTAACTGAAGACATACAGATAACTGTACACTTTTCTTCCAAAATACCCAATAAAAGCTTCTCCCAAGTGTGCAGTTTTTCCATAGGGACCACATATCAACTGTGTTTTCTTAAAAACTTAGCATATCATTCACTCTTCAGTGTACCTGGACATCTTATTACCACTGATCCTTTAAGAAAGTAGTAGAAGTAACTTGTACATAGACTACTAATATTCTTCTCAGTTAAAGGACCTTGAAATGGTATAGAGAAAATTAGTATGACATTTGAATTCTAGTATTTGAAATGGTTGCATATTTTAAATTTATATACTTAGATTGCAATTGAACTAGGAAGGCATAAATCAAACTATAACATGATAAAATTATGTATTTTAATTAAAACTTTTAAAAAGTACTTGTTTTAAAATCACAAAAGTTGAAGGTCAAATGTAATTAAATATTTACAATAAGGATACTTATTAAAAATTAAGTTGCAAATTAACCTTGGCTTCTAGTATGATTCAATCTTCTCTAATTCCTCATGTATTATAAGGAGAATATATTAAGAAAAATATGGATCTGAAATTACTGAATTAATGAATTTGGATGAGAGTTATGTGAAAGCTCCCCAGTGCAACTGAATCACACCTCTTCTTTCACTTTGTTCCATTGTTGCTCATCTGTTAAGAATGGCTGACTTGACAGTTACAATTCCTGTTTATTCCTCATAACTGAGGTAGGAAACCTCCCCTTCTAAATAATATTCTCAGACTCTGTGACTTCCTTTCCCTTATTTTTATATTTTTGCTGCAATTCTACTCAAGCACTCAATATTTGTCTCTTCACAGGCAAATGTACAACAAACTTTCAAAATGCATATATATATATATTTGTTTGATTGATATTAAAACTCATTAGATCATTATCTGGCATCTCTATACCAAGTCAGTATGAGTATGCTTCTTCTAAGATTGGCAATGACCTACATTGTACAAATTTCAAATAATATACTTTCGTAATAAACTTTCTAGAACTCTTGGGAGCATATGACATAGTTAATGATCTTCAAAACATCTTGAAACACTTTTATCCTGTAGTTTCTGGGGCACTGCATATTCCAGACATTCTCTCTGGCAGGCTTTTTCCTTTGTTGAATCCACTCAAGGACAGTTTTTACTTCTCTTCTTTCTCTTATTCTCTCCTCTGGTGATCTCATCTATTTCCATTGCTACAATGACCTACATTGTACAAATTTCAAATAATGTACTTTCGTAATAAACTTTCTAGAACTCTTGGGAGCATATGACATAGTTAATGATCTTCAAAACATCTTGAAACACTTTTATCCTGTAGCTTCTGGGGCACTGCATATTCCAGACATTCTCTCTGGCAGGCTTTTTCCTTTGTTGAATCCACTCAAGGACAGTTTTTACTTCTCTTCTTTCTCTTATTCTCTCCTCTGGTGATCTCATCTATTTCCATTGCTTTACATATAATTTAAATATTGACTCACAAATGTATATCTCACCTGCAGTTGAATTTCTCCAATAGTCTACAGACATACTGATCTAACAACCCTCTTCTCAATTCTAATCTTAATACCTTCCACTTGATTCTCTATAGAGTAATACACTAATTGTTAAAAAGTATTCATAACATGTTATAATACCAGTCCTTTAAAACCTTCAGGAACTTCTCACTAAAACCCAAATAAAGCCCAATCTTAGAGATGACTTTTCTGATTCTGTTCTTGTTTTCCCTCTGAATTCATTACTTATAAGTCCCCTTTTCGCCTTCATCAGGTCCATCCAGACCACTTTTATCTCATTTTATTGAAGATAACCAGTTCTTCCCCCTGACAAATTTTTCTTATATGCTGCCCCTAAATTTTCTATTACTCTTATTGCATAAAAGTCAATTTTTAGGATAAGTTGTTCTTTATCTCTCTAAAGTAGTTTTTTTTTTTTCCTGTTCACAATCTATCCATTGCCTTTACTTCATATATCACAACTTTTAATTGTATAAATTGTATTTACATGTCCAGGTATTGATTCCTGATTTCTCCAATAGACTGCAATCGAAAGTTTAAGAAAGCAAGCACTGTGTCTACATCTTTGTTCCCAAATGCTTGTCTCAGTGCCTGAGATATAATGAGTAGACAATGTTAATACAGTGAGTGAAACCACTAAAAAGACTTGAAAATAAAAGGTTAAACAAAATTCTTTTCCTGGGCAACAATATGGAACTATACCAACTGATATTTTTAATCAATATTGTCACAGTTAGAGACCTTGGAGAAGGATTAGATATTTAAGGGAAGGCTAAATACTATCATAATTCAATTATTGATTTATTCTCAGATATTTATAGAGCATCTACTCTGATGTATTGGATGGTATTACTACAAACGGAACAAAGGTCCTGCCCTCAATTTAATATAAAATACACTAAAGTTAGCATTTAAGTGATACATTATAAAGTTGATATTGAAGATGCTTTTAATAAGCCCACTGAGAATCACATACATTTGTATGATTAAAATAGATAAAAGAATTTCATAAAGGATATTTAAAAGAAACAGTAACTGTATTGCTGATGAAATAAAGACTTTTTATATGAAAAAATTAGATCTAGAAAGGCCAAGAAATGTGAAAAATCAAGGACTATGCGAATATTGTTTTGTTTGATTTTGGTTTTTGTATGCATGTGTATGAGTAGAGTATGTGTGTGTGTGTGTGTGTGTGTGTGTGTGTGTGTGTGTTGAACTGGTGGTTGATAGTGACATGAAATGTATCCTGGAGATCCTGAATGGTTTATGAGCCATAGTATAATCCTTGGACTTTGCTTCATAGACAACAGCAAGGTATATATTCATTTTAAATCTGCTCAGTTTAATGTTGTGTAATCATTAAAAGCAAACAAATAAGCAAAGACTAATACTATACATGGGCTTTCATATATAAAAGAACTTCTAGATAGTGTTCTAATTAAAAAAAACTTACCTGAGATTCTCCCCCAAAGAAGAGACTGAATGAAAGCCTAATTTATCAGGAAAGCTATTTCCTGTAGAAAAATGAGAGGCCAAATTTAAAAATAAATAAAAAGCTGAGATGACTGAAAAAAGGAAATGAGACGCTAAAGAACCAAAACACCATATGCAAGAAATTATTGAGCCGGCCACCTGCAGATATCCACGGTTCAATTTCTCACAAAGGTCTGATAATCATTATATATCTCCAAAATGTTGTTCAGGGTTTAGTGATTGGAAGCATTTATCCACTAGCTTCTTTCCCCCATGCATCAAGGGTTAATACTGCTGCACTTGTGGCTGCATGTGTTCAAACACTGAAGGATTTCTGTAGATGTTCCACATGGCAGCATCTGAGCAACTGCCCAGGACAGCAGACCGGAGGGGCTGGGTGCAAGCCTTACAAAGAGACAGTCAAGCCTCAGCTACATGTTACAGCTCCAAGCTGTTAGAACTGGTTGCTAGAGCAATGATCAGTAAGAGGTCTCCTGTGCTCCCATATACTGAGAGTCACCTTAAAAGGTAATTTTAAAGATCATCTCTTTATTGCCATGCTAGCTAGAGGTTTGGTCCAAATTACACAGATAATACAATTCATGACTGAATGTTTCACTTTTCCATCAATTGCTGATGCAGCCTCACAAACACACACATTCTGTCTTGTAAGCAAACCCTGTCACAGCAATTTGAGTACAGATTGCAACTTGCTGGCAAGGTGAATAAGATTCACGCTGTCTTTCCCCAGCTCAGGACTAACCTTGGCAGCACTGAAGGGTTTTGGCTGAAAAATACTTGGGTGCCTGAAGCATGTTTCCGGCTTCGACTTTATCTGAACAGAGGGTGCTTCTGTTAGGACCTGAACACTTCTGTTTCTTTCGTCTCTTCTCTAATGCATTTTCATTTTAATCTTTTCTGCTAGAATCATCAACTTGTCTGCCAGTCTGTTTAAGAAAATGTTTGTCAAAATCTCTAGAGTTATCACAATTTATTTCTTTGTTTTCACTCAGAAGAAAAACAATTATTTGGAATATGAAAACACAGAGAATTCATGTGTAAGGTTAATTCCTGTGAGGGCTGATGAGGCTAACCTTCCTTGAATGCTCGTGACTTTTTATAACAAGGATTGAAGCCATTCTCTTTAAAAAAAATTTTTTTAATTGAAATAACCTGTTCGGTTGAATGCCAATTTAGATACCTGTAACTTTCTTGATTTTCAAGCTTCTAGCAAACACCATTTGTTCTTTGAAATATTCTTTCTTCATTGCATGTTAGAGACAGAGAGAAAGAGAGAGAGAGAGAAACACTCCAACCCAGATTTAGTAAAAGTAAAGTAAGTTTACTTGCATTGTTTACGGATTGAAAATAAAATTGAGCAGTAAGTGGTCTAATTATATATTTTTTATTTTCAGTACCAACAACATCTAGATATGCAATGTTGCCACAACTACAGAAAATACAATAGCAGTAGTAAAAAAAAAAAATAATAACTGTCATTTGCCTGCTGTCTAGAAAGCATACCAAATCAGAGGACAGTTGCTGGAATTTAACTTACTTTAAGAGTACTTTACTTGTTAAAGAAATTCATAAAATTGGTTACATCCAATGCACTGAATGCTGCACTGCTTATGTTATTTAGGAAATTGTGCAAAAAAATAGCAAGTACATTTCACACTTGACTACCATTTAACTACTGTCAAGCCATCAGTTGTGTGTTATTTATATCTTCTAATGCAATAGACTGAATGCAGTGCAATCCCAGTTATTTCTGGAGCTCATACCATATTTGGTAAAACACTATTTTCTTTTCTCCCTCCCTTTTTCTCTTCCTCAGAAAGGATCAAAAGCACACAGGTATATTCAAAGAAGAGCTTTTTGAATGTCTCACCTTAAAACCTTGTTACTCCCACAGTGGATAACCTCCGATTTCACTTCACTGCCATGGTAGCAAAGATTGAGTCTTTTTACATTCTTCAAAGGAATTCTAACAGCCCTCCTTTTAGCTTTGATTCTTTGTGTTCCTACTTGGTTTTAGAGTAAAGGAAGAACAGAAATCCTCTCAGATTCTGCAGAAAGCCCATACTAGAGATTATAAGAAAATTTAATAAGCTTAATACTATATTTTGATGAATAAAAGGGGTTGCATTATTTCTTTCAAATAGAAAACATCATTTTATACAAAAATTTAAAAATCTTATATCTTCTTGAGAATTTGTCTATAAAATTCTTTAAATTAAATATTGAGTATATTAAGTGCCAGAAAATTTCTCTAAACTGCAGGTCTATGCAACCATCACCACAGGTCACAAAAGCAAATGATATGTAGGCAAATGACTGACTTTGCCTACTCTAAGCCATCAAGGCTATTTTTTGATGCTTCCACCCACCTTCATCAGTCAACTATCCTTAGAGATAAATAGAGGTAATCCTAATTTACATTAGTCCACTATCACTGTAAAGAAAGAAGCATCAGATAAACATCTCTGAACATAATGACTACATGGCCATTATATGCTTCATTTTTGTCATCAACCCAATAAAACTATATCATTTAGGAACCAAAATAAATTTTGTTTTAGATATAAGTTGCCCATCCTTTTGCAAGTGTGTGGGCTGATCAAATATTTTTGCTTCTTTTAATCTTGCGTTTTTCAATGTTTCAGTATTATATCAATAATAAAAATTAAAATTTACATGGCCATTATAT
The DNA here is from genome assembly GCA_006410675.1 of Oreotragus oreotragus. Lineage (NCBI taxonomy): Eukaryota > Metazoa > Chordata > Mammalia > Artiodactyla > Bovidae > Oreotragus > Oreotragus oreotragus. The sequence continues at coordinate 299,156 of SJYX01017056.1, forward strand.
GCTTCATTTTTGTCATCAACCCAATAAAACTATATCATTTAGGAACCAAAATAAATTTTGTTTTAGATATAAGTTGCCCATCCTTTTGCAAGTGTGTGGGCTGATCAAATATTTTTGCTTCTTTTAATCTTGCGTTTTTCAATGTTTCAGTATTATATCAATAATAAAAATTAAAATAATATTTTTAAATTATTACTGCATGACTAGTACTCTTATAGGACTTCCCTGGTGGCACTTACTTACTTAGTACTCTTATAGAGTCATGTCCAACTCTTTGCAACCCCATGGACTGCAGCCTGCCAGGCTCCTCTATCCATGGAATTTTCCAGTCAAGAATACTGGAGTGGGTTGCCATTTCCTTCTCCAGGGGATCTTCCCTGCTCAGGAGTCAAACCTGGGTTTCCTTGCAAATGGATTCTTTATCAGCTGAGCCACTAGGAAGCCCGTATAAATAGATTAGTTAAGTAAACAACCTACAGGCCTTTACTTATGTTTTAAAGTCGCAAATCCTCTCATAAAAATGAATAATTCTGTGCATTTCCCTCTTCAGTTTATGGTAAAAGCTTTGAAATCAATTGTGAGTTAACATTTTGAATCTCCAGTTTGCTAGCTAAATTTCCTTCAGAATGCTCCTTGAATTCCCTGAATCTGTTCATTTGCAAAATGTAGATGTGGGAGTATGTCTGATACTATCTTCCAGTTTAGTTTTCTAATAGGTGAATGAATGGATTTAATGTAAAATGCTTGTTACTAAGCAAGCAGTTAATAATTGGACTCTACTGCTACTATTTCCACTCATCGTTTCATTTACTTATTCACTATTTTAATATGATATAATTTTCAACTCAAAAAATGTTACCTTTTTGCTGATCTCGTATTTTTAAATATAGATATATAATTGTTTAATATTTATAATTTGAGTGAAAAATCATGCACATTTTCACAGTGGTTATTTGATGGCAGTGTTGTAATACTCTGTTTGTTTCCTGCTAGTGCATATAATATCTCCTACTATTCTCTCCTGCTTTCTAGCATGTCATTCCCTTTATACACTTAGTTCTTCAATGCCTTCTAGTATTTTTTATTCCTGCTCACTGCTTGAGTTCATCACACTTAAGTTAACCATATACTCACTTGCACCAGAAGTCATCTTATTTCTTCTATTTATTTCTGACAACCACTTTTTTTAAGTGTAAGTGTCATTTTTATGCCAAAAGAGATTTGTATTCTAGAATTCAAGTTTGAATATTCAAACAAAAATTATAATATTAAGATTAGTTTTTATGTAATTGTAATAGGTGCTTCTGCAGGATGTCACTCAGTTTTGTAGGAATCACCTGAGTCTCAGAAAGTTTCACCATAGCTTAAAATATTCAAAGTATTTAAGCTTGTCAGATATTTTATTTATTAAAAAAATTAAAAAGTGAATATTGTTAACATAGCAGGAATACTTTGAGTAATATTGTTGTTGTAATATATTTTGGGACTGGATAAAAGAATTGTTTTCACCATTAACAAAAAACAGCTGGAGGCAGAAGAAGACAGCTTTATAAAATTTCAGGGGTGAAAACTTCTATGGAAACTTATTAAAACTGGACTAGAGATTGGAGGCTAGCTTTTATGCAGAGATCGCATAGGTGTGTAAACCTGAGCGTTTGTATGGACTCTGTCATTAATGCTGTTTCAACAACTTTAACATGGAAAAGTATCATCTACTTATTTGTTGATTGTCAAATTTCATGTACAAAATATGCATACAAGTAGTAAATAGGTTTTTGCTGTTCGACATTTGAACATTTTAAGCTGTAAATTTATAGAGTAGCACAACATTTTAGTCACTTAATTAACTAATTTTATGTGGTAAACTACTTTTCTTTCTTTTAACTGCATTGCTATGGTTGCCAGAAAATAAGTTATTTATTTTTTAAGCTTAACATTTCATAGATAGATATCTTTCTTTTTCATAATTTGAATGTTTTATTTCTGTGCTAAAAATCAAGCAAAAACTTAATGGTTAAGCTAAAATTTATTGCCCTTATGGATGCATCAGATTGAATGTTAGCCCTCAATCAATTTGAATGCTAGTTCAAACCGATGAATGAGCTTATGAAATCCTTAGAAAGACTCTTAAAATCTTGATATTCCATGTTTGAAAAACTTATGGCATTTCCCACAAGGAATAATTAAAACACCTCAATATTCTGCCTTATAATTTTAGGACTGTAAGTTTGAACTAAACAATTTCTCTTCTAGAATAGTTATTCTTTGACTGCAGAAAGAGAGGTGCTAAAATAAGCTTACGATAGAAAGTGGAATGGAATAAGAATTTTTATTGATATTCTAACAAAAAAATACACTGAGAATCAAGAGAAAAGAGGTGGGTTATTTTGCCCAAAGAAAATGATGTTGAGTTGAAAACAAAGATGGGAAACACTCAAAGGGTAACAACAAAACAGTGAGTAAGATTCCCAGTATAGAGAATGAAAAGTATCCAGCTGTGTTAAGAGTTTCCTANCTGGGAAACTCCTGTGTTATACAGTAGATCCTTACTAGTTATCTCTTTTATATAATAGTATGTCAATCCCAGTCTTCCAATTTATCCCTCTCCTCCTTACCCTCTGACTCAGCGGTAAAGAATCTGTCTGCAGTACGGGAGACACAGGAGATGTGGGTTTGATCCTTGGGTCAGGAAGATCCCCTGGAGGAGGAAACAGCAACCCATTCCAGTATTCTTGCCTGAAAAAAGTCCCATGGATAGAGGAGCCTGGTGGGCTGCAGTCCAAAGGGCTGCAAAGAGTTTGACATGACTGGTGACTGAGCGTGCATGTAATTCTTGAGGCAAACACTGTAATTGGAAGACTCAATGCCCCTCTCCCTCTGCCTACTCTTCTTCCTGTCTTTTCTATAGAGTCTGGAATACTGAATACTCTCAATCCCCACAAGATGTGTATAAGAGACAGCCCCCATCCCTGGGACTCTCCAGGCAAGAATACTGGAGTGGGTTGCCATTTCCTTCTCCAATGCATGAAAGAGAAAAGTGAAAGTGAAGTCGCTCAGTCTGTCCGACTGTTAGCGACCCCATGGACTGCAGCCCACCAGGCTACTCCGTCCATTGGATTTTCCAGGCAAGAGTACTGGGGTGGGGTGCCATTGCCTTCCCCGCAACTTAGTGACTAAATCACCATTAAACCACTACAGCTGTTCTTACCTGTTGAAGCAGGATTGTAATAAAAACTTGTTCAGATTTTTCTTGCAGACCTTAGATTACACCAAAAAAAAAAAAAATCAATATTTGTGTAGAAGAGCAATATTGTTGGTATTATGTTTATAAGTTAGATGAAACAGGGAATAAAAAATAACATGAGGAGAAACAGAAATAAAAAGGGAACAATGAAGGTACTGTTTAATATGTAATAATTATTTTGTGAAATAATTAAAAGTATGGAAGAAAGATGGATGCTGCTAGCATTCTGAGACAAAGGATAACTAGTAACAATCAGATTGCATCATAAAGAAAGTAGTTTTTTAATAAACTTTTTTCTTACTTTTGATTTCCTTTAAAGGTAATTCACATTTGATGTGGTGGAAGATACTTAATCCATACATATCAGTCACATCAGTGTGCCCAACTAAGATGACAACCCTTAGAAACCCATATTTCATCTTTAGGATTCATATTTTGGTATCTTATATTTGTGCCCATCTGTTTCCATGGCATCCTGCCTACTCAAAGGTTGATAGGACCTTTGGCAACAGAGGCAACAGCCCTAGGTGTCAGATAATACTAAGTTTAAGGCAGAAAATTCTGCATCTCTTAGAATTTTCCTTATGACATCTGTGAAACTGGAAGAGTACAGGGAAGTCTTGTGACAGATTTGCATGTTGGCTTTACATGTCCCTGTAAATTTTGTGACACCTGTTCATGATGGTGTGCCAGAAGATTTTAAAATGAAAAAAAAGGTAATTCTTAATTTATGGTCCTGGCCTCATATCCAAATACACTCATCAGTGCTAGAATTTTCTGGTGAATCAAACAGTTCACATAAATTACATACTTTCTGTAATATATATATATATATATGTAATGTGTGTGTGTGTATATGGACAAATCTCAAAAACTTTCTCCTATTTATCTTGCATCTTATATGAATTTCATACACTAACCCATGGCAAAAAATGTAAGACCAAAAAAATCTGAGATACCAAAGGATTCTCAATTTCCAGAGGATATTCTCATAGAAAATTGATGAGAATGAATAAATAAGAATGAATTTCCCATAAGGAAATATTATAAAGGCCATGTAGATAATGGTTTACTTTTTTTTTTCTCAAGACTACCATATGCCTCCTCTTCTTCAATCTGAATATTTTTCTATCAGCAAAAAATAAGACAGAGACTAAGAATGAAATAAGCCAATTTCTTTATTATCATAATCATTATTATTATTATATCTTATTTTGGGCAATATGATCATAGCNGGCCATGTAGATAATGGTTTACTTTTTTTTTTCAAGACTACCATATGCCTCCTCTTCTTCAATCTGAATATTTTTCTATCAGCAAAAAATAAGACAGAGACTAAGAATGAAATAAGCCAATTTCTTTATTATCATAATCATTATTATTATTATATCTTATTTTGGGCAATATGATCATAGCACTCCCTTGCAAAATATTTGCTCTTGCATTTGTCCTTATGTTTACATTACTTAAAAAATATATACATAAACATTTACATTACTTTAGGGGCTTCCCTCGGAGAAGACAATGCCACCCCACCCTAGTACTCTTGCCTGGAAAATCCCATGGACGGAGAAGCCTGGAAGGCTGCAGTCCATGGGGTCACTGTGGGTCGGACACAACTGAGCGACTTCACTTTCACTTTTCACTTTCATGCATTGGAGAAGGAAATGGCAACACACTCCAGTGTTCTTGCCTGGAGAATCCCAGGGACGGGGGAGCCTGGTGGGCTGCCGTCTATGGGGTCACACAGCGGAGGACACGACTGAAGCGACTTAGCAGCAGCAGCAGCAGGGGCTTCCCTGGTGATTCAGTGGTAAACAATGGAGACACAGGTGACTCTTGTTCAATCTTTAGGTCAGGAAGATCCCCTGGAGAAGAAAATAGTAATCCACCCCAGTATTCTTGTCTGGGAAATTCCATAGACAGAGAAGACTGGTGGGCTACAGTCCATGGAATCACAGAGTCAGGCACCACTGATCACACACCCAAAAATTGTATGGCTTTACCAAAGTTGTTACTGTTGAATGGTTCACTGAATATTTAAGAAAATAAATCAATAAATGGGCAGATGCTCGTTATTTTTTTCCTCTTTGTAATTAAAGCAAGTTTTCTTAGAAATTTCTGATTCATTTTCTCATTAAATTTTATGTATTTTCCTGAAATTTAGCCATGTTGTCTTATATTTTAATCCATAGGTGACAATCAAATGCAAAATGATGAATTGCATAACTTTTGATAGATATATAACATCTTTTTTTTTAAATATAGTAGATAGATGATAAACTCACTTTAACATTTATTTTTCACCTTAATTTTAGTTTGCTTGTCTAAAGATGGAAAAGAAGTTATAGGCAATAATTGTTAAAATTATTAAAATTATAAAAATATATTAAAAGTCCCTTGTCACCTTCTCACTGTTTAGCTTTTTAATTTAAATTACTTTATATTTTCAAAATATGTCTTATTTAATACTAAATACAAGTTTGACTTATAGTCTGTATTGAAATGCTTTCAAGTCATGCTTGAGGGTATTGCTTCAGGATATTAAACAACTGATCCCATTCGTACCAAATTTATACTTTCTTATAGATTATTCATCTCAAAAATACTTTTGTTTTGCATTACATGTGTCATTCCCAAGCATTTTTGTTATTTTATCTAGTTAATTTCATCACTGGTCTCCTTCTCTTTGATTACATACCATCACCTTAACTGGTAACCATACAAAATAGCTGAGGTTAGTGTACTTTGGGGGAAGGCAATGGCACCCCACCCCAGTACTCTTGCCTGGAAAATCCAATGGACGGAGTAACCTGGTGGGCTGCAGTCCATGGGGTCGCTAACAGTCGGACAGACTGAGCGACTTCCCTTTCACTTTTCTCTTTCATGCATTGGAGAAGGAAATGGCAACCCACTCCAGTATTCTTGCCTGGAGAATCCCAGGGATGGGGGAGCCTGGTGGGCTGCCGTCTATGGGGTCACACAGAGTCGGACACGACTGAAGTGACTTAGCAGCAGCAGCAGTGTACTTTGAGTGAAGCATTTTGGCATAAAACAGTCTTGCTTCAAGGGAAACACAGATTTTTTCATGAAATAGAAAATTTTTTGATTTATAACCAAATGCCTGCTCAATGATACCTTCCATTGAACACTTTCTAACTGTAATTTATTTTATTTGAACGATTTCCTCACAGAGAAGCCTACAGACCAAAGTGCTTAAACCCCCTAATATTCATGTCATAATTCCTCAATTTGCACTTCAAACTTACTTTGCAGTATCTCTCTTCTTAAGAAAATGATAACCACAGTCTTGGTAGTATCTTGACAGATACTAATTCACATCACATTTGTAATTATCTATCTGAACTTATTTAAAACTATCTGTTTTCGGTAAGAGATCCCTAATTTAGAGCACAGTTTGCTCTCAGTGATGAAAATGAGAAGCTTGTATTATCTTTGCTTGATGTCAGCCTCAAGACCCATTATGGAAAATTATGGTGTCCTAATAGGGACTTGAAATTTCATGTTTTCCAATGTTGGTGCAGGAGAGTAAGCGTCTTGACTGTCTAAGCAAAATCTATTTAGCTTATGCATGAACATACCCTCCATTTCAGATGTTGGAGACTGAGTTTCAAACTGCCCATTTTGAAGTGGCATGCTAGGTAAGTGCCTCCAAGAACCACACAATTTTCAGAGGGCATGGTTAGCTTTATTACTTTAATACTTTTTTAATATTATTTTTGTATTAACCATTTCCACACAGTATTCAGTGAGCTTTCTAATCAGTGAGATTTCTAATTCTCTAACACATTTATGGGTTCTATTATCCATACATCTTGTTTTTCAAATAACATTTATCATTTTTGTCCTAGGGAGCCAAGCAGATACTGGGAAGAAAGAAAGACCATAAGATATTAGTTTCTAAGGCATATCTTCTGTTTTAATGAAAATAAAATGTATACAACTTTAGTACATGTGTTTTAGCCATCATACTTCAGAAATATAGAACACAGGCAATCCTGTGCTCAGCTGTATTTTAGTCTAACAAACATATATATCCTTCAGAAAAAAATACATTTGTTTTTCATAGCTTGTTAGGTAACATAGAGAAAGGAATTAAAGATAAATCACATGTAACACCTAATATGAAGTTTGAGTACCCTTTAAAATTTAATGAAATTTAAATATATTGGCATTTTGTATTTGCTGAGAACATCCAAATGTTATCTGAGAGGTTTTTAAACTTCACAGAAAAAAAAAAAAGAAACCCATACATCAAGAAACTCTTAATTGTTACATCATTTGTATTAGTTTAAACTGCTATGTTTATGAAAAGGATAAAGTACTACAAAGAAAAAAATTGGGGATAAATAGAAAAGGGGTTTTGTTAATTTCAAACTATTTTAAAAAATATTTTAGTGTTATTCTTATAATTTAAATTCTAAACTGTAATTTAAAATGTTACATATCAAATTAAGTAGAATTAACATTATATTTAAACTTTATAATTTAATTTGTTTCTATATATTTTGTATTGATTTGAATATATTCTATTAAGTGATTTCCAAACCAAAGTATGAAATAGTCTTTACATGTCCCTTTTCATAATGATAAGTATATGTAATTATTGATACGTAGTAAGTATTTGAAAGGTGATCTGAGGAGCAGAGAGTTAAGTAAAAACTAGTAAAATAAACAGAATATTCTAAATTTTCTAAAAGAATTTTACCATGTCTACTTATTAAAAAATAGTATTCTGGAAATCTTAACAGTGTCAATTAAAAGAACAAACCTACACAATATTATCTTTCCAAATATAGTGAGGAAATGCTAGATTAAGCCTTGGGGAACAAAATATATTAAAGACATGAAAATGTTTCATTTCTGATGCTGTTTTCAAATGACAGCATAGTGTGTTATGGATCATNGGCTGCCGTCTATGGGGTCACACAGAGTCGGACACGACTGAAGTGACTTAGCAGCAGCAGCAGTGTACTTTGAGTGAAGCATTTTGGCATAAAACAGTCTTGCTTCAAGGGAAACACAGATTTTTTCATGAAATAGAAAATTTTTTGATTTATAACCAAATGCCTGCTCAATGATACCTTCCATTGAACACTTTCTAACTGTAATTTATTTTATTTGAACGATTTCCTCACAGAGAAGCCTACAGACCAAAGTGCTTAAACCCCCTAATATTCATGTCATAATTCCTCAATTTGCACTTCAAACTTACTTTGCAGTATCTCTCTTCTTAAGAAAATGATAACCACAGTCTTGGTAGTATCTTGACAGATACTAATTCACATCACATTTGTAATTATCTATCTGAACTTATTTAAAACTATCTGTTTTCGGTAAGAGATCCCTAATTTAGAGCACAGTTTGCTCTCAGTGATGAAAATGAGAAGCTTGTATTATCTTTGCTTGATGTCAGCCTCAAGACCCATTATGGAAAATTATGGTGTCCTAATAGGGACTTGAAATTTCATGTTTTCCAATGTTGGTGCAGGAGAGTAAGCGTCTTGACTGTCTAAGCAAAATCTATTTAGCTTATGCATGAACATACCCTCCATTTCAGATGTTGGAGACTGAGTTTCAAACTGCCCATTTTGAAGTGGCATGCTAGGTAAGTGCCTCCAAGAACCACACAATTTTCAGAGGGCATGGTTAGCTTTATTACTTTAATACTTTTTTAATATTATTTTTGTATTAACCATTTCCACACAGTATTCAGTGAGCTTTCTAATCAGTGAGATTTCTAATTCTCTAACACATTTATGGGTTCTATTATCCATACATCTTGTTTTTCAAATAACATTTATCATTTTTGTCCTAGGGAGCCAAGCAGATACTGGGAAGAAAGAAAGACCATAAGATATTAGTTTCTAAGGCATATCTTCTGTTTTAATGAAAATAAAATGTATACAACTTTAGTACATGTGTTTTAGCCATCATACTTCAGAAATATAGAACACAGGCAATCCTGTGCTCAGCTGTATTTTAGTCTAACAAACATATATATCCTTCAGAAAAAAATACATTTGTTTTTCATAGCTTGTTAGGTAACATAGAGAAAGGAATTAAAGATAAATCACATGTAACACCTAATATGAAGTTTGAGTACCCTTTAAAATTTAATGAAATTTAAATATATTGGCATTTTGTATTTGCTGAGAACATCCAAATGTTATCTGAGAGGTTTTTAAACTTCACAGAAAAAAAAAAAAGAAACCCATACATCAAGAAACTCTTAATTGTTACATCATTTGTATTAGTTTAAACTGCTATGTTTATGAAAAGGATAAAGTACTACAAAGAAAAAAATTGGGGATAAATAGAAAAGGGGTTTTGTTAATTTCAAACTATTTTAAAAAATATTTTAGTGTTATTCTTATAATTTAAATTCTAAACTGTAATTTAAAATGTTACATATCAAATTAAGTAGAATTAACATTATATTTAAACTTTATAATTTAATTTGTTTCTATATATTTTGTATTGATTTGAATATATTCTATTAAGTGATTTCCAAACCAAAGTATGAAATAGTCTTTACATGTCCCTTTTCATAATGATAAGTATATGTAATTATTGATACGTAGTAAGTATTTGAAAGGTGATCTGAGGAGCAGAGAGTTAAGTAAAAACTAGTAAAATAAACAGAATATTCTAAATTTTCTAAAAGAATTTTACCATGTCTACTTATTAAAAAATAGTATTCTGGAAATCTTAACAGTGTCAATTAAAAGAACAAACCTACACAATATTATCTTTCCAAATATAGTGAGGAAATGCTAGATTAAGCCTTGGGGAACAAAATATATTAAAGACATGAAAATGTTTCATTTCTGATGCTGTTTTCAAATGACAGCATAGTGTGTTATGGATCATTTGATTTTTTTGTATGAAAATGCTATTCAGCACCCAAAAAGGCATATGCTGCTAACGGCATGTGTTGCAGTCCTTTTTATGACAGCTGGCAAGAAGAAAATGCCAGTCAAAACACAAAATGTCAAGCAGAAATTTTCCTAATAAAAGTAGTAGTCTGTAAAAAGCATTCTTAAATGAACTTCATTAAACAGCTTTCATTAATTCCAAACATCATTAATCAAAAGCATTCTTAAATAATTTGAAAATTATAAAAAACTAACAACAATTTCCTTTTATTTTTTACAGGACTAGGTTTTCTCCTCATCAGTTCTCAGAAGCTGACATATAAAAGCTCTATTTTAAATATGTTAAATGGTAAGAATTCAATCCTTTGAGAACTTTTTGGCAAACACAGATGAACATTTACAGCTATACATCTTGTTTGTTTTTTCTGTGTTCTCAAGAACAGTGGTTTTAAGCTTACTTTTCCAACCATATAGATATTTTAGAAGTAAGTATTTATTTACTTTTTAATTTTTGTTAAATTGTTTTACTTTATTAAGACAAGTTTCTATTTTACTTCACGTAGTGGGCCCCCTTATTTATGAAGATTCATGGTTGCTTTGCAGTTTTATAATATATTAGAGCTAAAACTACAGAGAATTCCACCCAGAAGATGAGATTATTGCCACTTTTTACTTCTACTTCAGCACCAGTTTCTTTTTCTTTTTTCATGCAACTCATTTAATTAAAACAAGCAGGGGAGTTGAAAAGGAAAACACTAAAATTAGCCAAGAAATAATAATACAATATTTAGCTAAACAAGAAAGCACATTTCCTAGCATCATTATCTTCTCCAGTGAGAGAAAAATATATCTTTATAGATTTTGAGCCTCTTTTGAAAATGGAGCTAAATACAGCTTGTGGGATAAGATGACCTCATCCTGGTGGCCTTGAATTCTTTACAGAGCTTATGTGTTTGAATTGGTTAAAAATAGATTTATTTTCTCCATCTCTCTCTACTTACATACATGTGTATGCTTTTATTTATATACAGACAAATAATTTTTCATAGTTAAATTTTAAAATTTATGCATTTATATATCTTATATATAAAGACATTTATATATTTTAAAAGTATAGCATATAGTATGTAATCATTATAATATGTTTGCATTGTAAATATCATTTATATATTATTTTATATATAAATATGTTTTCCTTATATATATATATTTAAATGATTTGGAGCAAATATTAGAGACAGCAAAGGCTAAGACAGGCAGCATCAACTGGGTTTTCTTAAAATGTACTTATGATTAATTATGCAGTATATAAAACAGAAAATAATATTTAGATATAAAAAGACCCTTGTGAAAAATGAAAAAGCAACAAAAATGACATTGAATAAAAATGTGACAGCTTTGAGTGTTAACATTTGGCCATGCTGGTGTTACTTTGTTGAAACATGGCGACTTTCACAGCATTTTAGTTTTCTCTAGCAATGTGGTTCTTGATGAAGCTATGTGTCCTCTTGAGGCCTAACTTCTGAACTGGCATGCAATGTCTTCTGACACTGTATCAACCAAGGCAACTTACAAAAGTCAGTCCAGATTCAAGAGATGGGGAAATAGACTTAGCCTTTTAGGTAGGGAAAGCATGCTGTCAGAATGCAAAGGGTGAAGATCCAAGGAGTGAAGAATTACAACCATATTTGTAATATACCACAGAAGATTAATTTTCCCTGCTATTGGCTTTTATATAATACTGCAGGATATTCTCTAAAGCCAAAACTGAATGAAAAAGAGTCAGAATACTACATAAAACATTTGCTTTTTTTGTAGAAAAAGAGACTTCTGAAATTAATTCTATCAGTTTTTCAAACAGGAAATTTTAAGAAAGTGAAACAGTTGTAAAATATACTTTTTTTCCCCTAGCTATATAGCAGTTGTGAATGTTTACCTTAATTGAAGTGGTTCTTCATATAAAAGTAAATATCGTGAAATATAGACTAAAATATGTTATTATGAATCTATGACAAATAAATAAATATGCACCTAATATTTATGTGAAACATAAATTCTATTTATTTTATTTTAGTGGAGTACAATAAAATGCACAACAAATTGAGCATTATTTCTTTATCTAAATTGCATCATAAATGCACATGACATTACAATGATCAGTTCAGTTCAATCATTCAGTCATGTCCGACTCTGCCAAACCATTAATTGCAGCATGCCAGGCCTCTCTGTCCATCACCAACTCCTAGAGTTCACTCATACTCACGTCCATCGAGTCAGTGATGCCATCCAAACATCTCATCCTCTGTTGTCCCCTTTTCCTCCTGCCCCCAATCCCTCCCAGGATCCGAGTCTTTTCCAGTGAGTCAAATCTTAGCATGACATACCCAAAGTACTGGAGTTTCAGCTTTAGCATCATTCCTTCCAAAGAACACCCAGGACTGATCTTCAGAATGGAATGGTTGGATCTCCTTGCAGTCCAAGGGACTCTCAAGAGTCTTCTCCAATAACGCAGTTCAAAAGCACCAATTCTTCAGTGCTCAGCTTTCTTCACAGTCCAACTCTCACATCTGTACATGACTACTGGAAAAACCATAACCTTGACTAGATGGACCTTTGTTGGCAAAGTAACGTCTCTGCTTTTCAATATGCTATCTAGGTTGGCCATAACTTTCCTTCCAAGGAGTAAGTTTCTTTTAATTTCATGGCTGCAATCACCATGTGCAGTGATTCTGGAGCCCCCCAAAATAAAGTCTGACACTGTTTTCACTGTTTCCCCATCTGTTTGCCATTAAGTGATGGGACCAGATGCCATGATCTTCGTTTTCTGAATGTTGACCTTTAAGCCAACTTTTATACTCTCCTCTTTCACTTTCATCAAGAGGCTTTTTAGTTCCTCTTCACTTTCTGCCATAAAGGTGGTGTCATCTGCACATCTGAGGTTACTGATATTTCTCCCGGCAAACTTGATTCCAGCTTGTGCTTCTTCCAGCCCAGCGTTTCTCATGATATACTCTGCATATAAGTTAAATAAACAGGGTGACAATATACAGCTTTGACGTACTCCTTTTCCTATTTGGAACCAGTCTGTTGTTCCATGTTCAGTTCTAACTGTTGCTTCCTGACCTGCATATAGGTTTCTCAAGAGTGTTAGACAGATAACCATTTTTTTCATGGAAATTATGAGTATATAAATATCCCTGATGGTGAAGAAGAAAACATGTTTTAATAAAGGTATATGACCCTGAATTTTCATAAGACTCCTAAAGTTGACAAAGTTGGAAATATTACGAATCACAATGAATATATTGTGCATTGCTATAAATAAATAACTTGCATGTTTATGTATTTCTAGCATTTTATTATGAAAAATATAAATTCTACAGAAAATGAGAGGATAGAGTAATTTCTACGTACCATACTGTCACTTGAGATTCATTCATTGTCATCATTTGCCACATTGCTTTACCTCTTCAACCCTTCTTCTCTCTCTGCAATCCTTTATTTCCCTCTCTTCCCCCTCTATCTGATTTTTTTTTTAATCCAAACATTTGAAAATCTTTAGTACCCAACTCCTAAGAATAAGGACAATCTGTTACACAATGACAATAGCATTATACACATGTACGTATTCAGTCACTCAATCATGTCCCACTCTTTGTGACCTCATCTCATGGACTGCAGCCCACCAGGCTTCTCTGTCCATGGAATTATCCAGGCAAAACGCTGGAGGGATTGCCATTTCCTCCTCCAGGTGATCTTCCTGACCCAGGGATCGACCAAGTGTCTCCAGCATTGTCAGGCAGATTCTTTATCACTGAGCTACCTGGCAAGTCCAAGCACATAAATAAATTAATAAATGTTGACATCATATATTAATATTAATAATATTGACCTCATAATATTATCTAACAGTTCATTTCCCAGTTGTCCCCAAAGTATCCTTATCCATTTTTTCTCACAATTCAGGGTTCTATCAAGGATCACACATTGCATTTGATCATCATTTATCTTCAGTATTCTTTTTCTAGAAGAGTTGCACATTATTTCTTTTATAATATTGACACTAAACATTGAGGCCAGTTGGGTTATGGAGTTTCCAACAATCCAGCTGTGCTTGACTATTGTGGTTGAACAGATTTATATTAAAATCGGATGGAAATATTACAAAGGAGATCTTAACATTTGATTCAGCATGCTCATTATCACATCAAAATTGTAGGTGGTTATTTTTTCTTATATTGATTGACAGTAATTTATATTACTTGCTTATATTACTTGACAGTTTAGGTTATCACTCCTCTCTAAGAGAATCCTTTATTTCCTTTTGTTAGTATTGTATATTATACACTCTAAAGTGGTACTTCAGGGCGGTATGAATATCATTCTCCCAAACTTTTGCATATATTAATTTTATATGCTTGAATCTTTCAATACATTAAGAAATGTAAAAGAATGATTTTTATCTTTTTTTTTTTCATTAAAAAAACATTTCTTCCTAGTTTGTGAACTTCTTGGTATTTTTGTTTCAATATGATTATGGTCATTATTATTCCTTTGGATGCTCAATTTGCACAGAATTCAGCCATGGTAACTTTTACATGTTGCACTTTGCACGTTTACACAGATAGGCTATATCCTTCTGACATAGCCTTAGTAATGTTGCAGCACTTCCTTGTTTTCCGGTTTAGCAAAATATTTATGGTTATACTTTTTACTATCCTCCTCTCCTGACATATACATTAGCCATTTCTGCATCAGTCCATTTTAGGGGACTAGAGATAGTTAAATACCACAAGTCCCCTGCTTTTCACAGCTACATGTGCAAGCATACACACACACAATTGCATCTATATTGATCTTCAAGAAGACCCTATAGTGTCAAAATACCCAGCAACCTGCTTGAGAAATTCTTCCATTGTACATCTTTTTGATAAGCTTTTTATATCCCTATTATCTGTGTAGGTGGCAAAAAAGAAGAGGTGTTGTCACATCATACCTTGTGTTAAATCTGATTAGAAAATTTGACAATTTTTCTACAAAATAATATGATATTAAGAGACATTTCAGTTCACTCAAGGTAAAAGTATGCTTCTAACTTCACACTTGATCTAAAGCACATTTCTAATAATATCTTTTGAAGCATATTTTCTTTCATTGTTTTTTCATGGATGTAATATATAAATAGTCAACAATTTTATTCTATTTTTTCACTTTTAAAAATGTTTCCATTTGAAATGATCTTACACTTAGAGAAAAGAGAAAACGAAAGAGTTTGTCCCTGAAATTTTTGAAGTTGCTGATAATGTTACAATACCTCAAATAATTTAATGCATTTCCTATGAGAAATAATATTATTTTACACAACAAAACACTCATCTTTATCAAGAATTTAACACTGATACATTACTTCTATTGAAATTCAATTTTAGTCAGTTGTCCTAAAAATGTAGTTTATAAGGTATGTACACTGTTTGTTTCATTTAGTTGGAATCCTTATTTATTTTGATCTAGAACTAGTATTCTGTCTCGTCTTGATTTTTGACAATTTTGAATAGGATAGGGCAATTATGTTGATGAATGACACTCAACTTTGGTCTGCCCGGTATCCACTCATATTAGCAAAAATATGTCAGATAAAAGTTCTTCTTGCATTTGAACAACTGGCTTAAAATTTTAATTTCTCATAGTACGAATACTTTTAACTTAGATTCCTTGATTTAGGTGGGGTCATACAGAAGTCTTATCTATTACAAAGCTACTCTTTCATTTGCCTTACAATTAAAAAGTCATCTGTATAATGTACTTTGAGATTCCAGGTGTGAGCTCCTCCCACCTTATTCCACACAGATGTCCTTCAACCCTGCTTTAGCTCTGGCTAGCCCATAGCCACCAACTTCCCATCACATCCTGATATGTTTGAACCCTGCCTTTAGGTTTTTTTGTTTGCTTGTTTATTTGTTTAAGTCTCCCTCCACATTAACTCTTAGATGTTTCTCTCACTTTTACCTATCCTCATAAGGTTTATGTTGATAATTTTTGGGGAATAGTCAAGTTCCTTCTATTCCTAAAACACAACATATAGTAGTGCATAGAGATTTATAAGAATTTGACCCAAACTGAGTAAATAAGAGGGAGGAATAAGCAGTTCAATCATTATTTATTGCATGTGTTATTTGTGTCAGATCGTAGTTGAGTGTATCAAAAGTTAAAAGACATAGATATTCTCTTTAAGATGTATAGAATCTAATGTAGGTCGATTCATAGAGGATGTATTGAAAGAGAATTTAGCCCAAATTTGAGCCCAATGTAGGACTTAAAGCAGAAATAGTTGAGGTTTATCTGAATTTTAATATTTTAGAATCAATTTCTGGTATTATGTGTTCTGCATCTTTATTTGCTTTTATGTAGCACATACTACCATATCACTGAAGCTCAGTCCCTTCATCCTATCCTAAGATGTAAAGCTTTCTTAGGTTCTTGGTGCTGAAATGTCAGCAGTCTGGGCATTTAATATGTGTTAAATGTATATTGAACAATATAAAAGAATAAGGAGTACATTTACTTAACAAAATAGAAAACGTTTTTAATGATTGTGAATCACCTTTCTTTATGTATTCTAAACTGCTTGTCATAAAAATCCTTATATTTGGGGAGAAAGAGCTCACAATAGACTAAATATTAACTATCGTTGCTCATACACATGCAGACAAGTTACAGAATATGTAATATTTTGATGAAGTAAATTTTTAACTTTGCTGAGCCAGAATTTTGCCCCTATTAAAAACTTAGATTTTTGCCTAGACAAAATATATTTTGTGAGCAATTCTGCTAAATCTTTGAGGCTGCTGCTTACTTGCTTGCTAAGTTGCTTGTCATGTCTGACTCTTTGCAACCTTATGGACTGTAGCCTACCAGGCTCTTCTGTCTGTGGGATTCTCCAGGCAAGACTCCTAGAATGTGTAGCCACGCTGTCTTTCAGAGAATCTTCCTGACCCAGGGATCGAACCCAAGTCTTTTATGTCTCCTGTATTGGCAGGCAGATTCTTTACCATTAGTACCACCTGGGCAGTCCTTTTGAGGCTGTATTGTGTTACAAATAACCAAAAATAGTCTGTAACTCTTGAACTCTCCATATTCACAGTCAGTTTTTCAGATAGCTGTGAGGAATTTATAGCCCAATCAGTTAGAACCATCTCCAAATTCCACAAACACATATTATTTTATCTAAAGTGGTGTCAACTTATCACAGGTGAGACTCATAATGGCATTCACTTATTGACCATCAATTTATATATCTGTCACTTGCATTCTTTGTACTGAAATAATTTTTTTCCAGAAGATGTACAAAAACATTTAAACTGTAATATTCTCATTGCAAACTGTGAATGTTGCATTACCAAAATATAATAAAATATGGAAGATGTTCCTTGAAAATATCAGATGTGCTTACCTGCACTTCAGCATTTATAGTACTGTCATAGTATAAGATAAACTATACATTTATAAATAAGAATATTAAAACACTTTAGAAAATTAGGATCATAAAATTATCATTCCTCTTGAGATGAAGAGAAAGAAATCATAACCACTAGTTTTCCAGATGAGTGAGCAGTCCATCTGCTGAAGTTGACAGAAGACTTGTTAAGAATTTCTAGTTTCTAGATATGCAATAGTCTCCTTAAATATCCTCTGATTGCATAAGTAGAGAAGACTTCCAGAAGAAATGTTTTTTCTTCACTTTTTGAGCTTTTTTTCAGCTTCTAAAGATAGACCAGTCAGTTCTGAGAATAAATTAACATTTACTTTTCATGAAAAGCAGATAATCCATTGGCCTACAACATATCTGTTTTTTTAATTAAATATGGTCATTCTTTCCACAATCTTAACAGCATTTATTACTATATAGAAGAAAATATACTTGCAAGTCATATCTTTTGCCTTTAGTTCTTCATAGCAGTAATCATTGAAACCATGAAATTAAAAGACACTTGCTTCTTGGAAGAAAAGCTATGACAAACCTAGACAGTATATTAAAAAACAGAGACATCACTTTGCTGAAAACGTTCGTCAAAGCTATGGTTTTTCCAGTAGTCATGTATAAATGTACAACTTGAACCATAAAGAAGGCTGGGCATGGAAGAATTAATGTTTTTAAACTGTTTTTGCTGGAGAAAACTCTTGAGAGTTCCGTGGACAGCAAGGAGATCAAACCAGTCAATCCTAAAGGAAATCAACCCTGAATATCCATTGGAAGGATTAATACTGAAGGTGGAGCTCTAATACTTTGGCCACCTGATGCAAACAGCCGAAGCTGAGAAAGATTGAGGGCAGAAAGAGAAGGGGATGACAGAGGGTGAGATGGTACCACTGACTCAATGGACATGAATTTGAGTAAGCTCTGGGAGATAGTGAAGGACAGGGAAGCCTGACGTGATACAGCTCCTGGGGTTACAAGCAGTTGGACATAACTTTGTGACTGAACAAAAACAGTAATAATTTTGTTTAAATATTAAATATTAAAGTACAGAAATGGAGTTGAACATGATGATTTAAAATAGAAAATACTCAACTAAATTCTAAAAAGAGATAAATCAGATATTCATAATTATATAATACTTTATTTCTCAAAGAAAACTTTTCCAGAATAATTAGGCTGAACTAACTTTCACTTTGAATTTTATTAAACCTAGGGTGAAAACACCTTTCTTCTAAATGCTGTATAAGCAATTTCCAACTAACTTGTTCAACTAAGAAGTTCAACAAATCAACAACAGAGCTGATCACCTACTAGCTTGAGCAGTGATCTGAAAAGCAAAAGCAAATGTAGATGATTCCCAGTTACAACATTCATTTTTAACCACGATTTATTGACACTATTGAGGGAATTCATTTTAGTCTTTTATTCCTCTTGAAATTTCTAAAAGCGTATATTATTCACATATAAAGGCCTTGAGCAAAAATTTGTACTCATAAATGTAGAGATCATAAGCATAAGACTTATTTGACCATAAAAAAAAGTATAGCTACACAGAAGCTTTGCTCAAACAGGTTTTAATTGCCTGAAATGGGGCTAAGGAACTCACTTTGGAGTCATATTTCAATAGGAAGCATCATCTGACCTATGATTGTGTTCAAAAAACCAATCAGCCCAACAAAACAACATTATGTCAGATAGAGTTAAACAGGCAAGAAAGATTTTATTCAAGACTATTGCAACAGGGGTCTAGGCTATTGCAATTAGGTAGAGAGATTAAATTCAATGCTTCTCAAACAAAAAGCAGGGGAGCTTTTAAACACTGAGGTGACCGTTCAGAAAAGAACTGGAGAACATCACTGAGTTTGGTCAATGTGATTAGATCATCTGTATTTACTAATGGACTCTTGAAGAAGTTAGGCTTCTGCCCTCCCACAGACACTGGGAGAATAGAGCACTATCTTTTTTAATGTTTACTTTTCAAAGGGATGGTTCCCTGATCCTTGAAAAAGATCTTTCTGAGTTGTAAAACTGGCCAGAGGCTTTTAAAAGAATTAATATCTCAAAAGCACAGAAAAAAAAATTACCTTAGCAAGTTTTTCAAGGTAAATTCTCCAAGAAAAGGTGAGTCAAGGGTCTATAGTTAGGAGGAAACCTGTCTGAAGTTTGCTTAAACTAAATAAAGCAATAAGATCATCTTGGTTAATTATGAATATTTTTCTTTACTGCTTCCATTTTGTTTATGAATCTGAACTTCTGAATATCAACATTACTTCCAAAGATCTAGTTGTATTCTGAGAAAAAGAAAAAAAAAAAAGAGAGAGAGAGAGAGAAAAGTGTGTAACCAATTTTTAAATGTTCTTGAAACACCAGAGTTGCAAAATCCCCACTGAAGTATAAAATAAGCTTAGCTTCCAATTAAAACATTACAAGTTGGTACTAAATCTAATCAACAATTTGAAACCTTCAGTAACACAAAAGTCGTCACTGTTTTTTAAAAGGTGGTAGACAAAGCTTCACTAAAAAAGAAATTTTTAAATCTAACTACCCTAAGAGCAAAAGAATTCAAAGATAGAAACAATGAAGAAATAAAGAGTGCTGAATTAAAATGTGTTGTTAGCATCTTCATTTATTCAATAAAACATTAAAAGAAAGAGGGAGAGAGATTTTAGATGTATTAAAAATTATGATTCCTTTAAGTGTATAATAATTATCCCTTAACTATGATGACAGAAAAATGTTAAAGTAAAATAATGTTAGTTTAGAAAATTCCTATTTTGTGACAATTGTTAGTTACATTGTCATATAATTCAGCTTAAAGTTCTTCAGATGTTCCTGATATTTATTGAATTTCAGAAGTTTAAAATAATATTTTAAAAGGAAATCATATGATGTTTCTCTACTTACCTAGATGTTTTCTGTGCCACCAGGATGTTCCCATAAGTAAAATTATTAAATATCACTTCCTAACAATGTCACAGAGAAGGCAATGGCACCCCACTCCAGTACTCTTGCCTGGAAAATCCCATGAATGGAGGAGCCTGGAAGGCTGCAGTCCATGGGGTCCCTGAAGGTTGGACATGACTGAATGACTTCACTTTCACCTTTCACTTTCATGCATTGGAGAAGGAAATGGCAACCCACTCCAGTGTTCTTGCCTGGAGAATCCCAGGGATGGGGGAGCCTGGTGGGCTGCCGTCTAGGAGTTGCACAGAGTTGGACACGACTGAAGTGACTTAGCAGCAGTAGCAGCAGCAACAATGCCAATGTCCAAGCTTAAAGATTAACTTCTTCCATGGCCTCATGATTTCAGTATCAAATGTGGAGTTTTATCATCCAAAGGGTTTTGAGACTGTTACAAACTCCCAAATATTATAGATTTATCAGAGTTTTGGCAATTTTCTACTTAAAAAATATATATTTGTAGTTAGTGGCCTCCTAACTCCATCTTCTTTTTCATGAAATACCTGTAATAATTGTTATGATCAACCAGAAAAAGCCAGTAATAATTATAATTAGGGTATTTCATGATGAAAGCTTGACATGAATGTTTATCTTTAATTAATGGGGGGAAAATTACCCTTCTTCTGTTATAAGATACATAGATACATTTTCCTCTCTTCAATTTTTACCATTTAAAGAGCATGCTTATCTTTTAATGTGAAAACTTTGCTGGTATATTTTATCTGTGCTACTTCTATATGTTGAGGATTTATCACAGTGAAAGCAGCACCTTCTGCTTAGAGATGAGTCTGTCTGAGTGGTTTACACATGTTGAATAGAGGCTACTGAGCGCATGTGATTCAAATAAAGCATTTCTCTAAATAAAAATAATCTTTATTCCAGCTTTCTTAAAAACAGTGGCCTCATTTTTTTCCCAATCACTGACAGTAAAATAGATCTAAGTATTTTTAAAGTGTCAATTTTTTTGTTTGTTTTGTGTTTTTTTTTTTTTTTCATAAAGCATAGTCAACATGGTTGGTGTACAATGAGAAAGAGGACAACACATGAAATGAGAATGAAGTAAGGCAGAAACTGATTATATTAGAATTTACAGATCAAAATAAAGAGTCTTACATATGGCAACCCACTCTGGTGTTCTTGCCTGGAGAATCCCAGGGACAGCGGAGCCTGGTGGGCTGCCGTCTATGGGGTCGCACAGAGTCAGACATGACTGAAGCGACTTAGCAGCAGCAGCAGCAGCAGCAATGAGAACCTTTATATTACTATAAAGCTTAGAATGATATTATCTGATTTTAACCCTCAAGAATTCTTTCTGTCTTCTATGCAGTGACTGATTCAAGTTAAAACGGGAGCGGAGCTTGTTAGGAGACCATTTGACTAAATCACAGAAGGATGGTGTCTTGAACTATAAGAATGCAAGTGAAAGTAGAAGGACTTTTAAGCAGTATGGACAGAATTTCTAGGAAGTTAGAATGAGAAGAGGAGAACAAGGAAAAGAGAAAAATGAAGTATACTGGTTATTGACTGGAGTAATTTGTGCATACTGGCTTTACATAGGAAAATAGGGAACTGCAAAGGTGGAGTATGAAAGAGATGGGTTAATAATCAAAATGTTATATGGATATATGAAACTGGACCTGTTATTAGAGATTCTTGTGGTGTACATAGGAAGCAGTGGAATTTAGAGTGTTAAAGTCTGTAATTTGAGGGGATGTCTGAATAGGAAGAATTTTCATATCACTGATCAAAGGTAAAGCTTAATACACTGAGGAGTACCTCACAAGTTAGTGCAAGAGCTTGACCTTTTTCCTGAGTAATAAAATAAGGCATTATCAAATTTCAAACATAGGAATAATATGAACTGAACTGTTTTTGACCCCTGTGTCAACAACTGAAAGAAGTTGGGACAAATATGAAAGTGGGGAAATTAGTCAAAAGAAAAAGTGGCAAATTTGATGCCTGACAGATGTAACATGTGTGCTTTTAAGAGACAGAGAAGGCAAGAGGAAGGCTCTAATTGTGAGTCTGAGCCACCTACAGGACTAAAGGTATTTTATGAGAGGGAGAATATCGCAGGAAGCGCTCAGTTCTACACATGGTAAGTTTGAGGAGATGATTAGATATCCAAATGAAATAGCAATGAGACAGTAGGATACTTAAACACACAAGTAGTGCCCATGGTTTACCTTTCTAGTTTGCTCCTTGACATTTTCTTACATTTTATGACAAACATCTTGAACTATTTTGTACTTTCCTAAATGTACCAGATTCCAATTTTTGTGCTTTTGCATATATAATCCCTGTTATATAGAATTATTTCACTGCCTACCCATTTTTCAAGATTTTTCCCAATGTCAACTACATAATGAAGAGTTACTTGGAATTTGTAGGCAAAGTTAGATTCTCTCCAAATACTCTATATTGCTAATGATAAGTTTTAAATGGTTATAAAATATTTTGTTTGTATCAATTTCCTTGACTCAAAGTCCTCTAGGGAAAATATAATCCTATTTTACCCTCAGATTTCCCAAACATGGAATCAGGTATACAGTAAGCATTGCATAAATCTTAAGGAAGGAAGGAAATAAGAGAAGGGGGAGCTGTGGAGGAAAAGAAAGTAACTCTCTTTGAATGCTTCTAATTCGCCAGAACTAAATCAAAATTTAAAATAAATTTGTGATCTCATAATATTTATTAGACTTCCATTTGCAATGAAGATTGTTATACACCATGATTCTTTTATGACTAGATATTGAATGCTAAGGGATGCTAAGTTGCTTATAATTTCTTTTAAAATACATCAGTATGTTTGTGTGTGTGTGTATCTGTGGTTATGTGTGTATATATACTGCCACAACCATCATTTGCTCTAATCAGAAATTTATACACTTTCTGAGAAGTCAGCTAGTCCTCAGAAAGACAGGTCACACTTCTGAGGGCAGTATTACACATGTTTCAACTATTTTTAGCATCAAATCTTTGTTAATTTTTATAGTAGAGTTTAGAAATTGGTTTTTATTTGTGTTATGTGAAGGCTATACATTAGTATAACAGATTTTAGAAACAGGTGTTCATGGTGTTCAGGACATGTGGATTAGGGCTTCCCTGGTGGTGCAGTGGTAAAGAATCTGCTTACAGTGCAGGAGTCATGAGACACAGGTTCGATTCCGGGGTTAGGAAGATCCTCTGGCGTAGAAAGGCAACCCACTCCAGTATTCTTGTCTGGATAATTCCATGGACAGAGGAGCCTGGCGGGCTACACTACATGTGGTTGCAAAGACAGATGGGACTGAGCGCAGCACAGCACAGTACCATGTGGATTAGTCATTTATTTATTTATTTATATTTATAGAGACACGTTTATTTATTTATAGAGACACCCTTCAGTCTTGCATTTACAGCAAGCCTAAAGGTGCAATGCCTAGAGATGACGCAAAGGATTTATCCAAACGTGAGTCTCAGTCTAGCTATTGACTCACAGGATTCTAGTTTCCTCATTCTGTTAACTAAATCCTGCTTCCAAAATAGTATAGTGTCTGACACAAATAAACTTTTTCATTAAAAGTGTAGTGGGAGAACCTGAAAAACAAAAAGATTGAATTTCATCGTCTTTAGTGAACAAGCTATAATGATATTTTTCATAGTAAATATTTGTTTAATTAATGTTTTATATAAAACAGAATTTATTTTGCGAGATTTTAGGAAAGCAATTGACTCTTACTCAGCTTTCACTTTGGTGACCACCATTATTAAGGGTTGTCAAAATTAAATTGGCTGAGTCAGCCCAAATCACTGGGCATGTCTGAAAGTTCTTGAACAACATCTCTGTGTAATATGGTGCAGAAAAAGCAGAAAGAGAGATGACAGAACTTGGAGACAAAGCACTAGACTGTCACTGCCTCTGTTGATGAAGACAAGTGTGCTTGCCAACGTTCCTTACAGATGTGCTGAGGTATTCCACAGCAGACAATCATAACTTCTGTTAGGTTAAGCAACATAGAAAACCCCTCAATATAATGAAAATGAATCTGTTCTATCTGATGACGTTCTATACCCGCTTCTCTCTTTCAACAGACCATAAGGAAAAAATGTTCAAATAAACACAGGCTTGAGCATAAAAAAGATGCTGCTGCTGCTGCTGCAGCTAAGTCGCGTCAGTCGTGTTTGACTCTGTGCAACCCCATAGACCGCAGCCTGCTAGGCTCCTCTGTCCCTGATATTCTCCAGGCAAGAATACTGGAGTGAGTTGCCATTTCCTTCTCCAATGCACGAAAGTGAAAAGTGAAAGTGAAGATGCTCAGTCATCCTCGACTCTTAGCTACCCGTGGACTGCAGCCTATCAGGCTCCTCCGTCCATGGGATTTTCCAGGGCAGAGTACTGGAGTGTAGTGCCATTGCCTTCTCTGATAAAAAGATGAATTATCCCTAATTTAGATCTTTCCCTTCTCTCAAATTTAAAGTCATTATTGCCTATAATAAAAAAAATACTTATTCCAATTGTTTATTTGATGTGAACTTGTCTCTGAAAGGCATTGAAAGTTCCTCAAATTAGGGGCTTAGGAGATGTGCTGCCAAAGTGAGCACAAGTTCAGGGGCTTAGGGAACTGAGAGAACACCTGACAAGGGAGTGAAATTAGAGAATAAAATAATAAACTCAACTTTCCTCTCTCAGTGCGTATAGAAAAGGAATCTTCCGAGAAAAGAAATGCCATGGTCTTCTAAGAAAGTCCTGTCTCACATAGGATTTCCCCATTTGTCTATGCTGGTTCTGTGATGAAAGTTAGCCTGCTCCTTGATGTACTGGTGTCCCTATGCTTACTGTAATTCACCGATCTTCAGGTCACAAGTCCCTCAGCATCCCTCTTTGTGTGATGGGTGTCATCTACCATAAGAATTCTTCACTTCTTCCCACTTGGACACTATTGCTGCTGCTGCTGCTAAGTTGCTTCAGTCGTGTCAGACTCTGTGCTACCCCGTAGACGGCAGCCCACCAGGCTCCCCCGTCCCTGGGATTCTCCAGGCAAGAATACTGGAGGGGGTTGCCATTTCCTTCTATGAGTCTCTTCAAAAAGAAACCTCATATTCTTCATTAATTATGACATAAGAGAATGACTAGTGAGACTGAATATTATGACCATCACCTAAAGCAGTTATCGATGTTCTGGTTTTCCCCACATAGATATTGATGAGTGATAGCTTCTTGTCATTAACATAGCATCACAGTCAGTTTTCACCACTTTTTGAATTATATTAATAAAGCCACAAGATTAACATACAAGTGCTATGGTCCATGACTTGATCACATAAATTAATGGGAATCACTACATAGGAATATTCTCACCCATGGAAATGCAAATTCCATAGAAGTAGGGTAAACAGAATAAGGCACCCCTCTCTACACATTCTAATTCCTGGAATGTGGGAATATTTTACCTTAAATGGATAAAAGGAATTTGCAGATTTGATTAAGGTTAATGGCATTGAGATGGGAGATTATCCAAAAGGGCTGTTTCTAATCAGTCCTTAAAGGTAGAGAAACTTTGCAGGCTGTATTCAAAGAAAGAGAGACGTGGCTATCAAGGAAAGGCCAGAAGTATATGCTCTTTCTGGACTTAAAGATGGAGTAAGGGGCCAAGAGCCAAGAAAAGTTTCTACAAGCTGGAAAAAAGCAAAAGAAATTGATTCTTCCCTAAAGTCTCCTGACTGAGCCACCAGGGAAGTAAAGTCTCCATAAAGAAATTCAGACCTACTGACCCCTTAATTTTAGTTTGGTGAGACCTCTCTTAGACTTCTGACATGCAGAACTGTCAGGTAATAAATTTGTATTGTTTTCAGAGATCGTTTGCAGTCATTTATCTGTTATAGCAGTAAAAAAAAGTTACAATAGATTTGCTTAGCATAATGTGAGAAATCAGTATTTATTTATGAAATGAATGAGTAAATCTATCATACAGTTATGTAAAGCACAATATAAATTCTAGTGTACTAAAAAGGTTTTATTGAAATTCTTTAATATATTATANAAAAAAAATACTTATTCCAATTGTTTATTTGATGTGAACTTGTCTCTGAAAGGCATTGAAAGTTCCTCAAATTAGGGGCTTAGGAGATGTGCTGCCAAAGTGAGCACAAGTTCAGTGGCTTAGGGAACTGAGAGAACACCTGACAAGGGAGTGAAATTAGAGAATAAAATAATAAACTCAACTTTCCTCTCTCAGTGCGTATAGAAAAGGAATCTTCCGAGAAAAGAAATGCCATGGTCTTCTAAGAAAGTCCTGTCTCACATAGGATTTCCCCATTTGTCTGTGCTGGTTCTGTGATGAAAGTTAGCCTGCTCCTTGATGTACTGCTGTCCCTATGCTTACTGTAATTCACCGATCTTCAGGTCACAAGTCCCTCAGCATCCCTCTTTGTGTGATGGGTGTCATCTACCATAAGAATTCTTCACTTCTTCCCACTTGGACACTATTGCTGCTGCTGCTGCTAAGTTGCTTCAGTCGTGTCAGACTCTGTGCTACCCCGTAGACGGCAGCCCACCAGGCTCCCCCGTCCCTGGGATTCTCCAGGCAAGAATACTGGAGGGGGTTGCCATTTCCTTCTATGAGTCTCTTCAAAAAGAAACCTCATATTCTTCATTAATTATGACATAAGAGAATGACTAGTGAGACTGAATATTATGACCATCACCTAAAGCAGTTATCGATGTTCTGGTTTTCCCCACATAGATATTGATGAGTGATAGCTTCTTGTCATTAACATAGCATCACAGTCAGTTTTCACCACTTTTTGAATTATATTAATAAAGCCACAAGATTAACATACAAGTGCTATGGTCCATGACTTGATCACATAAATTAATGGGAATCACTACATAGGAATATTCTCACCCATGGAAATGCAAATTCCATAGAAGTAGGGTAAACAGAATAAGGCACCCCTCTCTACACATTCTAATTCCTGGAATGTGGGAATATTTTACCTTAAATGGATAAAAGGAATTTGCAGATTTGATTAAGGTTAATGGCATTGAGATGGGAGATTATCCAAAAGGGCTGTTTCTAATCAGTCCTTAAAGGTAGAGAAACTTTGCAGGCTGTATTCAAAGAAAGAGAGACGTGGCTATCAAGGAAAGGCCAGAAGTATATGCTCTTTCTGGACTTAAAGATGGAGTAAGGGGCCAAGAGCCAAGAAAAGTTTCTACAAGCTGGCAAAAAGCAAAAGAAATTGATTCTTCCCTAAAGTCTCCTGACTGAGCCACCAGGGAAGTAAAGTCTCCATAAAGAAATTCAGACCTACTGACCCCTTAATTTTAGTTTGGTGAGACCTCTCTTAGACTTCTGACATGCAGAACTGTCAGGTAATAAATTTGTATTGTTTTCAGAGATCGTTTGCAGTCATTTATCTGTTATAGCAGTAAAAAAAAGTTACAATAGATTTGCTTAGCATAATGTGAGAAATCAGTATTTATTTATGAAATGAATGAGTGAATCTATCATACAGTTATGTAAAGCACAATATAAATTCTAGTGTACTAAAAAGGTTTTATTGAAATTCTTTAATATATTATATGTAATTGTGGTTATTTCTTATAGTTATCCAATATTTTAATTATAATTTTATTTAATATATTTTCTATTTTTCAGTGAAAATTCTGTTGTATTTTGGTTTGAACCAGAAATTAGTTCTTCCGAGCACAGAACAAGTCTTACATGGATATTTGAAAACATGTTCTTATTTTTCTATCAGGGCACAATATTGAACACATTAAAAGGAATCACTAAGTGCTTCTTCAGAACTGATTAAAAATCATATTTAAATTCCATAGTCAGTCATTTCAGTCACCCCTTTCTCTGTGAAATTAACTCCATGGCCTCTCTCAAACTTTACTGTATTCCTATCACTAAACTCCAGGTCTTTTAACTGCTCATCTAAGCTCCTTGATGCATGTATACATCTGGTCTCGCTTTATATGCTTGTTCATTTATCTCAAACGTGTTCTTACCATTGAGGAGTAGGCATGCTCTTGTTTCTTACTGAATTCACTCCCCCCATTTCTTAGACATTTATTTCTTGATTTCTCTCCTTCCCCAAATATTTACCATCTCATTCCTCTTCTTCATCTCACCTGGTAGCTGTACTTCCTAGTTTAATGAGAAAAGTAAAATAAATAGAAAAGAATTTCTACCTATTTGCACTTGTGCTCAGCCTTGTTGTGCCTAGTCGTATCTGACTCTCTGCGACCCCCTGGGCTGTAGCCCAGCAGGCTCCACTGTCCACAGAATTTTCCAGGAAAAAACAAACTGGAATGGGTTCCCATTTCCTACTCCAGGGGATCTTCCTGACCCAGGGATCAAACCTGTATCTCCTGTATCTTCTACATTGGCAAGTGAATTCTTTACCACTGCACCACTGGGAAGTCCCCTTGTTCTGACACTTGTATAAATGCTGTTCTGTTCTTATGGATGAAAATCTGGCTAGGCCCAAACGTTCAATGTGAACTGTTAAAAGATAAACTAAGTCGTATTACAAATATTCCAAGTTTATTTGAGTAAAAATTGATTCAGATTAGTCACCAGCCCACTGAGCAAATAGAAAGAAGCTCTGAGAAACTGTACAAAATGAAGAGCTTTTATAGGCAGATGGGAATGTAAGCAAGGAAGCTATATTAGGGAGAAGGCAGATTAGATATTGGAAGGTTACTGTCCTTTAAGGAATTCCAGGTGTTATTCAGGCAGATGACCTAACTAGTGCTGATCAAGGGATTCCTAACTGACAATGTTGCTGCTGCTGCTGCTGCTAAGTCGCTTCAGTCGTGTCCGACTCTGTGCGACCCCATAGACGGCAGCCTGCCAGGCTCCCCCGTCCCTGGGATTCTCCAGGCAAGAATACTGGAGTGGGTTGCCATTTCCTTTTTCAATGCAAAAGTGAAAAATGAAAGGGAAGTCGCTCAGTTGTGTCTGACTCTGTGTGACCCCATGGACTGCAGCCCACCAGGCTCCTCCGTCCGTGGGATTTTCCAGGCAAGAGTACTGGGGTGGGGTGCCACTGCCTTCCTCCAACTGACAATGTTAGGCAGTTATAATAGGAAAAAGGAGTCCAGAATGGTGGTGGCTAAAAGATAAAGAAGGGAAAAGCCAGCAAAAATAGAACAAAGGAAGGTCCGTGCACACGAGTGAAGACTTCAGGTAAAACAAACAGCACTCCTGGCTAGCCCAACTTACATAGGGTGGGCCCAGGGGGAGGAGAAAAAACATAAAAAAAAAATAGGAGCTCAAATTGGCCCGGGGCCTCCCCTCTCTTCACTTCTTTTGGATTGGCATACCCTCGAGAATGTATTTTCCTTTACTTCCTAATAAAACTGAGCTGTAATAGAGAGCTGAAACACTGGTCTATCTGAGGGCTGTAATGCTGGTCCATCCATTGCCTCAAATTTTTGTTACAATGAGACAGAATCAAGGAAATTACACACTCCCCTGACAACAGGTTTAAGATTTTATTTCTGGGAGAGTCAAATGGTAAAGTCAAGTCTTTTTTGGTGACCTGTGCTAAGTTGCCTCAGTCATGTCTGCCTCTTGTGATCCAATGGATGGTAGACTGCCAGGCTCCTTTGTCCTTGGGATTATCCAGGCAAGAATACTGGAGTGGGTTGCCATGAATTCCTCCAGGGGATCTTCCTGACCCAGAGATCAAATCCACATCTTTTACTTCTCCTGCATTGG
Source organism: Oreotragus oreotragus (assembly GCA_006410675.1). Classification (NCBI taxonomy): domain Eukaryota; kingdom Metazoa; phylum Chordata; class Mammalia; order Artiodactyla; family Bovidae; genus Oreotragus; species Oreotragus oreotragus. The sequence goes on from SJYX01017056.1 coordinate 329,456, forward strand.
CAGGTAGGTTCTTTACCACTAGCAACACCTGAGAAGCCTTTGACAGTCACAACTGAGTGTTAATATTGGTGACCTGAGGTTTAGCAAAGCAACTCCACTTTGAATGTGTGTGGTCATATTTTTTTCTCATCATCTCCCAGAGCCTCTAAACATTGCCACAGAAATGTTCACCCTCTTTCCCGTGCATTACTAACTTTCCTTTCAGAAGAGTACATACGCATACTTAGTGTGTGTGTGTTGGTTGCTCTTTCGTGTACAACTTTTGTGACCCCATGGACTGTAGTCTGACAGGTTCCTCTATCCATCTATTTAAATGCTTGATAACATCTCACCTTTAATAATACCAAAATTGAGTTCCTGATCTTTGACCTCAATCCTGTACCCTCCTCTCAATAAATGGCAACATCATTCTTTCTGATGAGCAGTTTCCAAATCCTAAAATTGGTCTTTGCCTCCTTTTCTCTCTCCCTCGATCTAAGAAATCAAAAACCTTGCTCTCCTTTCATTTCCAACTATATACATAATTCACCTTGATTCCCATGACCATCAGTACTTGTCTTAGTGCTTGCATTAACCTCCAGACTGTCTTCCTGTTTCTTCTCTTGCTTCTTGCTGCATGACAACTGGACTCTATACACAAGATTGCAACTGCAATGATTTGTTTTACTTAGATTTATGCTAGAAATTTTGGAGAAGGCAATGTTAACCGACTCCAGTACTTTTGCCTGGAAAATCCCATGGACAGAGGAACATGGCGGGCTGCAGTCCATGGGGTAGCTAAGAATCAGACATGAGCAACTTCACTTTCACTTTTCACTTTCATGCATTGGAGAAGGAAATGGCTACCCACTCCAGTGTTCCTGCCTGGAGNTTTTGCCTGGAAAATCCCATGGACAGAGGAACATGGCGGGCTGCAGTCCATGGGGTAGCTAAGAATCAGACATGAGCAACTTCACTTTCACTTTTCACTTTCATGCATTGGAGAAGGAAATGGCTACCCACTCCAGTGTTCCTGCCTGGAGAATCCTAGGGACGGGGGAGCCTGATGGGCTGTCAACTATGGGGTCGCCCAGGACATGACTGAATTGACTTAGCAGCAGCAGGAGCATGCTAGAAATTTGCTTAGATTATGCTAGAAATTCACTCAAAGTCTTGCATCTGTTTCAAATTTCACTTAGTAAACATCAAAAACCTCCAAAGCTTAACAACATCTGTGCCCTCAACCCTCATCTGTTAACTTTCTAAGGACATCTCATTTTTTCCCCTCTTACTCACTTTTCTTCTCTCCCAGTCTGCTTAGCTGTTTCTTAAGAGAATCCAGTACAGGAGGCACCTACTTCTGGGTCACTGCACTTGCAGTTTCCTCTACATGCATGGTCCTAGTCTGTCTCTCATTTCCTGTAGATTCCAAATGTTGTTATCTTGATCAGGGAATCTTATCCAAATATTTCTTTCTTTCTTTCTTTTTTTTTTTTTTGATAAGTTGCAGTCACCCTGGACAAATTCTGCTCACTTTTTCTGCTTTAATATTTACTTTATTTTTTCTGCTTCTTAAGTATCTCTATGCAATTTGCTAAACATTTATTTGACTTTTCATCTATGCCCTCTTCTCCTCACTATTGGCTTTCAGAAGGCAGGGATTTTTGTTACTGTTGTTCTCTTTTGTTGATTTTTGATATTAAGAATTTTGGTTCTCAATAAATCTTGGAAGAAAAAAATGAATAAATAACCGTAAATAAAAATGTCATGTTAACTGTCTTAAATATTTCCCATTATTTAGCTGAATAAATGGACTTCCCTGATACGTCAGTTAGTAAAGAATCCACACGCAATGCAGGAGACCCCAGTTGGATTTCTGGGTCAGGAAGATCTGACGGAGAAGGGATAGGCTATCCACTTCAATATTCTTGTGGCTCAGCTGGTAACGAATCTGTCTGCCATGTGGAGATCTGGATTTGATCCCTGGGTTGGGACATTCTCCTGAAGAAAGGAAAGGCTACCTACTCCAGTATTCTGGCCTGGATAATTCCATGGACTGGATTATTATTCTGGCCTGAATAATTCCACGGGGTCATAAAGAGTTGGACACAACTGAGCGACTTTCACTTCACTTCAGCTGAATAAGGCTCTAGAACAAATAATATGGTCTCAATTCTCTAATGATGTCAAAAACATAAATAGATCTAATACTTCAAAGAGGAGGTTGAACGTCTCTTAGTCTTAGTAATTAAAATAGGGAATATTGTATCTCTCCTACATTCCCTTTATTTGAATACAATCCATGGAGGGGAAAATATTTTATTACCAAAAACGTATGGAAATTTAAAAGATACTACTTAATCTTCTTGATAACCCAATTAAATCATTAGGTTCGCTCTTTCAATTTGAAGCCAAAAAATAAAGCCTTACAAATTGAGGCACATAGAATAAATATGAACGTCACCATGTATGGAATATTTCTGTGAAAAATACTAGGAAGAGCCTGTTATATTTAACATAAGAGATACGTACATTTCCAGTACTAGGTAGTAGCAGAGTGAGCTTGGAAGTCTGCTGTTCTCATGACAGCAGTGTACCTCTCGATCCCACCATGTCTACCACATGCAGAGGGGAGCTCAGAGGCAAAGATGAGATACTTCTTTTACTGTTAATCTGTGGAGAGTTTTCCTGACCCTCAGTTTTCTGTTTTAAATAAAATTCTCTTCTCCATTCAATTGTGTTCAGAAACAATCTGATGGCCAAGTTACACTTGCAAAATGACTATAGTTGCAAAATCAGAACTTTGTCCTGAAGACTTTAAGCAGAGTTGGCAAAGGAAACTCAGAATTGCTTTTCACATGACCTTTGTCCCTAGCTTCTGTTCTCATCACACCTGCCTCTGCATCAGTTTCCTTCAAAATCTGTGAAAACTTAAGAACAGGTGCTGAATCTTTTTCTTTCTTGTTTTTCAGTATTTGGAAAAATGCCTAGAATATAATAGGCATTGATTCATGCCTGCTGAATGGATGAATAAGAGTTCCCTGCATCTGAGTTACATGCATCACAATTTCAAGAGGCCAAACAGAGCTGAATGTCCATATATTAATATCCCATAATTTCATATATTGCTTCAAAATTCCACAAGATTTTCAGTTTCCATTCTTTTCATTCTACAAACTGCATTAACTTCTGTAACTAAAGCAAAATCTTAAAAATAAAAATGACCTTTTTAATTTAATAATGTAAACATCTTAATGTTCTCTATGAATAAACTATAATTATAATGAGTAGTACTTCATGAAAATATGGTGCTTGAACCGAAGGGCATTCATTTTCCTCAATGTGATGAATATTAATTTAAATATTGTTTTGGAATATGGCTACAAATTCTACACATATTTGTATATCCAGATAACATTTATAAGTAGTAACAGAGAGAAAGAATCATACTTTGTGATAAATGTCTAGTTCCCAATAAAAGAAACTATTTTTGAGAAAGAATGAAATTAAACAAATTAAATATCTATAAAGCATGCTGAGAGATTTGGCTTTGAGATATCTCCCATTTATTTTCTATTTTAATTATTTTAAAAATGAGCATTTTTGGCTGTGCTGGGTCTTTGTTGCTGCATGTGGGCTTTCTCTAGTTGAGCGAGTGGGGTTCCTCTTTGTTGTCATGCACAGGATTTTCATTGCATTGGCGTCTCTTTGTTGCAGAGCCCAGGCTCTAGAGTGCACAGACTTCAGTAGGTGCAGCACACAGGCTCAGCAGTTGTGACCCTTGGGCTTGTTGCCCTATGGCATGTGGGATCTTCCCAGGCCAGGGATGAAAACTGTATCCCCCTGCATTGGCAGGTAGATTCTCAACCACTGGATCATGTGGAAGTTTCATCTCTCAACATGGAGTAATGTTGGAAAACATCAACTTTTTTGAGCCCATCTCAAAATAAGAAGCCTGTTTCAAATCCTCATAAAAACTTAATCTGCCTTCCAAAGCAGGTTCAATCCCTTGGTCAGGAAGATGCCTTGGAGTATTTAGTATTCTAGGATGGGGAACCCCATGGAGAGAGGAGCCTGGTGGGCTACAGTCCATAGGGTCACAGTCAGACATGACTTGGCAACTAAAAAACAACAAAAGTTACATATCTATGAACAAAAATTCATAGGTATGTAAGATAATTGTGTCTATTTTTCTCACAAGAAAACAGATTCAAGGAATTATTATTTTTTTCTCTTTAAAGTTGTGTCCTCCTCTAGTGTGATGAATACAAGATTCAAACCCTTGCTCACTCAACTGTAACCAAACATCGTGCCTGCTCAAACCTTAGGGAGTGCTAACCACAAAGCAATCAATTTCAGTCTGTCTTCCTTTGTCATCTGTCTCACTCTCTCTCTCACACACACATGCACATACACAAACATACAGCAAACATATAATCTCATGAGATGGATATAACTGCCAAATAAATTATTAAATAAAAGATTAACTAAGCTAGATAATTGTTCAGCATCATTTTCATAGTAAGAGATAAGAAGTTATGATTCAAATTATCTTATTCATAATCCTGTATATTTAATCACAGTATGTTAAAATATGGTGCAAGTTATTTTGATTTAAAAATTCCCTAAAAACATGCTTCTGATTACATTTTATGGCTTTGGGCTTTCTGGGAGTATTGTTTTCTTTTCAAACTTATATTATTTAAATTAAATTATCTGAATGTTCAATTCCAATTTTGTCTTACAACCAGAAGAGAAATTGTTTTAGGAACAAGGTGATTCTGTCATTGTAAATCATGAGAGAAAAATACATTTAGTTATACTTAATATGTATAAAAACCTTAGTTCTCATGAAAATATAGATCACCAGGTTATCAATCAGGTCATCAGACTGAGATTAAAGGCAGTATATAATATTAGAATGTATGTTGTAAGGTTCTTAATAAATTGCATTTCAGAATTAGCATTAGCAATGAATTAATATAGAAAATTCTAAACTTAAAAATGATATACATTCATGTATTCATACAATATTCAAAGTTTCATCTCTGTCATTTACTAGATCTCTGAATTTTCAAGATGCATTTTCTTTTTCTCAAGATTTTGTTTGTTCATTTGCTTGTTTCTATTTACCTATTTGTTTTTCATCAGTATACTGAAAGTCTAGGGTCAATAATCTCTATGTTTCTTTTTTCCTACAATTCCTGGCATCACACTGTTGTAATGAAAACATTCTGCTAGGTCAATATTAGTAAAGCAGAAGGAATAAAAATGTTCTGTTCATTCTCATGCACACTTTGGAAATTATAAGTAATGAATACTAAAATCACATTTCTTATTTATGTATTTCTTGATCTCATTTTGTGGATATTCCCCTTGCAGTAGCCTTGGGGCACATTTACAGGATTTAATAAGAGAGACGATATCTGCAATCTTAATTGTATAGCAAAATGATAAACTCACAGATGTAAATCTCGTCTTGTAAATTTAATTTCCCCTAAGCTTGTTAGAAAAAATATAACAGAGAATATAACAGCTCTCATCTCAAGTCATTATATTACATGAACTTTTCAATTCCTATGTCAACTAGTACTAGTATACTTAATGGCACTTTGCCTATTTTAGGAGAGATATGATATATATTTTAGTTTGATTTAAGATAATTCTGTGTGGTTTATATCCACCATAAAACTATTTGAGCTATCTGTATTGAATATATTTTAATAAGTTTAGCTTAGATAATGTCTCATGTCCATTACTATTCACATTCCTGAGGTCTCGATAGATAATTCAGTTTCCTATTACTCTTGAGAATCCCTTGGACTGCAAGGAGATCCAACCAGTCCATCCTAAAAGAGATCAGTCCTGGGTGTTCATTGGAAGGACTGATGCTGAAGCTGAAACTCCAATACTTTGGCCACCTCATGTGAAGAGTTGACTCACTGGAAAAGACCCTGATGCTGGGAGGGATTGGGGACAGGAGGAGAAGGGGATGACAGAGGATGGGATGGCATCACCGACTTGATGCACATGAGTTTGAGTGAACTCCAGGAGTTGGTGATGGACAGGGAGCCCCGGTGTGCTGCAATTCATGGGGTTGCAAAGAGTTGGACATGACTGAGCGACTGAACTGAACTGAGAGACATCATCTTGTCCTTGTCCCATAACTAAGTTTACTGTAGGTAAAAAAACAAAAACAAAACAAACAACCAAAAATACCTTAGACATTGTAATTGCTGCTTAATCTCAGTATACATAATTATATTTTAATTTTATTTAAAGTTATTTTGTCCATATTTTTCACAGAATATTTCACTATTGCAATCGTTTTCTGGCCACTCTCTTTATACAACAGAGTAGTATACCAACATAAGAGTAAAAACAAAGTTGTATTAACAACCTCAATATTTCATGTACTTGTAGAATTCCAGGAAAAGCAAAAGAGATATGATAATAATATCGTTATAAGGACAGAGTTATAAAGATTGATAAGCATTTAACATGATAAAATCATGCTTTGCTGTATTTCAGTTAAGNTGTATTAACAACCTCAATATTTCATGTACTTGTAGAATTCCAGGAAAAGCAAAAGAGATATGATAATAATATCATTATAAGGACAGAGTTATAAAGATTGATAAGCATTTAACATGATAAAAGCATGCTTTGCTGTATTTCAGTTAAGTTCAGTCACTCAGTCGTGTCCGACTCGTTGTGACCCCACAGACAGCAGTATGCCAGGCCTCCCTGTCCATTGCCAGCTCCCAAGGTTTACTCAAACTCACATCCATAGAGTCGGTGATGCCATCCAGCCATCTCATCCTCTGTCGTCCCCTTCTCCTCCTGCCTTCAGTCTTTCCCAGCATCAGGGTCTTTTCAGATGTGTCAGTTCTTTCCATCAGATGGCCAAAGCATCGGAGTTTCAGCTTCAGCGTCAGTCATTCCAATGAATAATCAGTACTGATTTCCTTTAGGACAGACTGGTTGGATCTCCTTGCTGTCCAAGGGACTTTCAAGATTCTTCTTTAACACCACAGTAAAAACATCAATTCTTCAGTGCTCAGCTTTCTTTATAATCCAGCTCTCACATCCATCCATGACTACTGGAAAAACCAAAGCTTGACTAGATGAACCTTTGTTGGCAAAGTAATGTCTCTGCTTTTTAATATGCTATCTACGTTGGTCACAGCTTGTCAAACAAAGAGCAAGCGTCTTTTAACTTCATGGCTACATTTACCATCCACAGGGATTTTGGAGTCCAAGAAAATAAAATCTCTCACTGTTTCCAAAATATTTTTTCCCCTTATATTTGCCATGAAGTGATGGGACCAGACGCCATGATCTTAGTTTCCTGAATGTTGAGTTTTAAGCCAACTTTTTCAGTCTTCTCTTTCACTTTCATCAAGAGGCTCTTTGGTTCTTCTTTGCTTTTTGCCATAATAGTGGTGTCATCTGCATATCTGAGGTTATTGATATTTCTCCTGGCAATCTTGATTTTAACTTGTGCTTCATCCAGCCCAGCATTTCTCAAGATGTACTCTGCATATAAGTTAAACAAGCAGAGTGACAATATACAGCCTTGACGTACTCCTTTCCCTATTGGGAATCAGTCTGTATTTCCATGTCCAGTTCTGTTACTTCCTGACCTGCATAAAGATTTCTAAAGAGCAGGTCAGGTATTCTGGTATTCCCATCTCTTTCAGAATTTTCCACAGTTTGTTGTGGTCCACACAAAGATTTTGGCATTGTCAATAAATAAGAAATAGATATTTTTCTGGAACTCTCTTGCTTCTTCAATGATCAAGAGGATGTTGGCAATTTGATCTCTGGTTCCTCTGCCTGTTCTAAAACCAGCTTGAACATCTGGATGTTCACGGTTCATGTATTATTGAAGACTGGCTTGGAGAATTTTGAGTACTACTTTACCAGCATGTGAGATGAATGCAATTGTGTGGTAGCTTGAAAACTCTTTGGCACTGCTTTTCTTTGAAATTGGAATGAAAACTGGCATTTTCCAGTCCTGTGGCCACTGCTGAGTTTTCCAAATTTGGGGGCATAGTGAGTGCAGCACGTTCACAGCATCATCTTTTAGGATTTGAAATAGCTCAACTGGAATTCCATCACCTCTGCTAGATTTGTTTGTAGTGATGCTTAATAAGGCCCACTTGACTTCACATTCAAGGTTGTCTGGCTTTAGGTTGGTATTTTCAAGCTAGAGCCAGACAAAGTATGTCATGATATACTTTCATGACATACTTTCATTTAATTTTCACCATAATTACATGTAGTGAATCTATTATATTCTTTTCATTAATTAATCAACTAAAATCCGAAAAATGAAGTTTCTTTCTTTCTGCCTTTTTTTTTTTTTTTACAAATCAGTTTTTTTATTGTTTGTACACTAATAGTAGGGATAAATATTCATCTAAATAGGACAATTTTTAACTTTAACTCACTGTGCAGGTTACTTTATTTCCTTACAACACCTATCCCAGTATTAGCTATTGCTAAATTTCACCTTAATAAAAGATTAAAGACAAAGGCTCATTTTCTTAGCAAAACTGAAATTAAAACTAAGACATAAATTCACAGGAGACCTTTAGTTTTATTCAAAGCAATTCTTTTAGTTATCAGTCCAAGAATGTTAAAAGCTAGTTAGCCTATGAAGATTCTGACACTGGTGTTTTTTTTGTTTGTTTGTTTGTTTGTTTTTTTAAGCCACATATCTTTTCCTTTGTCTTCTATGAGAGACAGAGTCCATGTCCTTCTCTTTGAATCTGGGCTCTGCGACTTCGACTTCTTGACCAGTGAAAGAGATGCTCTGTTAGTTTCTAGGCTTAGATCTCAAGAGATTGGCCATTCTTATTTCCTGCTCTTAGAACACTTGTTCTTGGATACCAGAGCCACCATTTAAACTTTCAGTTGCCTTGTTGGAGAGGCCCTTTAAGAGCCCCGAGATCTAAGAAGAATAGGCATAACTTATCCTGCCTTCCATCTATCTCTGCAAAGAATCAAGCAAGTGTGAGAGCATTATAAAATCCACAGAACAGCTCAGTCTTTGGCCATGTAACACTGTGACCCCAATGCCATGTGGAACAGAAGAATCACTTTGCTGAACTCTGCCTTAATCCCTGGGCTTCCAAAATCTGAACTAAAATAAAGCAGTTGTTTTAAATCACTAAATATGGGGCAGCTTGTTAAGCAGATAGAGTTGAGTGCAACAGACATCAGAACCATGTTCATCCAGTATAAAACTTCTACCTATGAAAGAACAAAAGTGAAAATATGTTTTACTAATTAAAAAAATATTAATGGAAACTATTTACCTTTATATAATTAGAAAAATATCAATAGAATATAAAATTCACAAAAGTCCAAATTATAAAAGAACGCTATTTCATGCTAAAAAATATAAAATACATTCTAAAATGATATTACTAAACACATGAGAAACAAAAAATTGGAAATGCATACTTTGTATATTTTGTGGATTATGAGTTAAAGCTGCAGATGTTCAACAGCAAGTTAAGTAATTTAAAAGCAACATAGTGGGAAGCTACTATACTATCCTAATAGATCTTAGCATCGGTCTTACATATTGCTATCTGTATTTATGTCATAAAACACAGTATATCATATTTTTAAAGTAATTGAATAATTCTCTCAGCACTTACATTCATATTTTTCCAGTTTTGCATCTATAGGATTGCATTACATTTCTTATACTATATATAATATGATGACAGAATACATAGATTGATATTGATAAGAAGATGAATAGATAGATAACAAATAGATGGATAGATAGAGATAACCAGAGAGAATAATGACAAATTGTGAAGGTGTAAAAAAACGGTAAACATATTGAAAAGGACAAGGAAATCTGGCATGTTGCAGCCCATGGGTTGCAAAGAATCAGACACTACTGAACAGCAGCAATTGAAATATCCTTCAAACTGAAAATTCTAAACAAATATTCAGTTCAGTTCAGTTCAGTCCCTCAGTCGTGTCCGACTCTTTGTGACCCCATGAATCACAGCACGCCATGCCTCCCTGTCCATCATCAACTCCCAGAGTTCACTCAAACTCACGTCCATCGAGTCCGTGATGACATCCAGCCATCTCCTCTTCTGTCGTCCCCTTCTCCTCCTGCCCCTAATCCCTCCCAGCATCAGAGTCTTTTCCAGTGAGTCAGCTCTTCTCATGAGATGGCCAAAGTATTGGAGTTTCAGCTTTAGCATCAGTCCTTCTAATGAACACCCAGGACTGATCTCCTTTAGAATGGACTGGTTGGATCTCCTTGCAGTCCAAGGGACTCTCAAGAGTCTTCTCTTGTATAATCATAAGGGATTTGATTTAGGTCATACCTGAATGATCTAGTAGTTTTCCTTACTTTCTTCAATTTGCATCTGAATTTGACAATAAGGAGTTCATGATCTGAGCCACAGTCATATTAGCCCTATGTAGATGCCTATGGAATAGGAAATTGCAACCCATTTCAGTATTTTTGCCTAAGAAATCCCATGGATAATGGAGCCTGGTGGGCTCTAGTCCATGAGGTTGCAAAGAGGTGGGCACAACTGAGTGACTGAGCACACAGATGCCTATATGTGTAAATATTGAAATAGAAAGAAAACTTCTAGAGATGAATATATGAATATGTGAACATATATACATATATATAAATAAAATATACATATAAATATATTTTATGTATAAATTTTTTTCCCCTCAATCCAAGTATATACCATGATGATGTCTGTCATTCACTAACTGATGATGAGGATCAAATCATTTTATTTTGATGAGTTTCAGTTTCAACTGTATAGTTAACTTCCTTTTTTCATGATCTTTAGAATTATATCACTTGTATAGACTATCTTCTAAAAGATAATTAACTAAACAAAAAGGAATTTTAACTCTTCTTGTCATAAAATTACTGGTTGATGAATAGTAGTTTTTCAAAACATTTCACTTAATCTGCATAAGAACACTCAATTCCCTTTTTTGTGTCTCTCAAAAGAAAAACTGAACTATTTATTTATTATGTCCATATAGCTATAAAGGAAAAATAAATTCTGGAATGTTTTTGCTTTCTGCATAGCGGATATAAGTAGAGAAGTAAAAAGCAAAAGCAAGGACTTCCCTGGTGGCCCAGTGGGTGAAACTCTGCACTCAGGGTCTCATAGGGGGCTCAGGTTCAATCCCTGATCCAGCAACTCGATCCCGCATGCATACTGCAACCGAGTTCACGTGCTACAACTAAGACCCAGAACAATCACATTAAATAATAATAATTTTTTTTTTAAGCAAAAGCACACACATAAACTTGATAAATCCAAGGGAACTATCCCATTGATTGTTTCACTAAATGTATAAATTTCTTTTCTTGCAACTGATTTTCTCCCCCACCCAACCCCAGTAGGTTATTTAACTAGACTTGAAATTCCTTCCATGACTGGGAGTTGAGACAGAACAACTCCAAGAACCTCAAGAAAATAATGTTACAATTTTCTTTGAGTTTTCTAGTCCAAACTTCTTTTCCTTGAGATTCCTGGAGTTATTATTCATGTTTCTACTAAACTTATATCCCCTTTTCTTTTCATGAAAGTCCATTTTTATTTAGGATGATTTTATTGAATTTTGATAACTAGTAACGAAACGTTGTGACTAGAATAAGGATTAACAAACATCTTGTTCATTTTCGCAAATTTGTCTAGTTTGTAGGTTTGCTCTATTACAAATTATTTACATAACATAAACTCTTCAATTTAAAATCTTCAGTTTACAAAGGCATAATTCATGTGTTTGTTGATTGAAATCTTTTTGCAAATATTTTATGTGGATTTATGATACAGAAGTAATAATTCACAGAATATACAGAGAATAATATACAGAAGTTATAATTCTATGTGATCATATTCTAAACTAGCAAAAAATATATATGTATATAATTTGCATTTGTGGAGTTATGTACAATTCCTGCTGCTAAGTCACTTCAGTCATATCCGACTCTGTGTGACCCCATAGACGGCAGCCCACCAGGCTCCCCCATCCCTGGGATTCTCCAGGCAAGAATACTGGAGTGGGTTGCCATTTCCTTCTCCAATGCATGAAAGAGAAAAGTGAAAGTGAAGTCGCTCAGTCTGTCTGACTGTTAGCGACCCCATGGACTGCAGCCCACCAGGTTACTCCGTCCATTGGATTTTCCAGGCAAGAGTACTGGGGTGGGGTGCCATTGCCTTCCCCGACAATTCCTAGATAGCATATTCAAAAGCAGAGACATTACTTTGCTGACTAAGATCTGTCTAGTCAAGGCTATGGTTTTTTCATGTATGTATGTGAGAGTTGGACTGTGAAGAAGGCTGAGCACCGAAGAATTGATGCTTTTGAACTGTGGTGTTGGAGAAGGCTCTTGAGGGTCCCTTGGACTGCAAGAAGATCCAGCCAGTACATTCTGAAGATCAGCCCTGGGATTTCTTTGGAAGGAATAATGCTAAAGCGGAAACGCCAGTACTTTGGCCACTTCATGCAAAGAGTTGACTCATTGGAAAAGTCTCTGATGCTGGGAGGAATTGGGGGCAGGAGGAGAAGGGGACGCCAGAGGATGAGATGGCTGGATGGAATCATTGACTTGATGGATGTGAGTCTGAGTGAACTCCGGGAGTTGGTGATGGACAGGGAGGCTTGGAGTGCTATGATTCATGGGATCACAGAGTTGGACACGACTGAGCGACTGAACTGAACTGAACTGAACTGTACAATTCGTAATACAGCACACAATCTAATATATGATTTATCATACAACATATAATTTTTATAACTTATGTTAAAGCATACTAGATTTAGATGTTGTTCACTCAATTTTTTAAAACCTCAAAACATAATGCCTAATACACTCAAATTTTAATAAGTTTTACTTAAAAATTCTCAATTAAAATAAACCTTTTTGTAATTTTGTATCATGGCTATAATGAAGATTCTAGATTTTGCATCATTACAAGTGAACATGACATACTGGAATCTTGATGTAAACAATGTACATACTTTTGCTGTTTCTCTGAGAGCAATCATTGTTTTCCCCTAAGTAATCAAAGTATGATTCCATTTTTGCTGCAAATATAAACAAAGTAAAATATTAAATTTATTTACTATTCTGAAAAATTATATTTTATATTAACATCATTTTTTAAATTTAATAATTAATTCAATAAAATCACTGATAGGTGATTCAATTTATCAAATACATTTTTGTTGACTTACATTTTAGTACCGATACCAATTATACTTCACTGTGCTAGTAATCATTTTACTTTCTGCTGGATGATAATATACTTGGGTCAAATGAATCAGAACAATATTATATCACTTGGCAAGTCATCAGGAACCTGATCTGTCCTTGTTCTTTGTAAAATTAGTTATTCTTAATAAAGCATGAATTATGCACATATATATCACTTAGCAAAGTACCTGATATAAACTATTTTTAATAAAACATGATAATGTATTAAATATTAATTTAAAAATTTATAACAACAAAAGAAAACTCAAGAAAGTCAATGTAAGTTAAGGACAACAAACAACTTTCATTTAGTCTATGGTACAATACTTCTATCAGAGGCTGAATGTAAAATCCTTATCTATTCATTTATTTATTTAAAATAAAATAATAATAGCTCTTCATATACACTGCCATGATACACAGCACTGTGTCAAGTGCAGGACATACAAATATGAATAAAGAATTCTAAAGAAGTTCTTGGTTTACCTGTTAACAGATATGTAAATTTTAAAGTACATTAAACTTTCATTTTCGCAAGTAGCTGGTCTCCCAATGGAGCATTCAGTTCAGTTCAGTAGCTCAGTCATGTCCAACTCTTTGAAATCCCATGGACTGCAGCACGCTAGGCTTCTCTGTCCATCACCAATTCCCTGGACCAGCTCAAATTCATGTCCATGGAGTCGGTGATGCCATCAGCCATCCCATCCTCTGTTGTCCCCTTCTCCTCCCACCATCAAACTTTCCCAACATCAGGGTCTTTCCAGTGAGTCAGGTGGCCAAAGTACTGGAGTTTTATCTTCAGCACCAGTCCTTCCAAGAAATATTCAATACCGATTTCTTTAAGATAGATTGGTTGTATCTCTTTGCTGTCCAAGGGACTCTCAAGAGTCTTTTCCAACACCACAGTTCAAAAACATCAATTCTTAGGCACTCAGCTTTCTTTATAGTCCAAATCTCACATCCATACATGACTACTGGAAAAATCATAGCTTTGACTAGATGGACCTTTTTTGGAAAAGTAATGTCTCTGCTTTTTATTATGGTGTCTAGATTGGTCATAGCTTTTCTTCCAAGGAGCATGTGTCTTTTAATTTCATGGCTGAAGTCACCATCTTCAGTGATTTTGGAGTCCAAGAAAACAAAGTCTCTCACTGTTTCCATTTTTTTCCCATCAATTTGCCATGATGTGATGGAACCAGATGCCATGATCTTAATTTCTGAAAGCTGAGTTTTAAGCCAACTTTTCCACTCTCCTCTTTCACTTTCATCAAGAGGCTCTTTAGTTCTTTGCTTTCTGCCATAAGAGTGGTGTCATCTGTGTATCTGAAGTTGTTGATATTTCTCCCGGAAATCATAATTATACCTTGTGCTTCATCCACTCCAGCATTTTGCATGATGTTCTCTGAATATAAGTTAAATAAGCAGGGTGACAATGTACAGCCTTGACATACTCCTTTCTTAATTTGGAACCAGTCTGTTGTTCCATGTTCAGTTTTAACTGTTGCTTTTTGACCGGCATTCGGATTTTTCAGGAGGTAGGTCAGGTGGTCTGCTATTCCCATCTCTTGAAGAATTTTCCACAGCTTATTGTGATCCACAAAGTCAAAGTCTTTGGCCTAGTCAATAAAGCAGAAGTGAATTTTTTTCAGGAACTCTCTTGCTTTTATGACAATCCAAAGGATGTTGGAAATTTCATCTTGAGTTCCTCTGCCTTTTCTAAATCCAGCTTGAACATCTGGGAGATCACAATTCACATACTGTTGAAGCCTGGCTTGGAGAATTTTGAGCATTACTTTGCTAGCATATGAGATGAGTGCAATTGTGTCATAGTTATAACATTCTTTAGCACTGTCTTTCTTTGAGACTGGAATGAAAACTGGCATTTTCCAGTCTTATGGCCACTGGTGAGTTTTCCAAACTTGCTGACATGAGTGCAGCACTTTCACAGTATTATCTTCTAAGGTTTGAAATAGCTCAACTGGAATTCCATCATTCCCACGAGCATTGTCTGTAGCGATGTCTCTTAAAGCCCACTTGACTTCACATTCCAGGATGTTTGGCTCTAGGTGAGTGATCACACCATCATGATTATCTGGATCATGAAGATCTTTTCTGTATAGTCTGTTTAATCTTGCCACCTCTTCTTAATATCTTCTGCTTCTGTTAGGTCCATACCATTTATGTCCTTTATTGTGCCCGTCTTTGCATGAAATGTTCCCTTGTTATCTCTAATTTTCTTGAAGAGATCTCTGCTGCTGCTGCAGCTAAATCGCTTCAGTTGTGTCTGACTCTGTGCGACCCCATAGACGGCAGCCCACCAGTCTCCCCCTTCCCTGGGATTCTCCAGGCAAGAACACTGCAGTGGGTTGCCATTTCCTTCTCCAATGCATGAAAGTGAAAAGCGAAAGTGAAATCTCTCAGTCGTGTCCGACTCTTCGCGATCCCATGGACTGCAGCCTACCAGGCTCCTCCATCCATGGGATTTTCCAGGCAAGAGTACTGGAGTGGGGTGCCATTGCCTTCTCTCTCTAGTCTTTCCCATTCTACTGTTTGTGTCTATTTCTTTGCATTGATCACTGAGGAAGGCTTTCTTATCTCTCCTTGCTATTCTTTGCAACTTTGCATTCAGATGCTTATATCTTCCTTTTTCCCCATTGCCTTTCACTTTTCTTCTTTAGTCAGCTCAGAGAAAGTCCTCCTCAGACAGCCATTTTGCCTTTTTGCATTTCTTTTTCTTGGAGATGGTCTTGATCCCTGTCTCCTGTACAGTGTCATGAGCCGGTGTTCATAGTTTTTCAGGCACTCTGTCTATCAGATCTAAATCCTTGAACCTATTTGTAACTTCCACTGTATAATTATGAGGAATTTGATTTAGGTAATATCTGAATGATCTAGTGGTTTTCCCTACTTTAATTTAAATCTGAATTTGACAATTAGGAGTCATGATCTGAGCCACCGTTAGCTCCCGGTCTTACTCTGGTGGACTGTATAGCACTTCTCCATCTTTGGCTGCAAAGAATGTAATCAATCTGATTTTGGTATTGACCACTGACCTAAGCCTCCTCCAGAGATTCCTGGACACTCACGGGAAAGTCTGGGGCAGTCTATTGTGGGGTCATTGATCCTTTCTCCTGGGTCCTGGGTCATAGAAGTTTTTGTTTGTTCCCTGCAAGAGTCTGTTTCCCCAGTCTTGTGAAAGTTCTGATGGCTCTATGGTGGAGTGAATGGCTACCTCCTCCATGAGGGCTTATGCCATACCCAAGTCTGCTGCACCCAGAACCCCTGTGGCAGGCCACTGCTGACCTGTACCTTCACAGGAGATATTCAAACACAGTTCTGACTCAGTCTTTGCAGGGTCTCTGGGTCCTGATGTGCATAAGGTTTGTTCGAACTCTCCGAACATCTTTGGTAGGTATGGAGTTTGGTTCTCAACATGATTTTGCCCCTCCTACCATCTTTCTGGGGTTCCTCCTTTGCCCTTGGATGTGGGATATCTTTTTTAATGGGATTCAGCATTCTCCTGTCAATGGTTGTTCAGCAGCAAATTATAATTTTGGAGTTCTTGAAGGAGCTCTGATTAAAATCTGGAGTGACCAGCTGTATCTTCACTGCTACATGGAGCAAGGTCACGCTTTAGCCACAGTCACCATCTGGACTGAGCTGACACCACCGCCAGAACACCATCTATTCTCCACTGCCCCGCAGCAGTTCCCAGGAGCCATGCATGGTGTTCCACCAAGAGAGGCCAGTTAGCTCTCTCTAAATGGAGCCTTAGGTTTTCTTCATTCTGTATTCACCTTGTGAAAGTAACCCTTAGCAAGTAATCTATTCTTGCTAAGATTAGATGACTGAAAAAAAAATTGGAAAAAGTCATACTCAGAAGTAGAGATTCTGTTGAAATGTCATGGGATTCATGAAAAAATATTTTGTGTATACCATATGAAAACACAGTATTGAAGATAGGTGTTTAGATAGACACTTAGACAGACAGGTAAATAATCTCTGTTGTTTTCTCAAGAGATTCTCTGGCCACCAGATACATCACTACATTACCTTTTACCTTTCCCTTTCCCTGTCCACAAATAGCATCTAAAGTTGCTCTTCCTTCCTAAATAATTCAGTGCTGTCTTTCAGATTGCATATGCCTTGAAGCAAAACAAAAGCTGTCTAGTTACTTGCAAACCCAGTGTTCTAGGAATGCTTTCAATTGATTATGTATTGTTTCCTGAGTATCTCAGGGGTGGTATTACCTCCAAACATATTCTTTTATTCTGGGGGTGAAGACGAAGAGTAGTTGCAAATTTCAATGCTGAGGAAAATGAGATTTTTCTCTTTATGTATACTCAGTACATCACATTTTCTGAAGTAGTTTGAATTGGATACATTATACAATTGTATATAGGTTGTGAGGGGAGCACATTTAGCTGTTTGTGGGTTTGAGATAGTTTCCCAACAAAGGATGTGACAACTGGATTGCAAGTCAGTGTTTTACCTCTTCTTCTGGGTTATGTAAAGATTTTAAGATATTATCCATGTTTCATTCTTTTGTGTATCACATACTATCATAGAACTTAAAAAGAAACACTACAACATTTGTGGTAAAAGAAAGAAAATGACAAAAATAACTACTCTTCAGGGACTCTTTTCAGGTGTCTATTTGAATTTGATAGTTTGCCATTTAATTAGGAAAGTTGTTTAATTTATAAGGGAACCCCAGTGGCTCAGATGGTAGAGAATCTTCTTGTAATGCAGGAGATCTGGGTACCATCCCAGGGTCAGGAAGATCCCCCTGGAGAAGGGAATGGCAACTCACCCCAGTATTCTTGCCTGGAGAATTCCTTGGACAAAGGAGCCTGGTGGTCTGTACTCCATGGGGTAACAAAGAGTTGGACGTGCCTGAGTGACTAACAATTTCACTTTCATTTAATTTGTAAGATGTACAGTTGAGAGCATCTCAGTGCAGAATTAGAAGATGACTCTTTATAGTCAGGCACTGTATTAGTTATCTCTTGTTCTGTATAATCAATTTTCATAGATTTTGCAGTTAAAAAAAAAAACCATACATTTAATATTGTTAATTTTTTGTGGGTCAGAAGTCCAGGCACAGTCTAACTGAGTCCCCTGCTCAGAGTTTCACAAATCTGCTATCAAGGTGTCAGTCAGGTCACTTTCCTGGAGTTTCAGCTGGGGAAGAATCTATTTCAGAGCATATTCATATTGCTATCTGATTTCATTTTCCTATAGCTGTATGAATGAGGGCCCTGGCTTCTTTGGAGATGTAGATTAGAAGCTCTCATTATATCCTAGGGGACATCGAGTTATTTGTCACATGTTTTTCTCTATCATCTGTTACATGATTATTTGCCAGGGTCCAGCCCTGGTGGATCCAGGGTGATTCAAAAGGGAGACAGAGTAGGCGAGGAAAAAACTTATTTATTTATTAACATAAGATTAGATAAGGAAGAAGCAGTGTAGTAGGAAAATTAAGTGGAGAAAAGAGGCTGAATAACTTGATTTACGTGTAAAGCCAATAAAGTTCCAGACAAGGAACTTGCACCATCTATGCTAAGCCACCGGTGTCCATTTGAATATTGGAGAATGCCCCGCCTTGGGCTCTCTCTCTTACAGATCTTAGAAGCCAGGACAAGTATGTAGACATGGCGAGCCTCCACGTCCCAGATGGGAGTTGCCTGAAATTAGAGTAAAGAGGAGACACGGGGAAAACCAGTCCTTCCAATGACTTGCCCGGCCTCTATTGTCTAGAAAGGCCTTTTATACCTTTTTCATTGTACATAGAGATCAATGGGTAATACAAAATTATGCAGCGTTAGCAGCCCAGACTCTTATCAAGACCAGGCTTTTCTCTCTGCATACCTAATTGTATACACAAGTCTTAGGTAATTAACATAATCTTCTGGCCAAAAGGGCCAGTTAACATTTTACAGCCCTTTTCTGATAAGGGTTTGTTAACCAGAAGACTTATTCGTGCTGATCTTCCCAAAGTCTGGTGCCACTCTTAGAAAACATTAAAGAAAGTTATATTCTTACATAGCAAAGATACAGCAATTTATAACAAGTAAAAGGAGTACAGTGATTTATAACAAAAGAAAAGTAATTAACTCAAAAGTCTAGTGTTGCTAACATCAAAACTACTATATATTTTTTTCCATATCCCATTTACACTGATTAATATCCTCCCAAGTGCCTAAAAGATAAAGAATACGGAGGCCTGGCAGTAATCATTGAGTCAACAGTAAAAAACCCTCTACCAGTTTGATTTTTAGCTTTTTAGAAAAGGCTCTGTATCTTTAAGATGCTTTTAAGCTTTGTGCCTCTCACGGTTGGGGGGCTGTAAGCAATTCACAAGCTGTAAGAGGTCCTGGGGAACCTGTTAGGAAAGCTAGAGAATTATCAAAGGGGGTTTAACTGAAACATCCCTTTCAAATGCAGAAGACTAAAGCCCTGAGTTAACTTTTTCCAGAGAATGTCAGAAGAGTGGAAAAGTAGGTAGATTTTTATTTTGGGGGGTACATGCTCAGGAAATACCAGGGGGAAAACCTGAGATCTGACTAGCCTTGCCCATCAGATCTCTGCCGCATGACCTTGTCACAGGTGGGATTCTTCACGCTGGCTCCCGGCAATTATTTGTTTCTTCAAGACAGGCAGAAAAGTTTTTCTCTGGAGTATATTATCAAGATGGAGTCATAAACACAATATGTCATGTATCATATAGCATAAACCATACCATAATATATAATATAATATAATGGGCTGGGGAAGAGGCTAAACAGCAGAGAAAAATTTTTATGTTTAAATTTTTCTTGTCTTTTTATAAAATATGAATTTTACTTCACAAGTTGTTTGAGTTCTTTATATATTTTGGATCTTAACCACTTATCAGATATGTGATTCACAAATCCTATTTCCCATTCAGTAAGTTGCCATTTTATTTTGTTGATGGTTTCTTTGCTAGAGAGAAGCATTTTAATTTGATGTAATCCCACTTTGTTATTTTTTATTTTGTTGCTTTGCTTTTGGGAGAGATTTAAAAAAATTTGTCAAGACCCACGTCAAAGAGCTTATTGCCTATGTTTTCTTCTAGGAGTTTTATGGTTTCAATGAAAAACAACACTGAAATTCTGATAGGTATTTCATTGACTCTAGATTGTTTTGGAAGGTATTAACATTTTAACCTAACAATATAGTTTAAAATATGTTTTTAAATATGACCCTTCCCTTTAAAAAATACTTGAATAGCAAGCAGCTCTGAAAGATAGATTCATGTCTCTCAAGGACAGTGGACAGATTTACTTCCCAAACAAGATAATAAAGACAGTTCATCCCTCCATGGCAATGATTAGGCATAAAATTGCTTTAACTTCTGCAAAGATTGTAATCTCTTGAAGGTAGTGCTCCTTAGCTGTGATATAGATTCACTCTATGCACAATATGATTTGGGCTACTCTACATTTTAGCCATGGGATTGGACTCATGTATCAGGGTTCAACAAGGCAATCCTTGGCCTTAGTGATTTTTTTAGGACTCACAGGACTTAGAAGTTACTATAATGATGATTGTAGTTTATTGTAATTAAAGGAGAAGAAGGGGATGACAGAGGATGAGAGGGCTGGATGGCATCACCATCTCAACGGACAGGAGTTTTAGCAAACTCTGGGAGATAGAGAAGGACAGGGGAGCCTGGAATGCTGCAGTCCATGAGGTAGCAAAGAGTTGGATATAACTTAGTGACTGAACAAAAACAAGAATTAAAGTTTGCAGACTAGAAACAACAAAAGGAAAACACACAAAGGGAAAAGCCTAAAGGAGTAAACTTACAGACTCAAGGTCAAAAGGAAAACAGGCTTGCCCCTCCCAGAGAAGTTGCAGAGAGCACACAATTCTCCAGCAATTATGAATAAGAAAAGAGTGCACAAAGTCCAGCCAACCAGAGATGCTTACCTGAGCTTGAATGTGGAGAGTTTAAGCTAGGGGTTAGTCACTGGGGTGTACAGTGCTTAGGTGACTACCTCAAGCTCCAGGTTCTTGGATAAAAAGCATATGCTCATGTAAATCATATTGTCAAGCATGAACTATCTGGACAGACAAGTAGACAATGGTGCTGTGGTCAAGAACTCTCCTGCCAGTGCAGAATACAAAAGAGACCTGTCCTTGTTTGATCCCTGTGTTGGAAAGATCCCCTGAAGGAGAGCATGGCAACTCACTCCAAAATTCTTGCCTAGAGAATCCCATGGACAGAGAAGCCTGGAGGGTTACTGTCCATAGGGTCGCAGAGAGTCAGACACGACTCAAGTGATTCAGTATGGTACAGAATTTCTTAAGTTTTCAGGTGTACAAAAATATTCATCAGATCATGTCAACAGTTGAGTTTTCCCTTAAGTCAGCCAAATATCCTGAAAGTAAGTTTTTTTTTTTTTTTTTCATGTGACTGTACAGAGTTTGAACAATCTAGGACTGGTAAATTACTCCTTTCCTGCACAAAGGGCAAAAGAAGCAAATACTAACATGAACCTCCCAGTGTCTGTTATGCCATGATTAGGAGAGTTCTTTGACTCAGAGCCTGGAGTCTAACACTTACTATATCAACTGGAAATAAAAATATTTATATATGAGAATATGTCAACACATGTTACTTTAATAGATATGTCATAATAAAATACCTTTTTTGAATGAATACTTTTTCAGTTAACTTACATTTTTGAATGATGGTTCAATTCATGAAGGAAAACTACTTGAGTAAAAAGGTCAAATCTGTGCACAAGATGGATAGATTTGAGTCTTCCTGCTACACTGTAGCTGCTACAGTCTAATCTGTTATTTTGCAAAAAAGGAAAAAGTTAGGACCCTCTAAGTTTCTTGATGTTCAACTGTACAATCCTGAGTACAGTGTAGCTTCTATTGCATAATGGATTGCCAGGAGAAACATCAATAACCTCAGATATGCAGATGACACCACCCTTATGGCAGAAAGTGAAGAAGAACTAAGAGCCTCTTGATGAAAGTGAAAGCGAAGAGAGAAAAAGTTGGTTTAAAGCTCAACATTCAGAAAACTAAGATCATGGCATCCAATCCCATCACTTCATGGCAGATAGATGGGGAAACAGTGGGAAGAGTGGCTGACTATTTTTCTGGGTTCCACAATTACTGCAGATGGTGATTGCAACAATGAAATTAAAAGACACTTACTCCTTGGAAGGAAAGTTATGACCAACCTAAATAATATATTAGGAGAAAGCAATGGCACCCCACTCCGGTACTCTTGCCTGGAAAATCCCAAGGACGGAGGAGCCTGGAAGGCTGCAGCCCATGCGGTCGCTAAGAGTCAGACACGACTGAGAGACTTCACTTTCACTTTTCACTTTCATGCATTAGAGAAGGAAACGGCAAGCCACTCCAGTGTTCTTGCCTGGAGAATCCCAGGGATGGGGGAGCCTGGTGGGCTGCTGTCTATGGGGCCGCACAGAGACAGACTACTAAAGTGACTTAGCAACAGCAGCAGCAGCAGCAGACAGCATATTAAAAAACAGAGACACTACTTTGCCAACAAAGGTCCATCTAGTCAAACTATGCTTTTTCCAGTGGTCATGTATAGATGTGAGAGTTGGACTGTGAAGAAAGCTGAGTGATGAAGAATTGATGGTTTTGAACTGTGTTGTTGGAGAAGACTCTTGAGAGTTCCTTGGATCCAACCAGTCCGTCCTAAGGAGACTAGTTCTTGGTGTCCAATGGAAGGAATAATGTTGAAGCTGAAACTCCAATACTTGGCCACCTGATGCAAACATCTGACTTATTGGAAAAGACCCTGATGCTGGGGAAGATTGAGGGCAGAAGTGGACAACAGAGGATGAAATGGTTGGATGGCATCATGGACTCAATGGACATGGTTTTGGGTGGACTCCAGGGGCTGGTGATGGACAGGGAGGCCTGGCATGCTGCGGTTCGTGGGGTCGCAAAGAGTCAGACACGACTGAGTGACTAAACTGAACTGAATTCTATCTAGCTATTCTGTAGCTATTTTTGTAGATGTTTGTATTGCAAATAACCTGCAAAAGTATAATGAGATACTCCAGAGCACAATGCAGGCACACTCATTGACCATTTGAAATATTCCAACCCCCTAAACTCAGCATCTTCTTCCTCTGAAAAACCCATGGAATATGTGACTGTCTGCTGGTCCTCTTGTGTCACTCTGTAGAAATTAGAAATTGGTTGAGGTGAAAGTGAAAGTGAAGTTGCTCAGTCGTGTCTGACTCTTTGCGACCCCATGGGCTGTAGCCTACCAGGCTTCTCAGTCCATGGGATTTTCCAGGCAAGAGTGCTGGAGTGGGTTGCCATTTCCTNCTCTGTAGAAATTAGAAATTGGTTGAGGTGAAAGTGAAAGTGAAGTTGCTCAGTCGTGTCTGACTCTTTGCGACCCCATGGGCTGTAGCCTACCAGGCTTCTCAGTCCATGGGATTTTCCAGGCAAGAGTGCTGGAGTGGGTTGCCATTTCCTTCTCCAGGAGATCTTCCCGACCCTGGAATCGAACCCGGGTCTCCCACATTGTAGGCAGATGCTTCACCCTCTGAGCCACCAGGGAATTAGAAATTGGTTGAGGTACCAGTGGATAAAAAAAGTTCTGATGCTTGGACTGCTGCTTCTGTTTTAAGAAATAAATTTTCCTTAACCTCCAACCCAGGAATTCTGTATATTCTCCAGAATCCTTAAAACTTAACTTTTTAGATTCCAAGTACATAATATCTTATACACTTCACAGTATATAGGTGGGCTTCCAAACAGGTAGCCTATCTCAACACATGAAGAATCTCAACAGTTAACAGTGGCATTCAAATTTCATAAAGCAGAATGACTTTTTACTTAAGCCTAACTTAACATATTTACATATTTAAAAGTAGAAAATATCAGTCTTAAGAGTTGAGGAGTGAAAGTTTATCAGAAATAAAACATATTAAAAAGCCACTTTGGACTATCAGTGAGCTACATCCAAATAGACATGAAGAGGAGATTAGAATCATTAAGACTGGTTTTTCAGTCAGTTCAGTTCAGTCGCTCAGTCATGTCCGACTCTTTGCGACCCCATGAATCGCAGCACGCCAGGCCTCCGTGTCCATCACCATCTCCCGGAGTTCACTCAGACTCACGTCCATCGAGTCCGTGATGCCATCCAGCCATCTCATCCTCTGTCGTCCCCTTCTCCTCCTGCCCCCAATCCCTCCCAGCATCAGAGTCTTTTCCAATGAGTCAACTCTTCTCATGAGGTGGCCAAAGTACTGGAGTTTCAGCTTTAGCATCATTCCTTCCAAAGAAATCCCAGGGTTGGTCTCTTTCAGAATGGACTGGCTGGATCTCCTTCCAGTCCAAGGGACTCTCAAGAGTCTTCTCCAACACCACAGTTCAAAAGCATCAATTCTTCGGCGCTCAGCTTTCTTCACAGTCCAACTTTCACATCCATACATGACCACAGGAAAAACCACAGCCTTGACTAGGCAGACCTTAGTCGGCAAAGTAATGTCTCTGCTTTTGAATATACTATCCAGGTTGGTCATAACTTTTCTTCCAAGGAGTAAGCGTCTTTTAATTTCATGGCTGCAGTCACCATCTGCAGTGATTTTGGAGCCCAAAAAAATAAAGTCTGACACTGTTTCCACTGTTTCCCCATCTATTTCCCATGAAGTGATGGGACCGGATGCCATGATCTTCGTTTTCTGAATGTTGAGCTTTAAGCCAACTTTTTCGCTCTCCTCCTTCACTTTCATCAAGAGGCTTTTTAGCTCCTCCTCACTTTCTGCCATAAGGGTGGTGTCATCAGCATATCTGAGGTTATTGATATTTCTCCCGGCAATCTTGATTCCAGCTTGTGTTTCTTCCAGTCCAGCGTTTCTCATGATGTACTCTGCATATAAGTTAAATAAGCAGGGAGACAATATACAGCCTTGACGTACTCCTTTTCCTATTTGGAACCAGTCTGTTGTTCCATGTCCAGTTCTAACTGTTGCTTCCTGACCTGCATACAGATTTCTCAAGAGGCAGGTTAGGTGGTCTGGTATTCCCATCTCTTTCAGAATTTTCCACAGTTTATTGTGATCCACACAGTCAAAGGCTTTGGCATAGTCAATAAAGCAGAAATAGATGTTTTTCTGGAACTCTCTTGCTTTTTCCATGATCCAGCGGATGTTGGCAATTTGATCTCTGGTTCCTCTGCCTGTTCTAAAACCAGCTTGAACATCAGGGAGTTCACGGTTCACATATTGCTGAAGCCTGGCTTGGAGAATTTTGAGCATTACTTTACTAGTGTGTGAGATGAGTGCAATTGTGCGGTAGTTTGAGCATTCTTTGGCATTGTCTTTCTTTGGGATTGGAAGGAAAACTGACCTTTTCCAGTCCTGTGGCCACTGCTGAGTTTTCCAAATTTGCTGGCATATTGAGTGCAGCACTTTCACAGCATCATCTTCCAGGATTTGAAACAGCTCAACTGGAATTCCATCACCTCCACTAGCTTTGTTCTTAGTGATGCTTTCTAAGGCCCACTTGACTTCACATTCTAGATTAGTGATCACATCCTCATGATTAGTTTTAGGCTATCTTATTTCATGGACTGGCTGACACAGTCTGTCCAATGGCTACCTAAAGCCTTCACAGCCATCTTCCCCTTACTTTGTTCTTGTAAATAGTCTGCACATCTTGCAGACAGGTGTCATCCTATCATATAATCTGAACAATGAAATATACATGGACTTTTCTAGTAAAGGGATCCTTTATTGTAAATATATATAATCTCATTAAAAAGTATTTTACCATTAATACGTTCTTGATTTTGTATATATGGAAAAAGAAATGAATCATATTATAATGATTTGAGGATTTACATATCTAGAGTGAAAGAGTAGGGAAACAAAGGCCTATTTTGCTATTGCTACCTTTGAGCATCTCTTACAGAAGAAAATAAGATCCAAAGGAAATGATGATACACACACACACACACACAAAATAAACTAAATAATGGAGAGAGAAAGTTTTTCTCTTTTTATTTTGCCTTTTAGAAAATCTACCATAACCCATTTTCAGGCAAATTTAAACTCAAGTCCACAATAAGTACACACTAAATAAAATGCCAAAACAATATTAAACAATTATTTGAGTAAACTTAGTAAGAAAATATATTCTAAGATCTTTAAAAATTTCACTTCTCCAGAGATTATTACTAGCTTGCATTACTGGACCTCGATTTGTGAGTCCCAAAGTGGGCTCTCCTGGTGTGCAAATCTTAATTATTTTACCATATAACCAGGAGTCTGATTTTTACTTGCCTTCTTACCTGTGTAAGTTTCTCTTGTGGAAAAAAGTGTTGGTCAAATAATATACTATCTGGTCCATTTCACATTTTTATATATTATTTTGTAATAATTAATACATGTATTATTTTTCTAGCATTGCATAATAAAGTACCACAGACTAGGTGGCTTAAACTATGAAAATTTATTTTCTCACCACCGGAAGTCTAGAAGCTCAAGATGTCCACAATTTTGGTTTCTTCTTTGGTCTCTTTTCTTGGCTTGCAGATGGCCACTTTCTTGCTGTTTCCTCACATCAAAATTTTCTGTGCATAAGTGTCCTGAAGTCTTTTCTCCTTATAAGAAAGCCAGTGATATTAGATTAGTTCTCATCCTAATAACCTCACTCTAACTTAATCACCTGGTTAAAGACTGTTTCTTAATACAGCCATACTCTGAGTTATGGGGAAATGGGGTTTTAAGACATGAACTTGAGGGGATAAATTTTGGCTTAAAAATTCACTTTTTTACTCTAATTCAGACTCATATAGAGATAGTTGCTGTTTCATTTTCCTTAGGTCTTATCAACTCTGAATAAATGAAAAGCTGACATAATGCCCAAAAAGTTGAAGTCCAAAACACAAAGTATGATGAATTCATCAAGATGCTACCCATATTGTGAGTCCTTGGTCTTTAATCAGCAAGCCAGAATGTCCTTAAAAGCACCCAATTTGCTCTACTCCTTCTATTAAAACTCCAATATACAGATTTTTAAAAAGCATATAAAAGTTCCAAGCTATGGTGTGCCTTTGAGCAAGAAGTCCTATTCCAATCACCCTATACAAACAAAGCAATTAACTCTCTACAATTTTGTTTCTCTTAGTTTCAAATTAGGTTCATTTACATTTTGTGTTCCACTAATGTGCATTTATTTCAGTCCTTTGCATAGTTCAGCAGCAATGGATAGAAGCAGTACAGTAATATATAAACTAGCTTATACAATCATTTTTTATTTTTGTAGGACATGGTGTGACCACTAAATGAGACATAGTTGGTAGTTAGACTTCATCAGGCAATATTTATTTCTTTTGTCTGCTTGAATACTCCCTTTTATCTGACATAAATAAGCATTCTGTATATAAAATCCCTTTTTCTGACAATTCTATAGGTCACATGAAATCTGAAGAGAAGGAAAAATAAACATTCAATAAAAATTTACTGTAAAGATAGCTCAATCCTGAAGGCATTAAAAAAATACTGAATTTACAACTACAGATACTCAGTTTAAATTGTAGCAAACATCACAGAAGGAGGTTGCTTTTCTTAAGGTCTTAATACCAGATAAAGGAATTTTAGATGAAAAAATGTAGAGCTATGGATTGAATTTTTGAAGTCTCTTAGGAGTTAGTCAAGATGTCGAAAAATGAGTTATGAACTTACAACTTTGTATATGGCTTCAGTTTTATTTCTAAGATTTAGGTATAAATTCAGCAACCTTGAGAATATGTCGATCCATTTGCATACAATTAAAGAAGGACACACATAAATACTATGAAAATATTGGGTGTAAATCTATTTGAAAATGGGCCCAGACAAAGTTAATTAACCCTGAACTCCTTTTTATTACCTTCTAGTCACTTGGCATGAATACTGGATTACTACACCTACAACTGTGATTCCCTGGTGGCTCAGATGGTAAAGAACCCACCTGCATGCAGGAGACCTGGGTTCAGTCCCTGGGTTGGAAGCTCCCCTGGAGGAGGGCATGCAACCCACTCCAGTATTCTTTCCTGGAGAATCCCATGGACAGTGGAATCTGGTGGTCTACAGACCATGGGGTCACGAAGAGTCATACAAGACTGAATGACTAAGTACACTCAGCTATACATAGTGCAAGATGTTTCTGTTGTTTCATGAAGAAGCAGGAGATCCTTAAAAATAATACATTACATACAGACCTTGAACTAAGAATCAAAAAACAATAGTTTTACTCTTATTTCTGTCATTAAACTAGTCTGAGACCTTTATGAAATGAAAAATTAACAGCAACAACAATAACAAAAGGGAGAAATAAATAAAAGAATCTGGATCTTAATTGCCTCACTTGTGAAGTGAATAATATACTAAGATCTTATTCCAAACATCCCTTTCTAATTCAAAATCTGCAATCATAATAGAGATACAACAAGTACTCACTTATCATATTGAAAGGTTGTTGTTGAATTATGACGCCGGGATTCTTGGCCCCCAGAGGAGAAGAATTCAATCCGGAGCCAGAGATGAGGCTTGATTGCTCAGAGCTTTTGTGTAATAAAGTTTTATTAAAGTATAAAGGAGATAGAGAAAGCTTCTGACATAGGCATCAGAAGGGGGCAGAAAGAGTACTCTCCTGCTAGTCTTTAGCTGGATGTTATATAGTCACCAGCAGTCTGTTAATGAAAGAAAGGAATGTCTCAAAATTTAGAATGGCACCAGGCCCCTCACCCAAAAGATGTATTTTGGGATAACCTTGGCTCCAAATTGTTTATCTCGAGCCATAAAATGATTAACTTGAATCTTGAAGAAGGACAGATCACCATACAAATAGTTTCATTTACATAGATTAGAGGAACAATATCGGAGTATAACATACAGGTTTATCAAGTAGCCAAAGATGGAGAAGCTCTATACAGTCAACATAAACAAGACCAGGAGCTGACTGTGACTCAGATCATGAACTCCTTATTTCCAAATTCAGACTTAAATTGAAGAAAGTAGGGAAAACCGCTAGACCATTCAGGTATGACCTAAATCAAATCCCTTATGATTATACAGTGGAAGTGAGAAATAGATTTAAGGGCCTAGATCTGATAGACAGAGTTCCTGATGAACTATAGAATGAGGTTCGTGACATTGTACAGGAGACAGGGATCAAGACCATCCCCATGGAAAAGAAATGCAAAAAAGCAAAATGGCTGTCTGG
>SJYX01017057.1:0-13197 GCA_006410675.1 Oreotragus oreotragus
TGACTTCCTACTTTTGCATTCCAGTCACCTATAATGAAAAGGACATCTTTTTTGGGTGTTAGTTCTAAAGCATCCTTCAAAAAAAAAAAAAAAATCAAAATAGTCAGTGTCCAGAAGGCCATTTTGTTGTTACTCAGTTCATTTAAAAACAGACACTTTCTTATATTGACTTGAAATCTGCTTCCTTGGGACTTCTGTGTTCTCAGCAATTCTAGTTTTTGTGGGTGGAGGAGGTAGATAATTTCTATGATGCTTGGTGAAGGAACAAATTCTGCTTGGAAGCATTCAGCTATTTATAGTCTCCTTTCTCTCCAATAGACTACCTGACATGTGAAAGGGTTCTGAAGGCTGAGACAGGAGGAGATACCATGTTTTATACAAAGTTTTGGACTGATGGCCATTTTATTTTTGCCTGTGTTTTTTTATTCTGGTAAATACACGTAACATGAAGTTTATCATCTTAACCATTTTATTTTATTTTATTTTCCAGGTTGTCATTTTATTTATTTATTTATTTATTTTACTCTATTTTACTTTACAGTACTGTATTGGATTTGGCATACACTGACATGAATCCGCCACGGATGCACATGAACTCCCAAACATGAACCCCCCCTCCCACCTCCCACCCCACATCATCCCTCCAGATCATCCCCATGCACCAGCCCCAAGTATCCTGCATCCTGCATCGAATTTAGACTGGTGATTTGTTTCTTACATGATAGTATACATATTTCAATGCTATTTTCCCAAATCATCCACCCTCTCCCTCTCCCTCTCCCTCAGAGCCCAAAAGTCCACTCTACACATCTGTGTCTCTTTTGCTGTCTTGCATACAGGGTCCTCATTACCATCTTCCTAAATTCCTTATATATGTGTTAGTATACTGTATTGGTGTTTTTCTTTCTGGCTTACTTCACTCTGTATAATCGGTTCCAGTTTCATCCATCTTATTAGAACTGATTCAAATGTATTCTTTTTAATGGCTGAGTAATACTCCATTGTGTATATGTACCACAGCTTTCTTATCCATTCATCTGCTGATGGACATCTAGGTTGTTTCCATGTCCTGGCTATTATAAACAGTGCTGCAATGAACACTGGGGTACATGTGTCTCTTTCTATTCTGGTTTCCTCGGTGTGTATGCCCAGCAGTGGGATTGCTGGGTCATAAGGCAGTTCTATTTGCAATTTCTTAAGGAATCTCCACACTGTTCTCCATAGTGGCTGTACTAGTTTGCATTCCCACCAACAGTGTAAGAGGATTCCTTTTTCATCACAACCATTTTAAAGCGTGCAGCTTACTGGTATGGAGTACGTTCACACTTCAGGCAGCCTGCAGCACCATCCGTCTCCAGAGCTCTTCATCCTGTGAAACTGAAACTCTGCACCCATTAAACACTGACTTCTCCTCCTCATTTCTGACACCTCCCCTTGGCTCCTAACAACCATGCCTCTACTTTCTGTCTCTTTGATTTTGACTGTTTTAAGTAACTTCTATAAGTGAAAGAACATAGTATTTGCCTTGTGGTGATTGGCTTATTTCACTTAGCATAATGTCTTCAAACTTCATCCATGGTATAACAGGTCAAAAATTTCTTCTTTTAGAAGAATGCAGTTTTTAAAAGCTGAATATTGTCATGGTGCATGTATATATGATATTTTGCTTTTGCATTTTTTTTAGAAGTTCCATGCCAGGATGAATCACTAGATGGAACTTCAAGGGATGATCTGTAATAGGTAAACACAAATAAACAAAAGAAGCATTGTGAAGTGGCATTCACAAAAGCATAATGACATACTGTGCACACTCACCAGAGCTGCTAAAACTGAAAAAGGCTGGGACCTGCCTGGTGGTCCACTGGTTGACTTCACCTTCCAATGCAGTAGGTGCAAGTTTGATCTCTGGTTGGGGAGCTAAGATTTCACATGCCTCACAGCCAAAAAACCAAAACCTGAAACAGAAAGAATATTGTAACAAATTCAATAAAGACCTTAAAAATGGTCCACATTTTTAAAAAAAATCTTTAAAAAGTAAGGCTGACATCACCAAATGTTGGCAAAAATGTAAATCAATGGGAACTCTTGATGAGTTGCTGTCGGCATGTAATTTGGTTAAACCAACTTGGAAAAGCATTTAACAGTATCTACCATAGCTGAATGTAAAACTTATGACTTAATAATTCCACTCCTAGGTACATATATGTAACCATTGGTACTTGTGTGCACCAAAAGCATTTATGAGACTATTCATAGAAACACTATTCATAATATCCCCTGGAAACTACCACGGTGCACAGCTGTGAATAGATGAACAAGTTATTGGTAGGATCATACAAAGGAATGATTATGGAGGTGAAAATGAGCAATCTACTGCCATATACAGTAACACAAATGAATCTCACAGATATAATGTTGAGTGAAAAGCCAGACAGGAAAACGTTCCTGCTGTATGATTCCATCTACATGGAGGTCAAAACTGGCCTAGAGTAAAAGGAGTTGGGAACTTGGCTAACTTTGGGGAGTTGGGTAGTAATTGAGAGGGAAGATGAGGAGGGCTTCGGTTCTGGGTAATGTTTTCTTTGATCTGGATGTTTGTTACATGGGTATGTTTACATCTTGAAAATTCATCAAACTGTACCCTTAAGATGTGTGCTCTTTTCTATATGTTTCCTCCTTAAAATAAAGACATACACTTTAAAGACGATAAATTTTAGACACTACGTGTGTTATATATAAATATTTGTGGAACATGTGTAATTATGTCTGTATTCTTTGAGTGGTAAGATTTTTGAATATTTATTTGTGACACTTTTCCTAATATTATTTGTGCAACAGGTAATTAAAATTAAAAAGAGACTACTTATTATGTTCTCTACCTCCCAATGGATCTAAATTTCCCCAAAAGATACCTTGGACAATAGAACAGAAAAGGAACAGCTGTCTACAGATGAATAGATAGAGAAGATGTGGTACATACAAACAATAGAATAGTAACCATAAGAAGAATGAAATAAGGCCATTTGCAGCAGCTTGGATGGCTAGAGATTATCTTACTAAGTGAAGCCAGACAGACAGCAAAAGACAAACACCATATCATATCACTTACATGCAGAACTTAACAACATGGTAGAAATGAACTTATTTACAGAAACAGGCTCAGGGACTGAGGAACAAACTTATGATTCCCAATGGGGAAGAGGGGCAGGGATAAATTGGGAGTTTGGGATTGGCAGTTACACACTGCTGCTGCTGCTGCTGCTGCTGCTAAGTCGCTTCAGTCGTGTCCGACTCTGTGCGACCCCAGACACGGCAGCCCACCAGGCTCTTCCGTCCANACTGAGGAACAAACTTATGATTCCCAATGGGGAAGAGGGGCAGGGATAAATTGGGAGTTTGGGATTGGCAGTTACACACTGCTGCTGCTGCTGCTGCTGCTGCTAAGTCGCTTCAGTCGTGTCCGACTCTGTGCGACCCCAGACACGGCAGCCCACCAGGCTCTTCCGTCCATGGGATTCTCCAGGTGAGAACACTGGAGTAGGTTGCCATTTCCTTCTCCAATGCATGAAAGTGAAAAGGGAAAGTGAAGTCGCTCAGTCGTGTCCGACTGTTAGCGACCCCATGGACTGCAGCCCACCAGGCTCCTCCATCCATGGGATTTTCCAGGCAAGACTATTGGAGCGGGGTGCCATTGCCTTCTCCATATAAAACAGGCTTCCTAGGTTGTGCTAGTGGTAAAGAACTTGTCTGCCAATGCAGGAGATGCCAGAGACAAGTGTTTAATCCCTGGGTCGGGAAGATCCCCTGGTGAAGGGAATGGCAACCCACTCTAGAATTCTTGCTTGGAGAATTCCATGGACAGAGGAGCCTGGTGGGCTATAGTTCATAGGGTTGCAAAGAGTTGGACTTGACTGAAGGGACTTAGCACACATGCATGCATATATAAAATAGATAATCAACAAGGACCTACTACACAGCACAGAGAACTCTGCTCAATAGTCTGTAATAACCTAAATGGGAAAAGAATTTTAAAAAGAATAAATAGATGTATATGTATAACTGAATCACTTTAGCAACACCTGAAACTAATACAACATTCTAAATCAACTCTCATCTACAGTCCAATATAAAATAATTTTAAAAATAAATAAAAATTAAAAAGCAAAATGACAAAAAAAAGAAAAGGAACAAGCTAGCTATGGGTGATGACCAGAGCAGAAGATAGTAAAAAATACAGAAATATCCATTTATTATTTTTATTTTTTAAAGACTAACTGGATTTATTCATTGGTTCCATTAAAGGAAAGTGGATAGTTAAGCAAAAACACTTTTCTTTCACTTTCTTTTCCTTTTTTTAAAAAATATAAATTTATTTCTTTTAATTGGAGGCTAATTACTTTACAATATTGTATTGGTTTTGCCATACATCAACATGAATCCACCATGGATATACGTATGTTCCCCATCCTGAAACTCCCTCTCTCCTCCCTCCCCGTACCATCCTTCAGGGTCATCCCAGTGCACCAGCCCCAGGCATCCTGTATCCTGCATCAAACCTGGACTGGCGATTCATTTCTTATATGATATTATACATGTTTCAGTGCCATTCTCCCAAATCATCCCACCCTCTCCCTCTCCCATAGAGTCCAAAGACTGTTCTATACAACTGTGTCTCTTTTGCTGTCTCGCATACAGGGTTATCGTTACCATCTTTCTAAATTCCATATATATGTGTTAGTACACTGTATTGGTGTTTTTCTTTATGGCTTACTTCACTCTGTATAATAGGCTCCGGTTTCATCCATCTCATTAGAACTAATTCAAATGTATTCTTTTTAATGGCTGAGTAATATTCCATTGTGTTTATGTACCACAGCTTTCTTATCCATTCATCTGCTGATGGACATCTAGGTTGCTTCCATGTCCTGGCTATCATAAACAGTGCTGCGATGAACATTGGGGTACACGTGTCTCTTTCAATTCTGGTTTCCTCGGTGTGTATGCCCAGCAGTGGGATTGCTGGGTCATAAGGCAGTTCTATTTCCAGTTTTTTAAGGGATCTCCACACTGTTCTCCATAGTGGCTGTACTAGTTTGCATTCCTACCAACAGTATAAGAGGGTTCCCTTATCTCCACACCCTCTCCGGCATTTATTGCTGGTAGACTTTTGGATAGCAGCCATTCTGACTGGCGTGAGATGGTACCTCATCTCTGTCATAATGATTTGCATTTCTGTCATAATGAGTGATGTTGAGCATCTAGAAATATCCATTTTTTAGTACAAAAACACCTCCTGTTTATGCTCACTTCTTGAGCCGCACGCTGCTATCCGAGAGTCACAGGACACTGGTCAGTGAAGGGCCTTAAGCTGTCTGAGCTCACCTCCTCCATCTTACAGGGAAGATGCAAGCGAAGTCTCAGGGCTGCACCGTCTGAGATGGCACAGTCACGATAAGAATCCAGCCTTCCTGATTCTTAGGCCAGGGCTCTCCTTTCAAAGCAGCCACTTGTTGCCTCTGTGGGTCCCTGCAAAGTGGTGACAGAGGCCGGGGCCAAGTGACAAAACAAAAAGTCTCACTCTGTAAACAATCTGAAAAAATTACCTGTTCTTGACACCTCTCTGAAGTCGTGTCCATTTGTAGTGTGGCTTTGCAACCTCCTTCCAAGAGGCAGCACATTTTCCTGACCCCTGAAGTTGGCTCTACCTGCGGGACCTGCTCCGATCAGTAGCCTGCGACAGAGACCATGCAGTGTCAGCTGAGAGCAGGGCCTCCGGAAGCTCTGAGCAGCTCGGCTTTGCCTGGAATCCCGCCCACCATCGGGTCAGCGAGCTCAGGCCGGTGTGTTGGAGGGTGAGAGCCCAAGAGAGCAGAGGTGAGCCGTTTCTGCCCCAGTGGATTCAGCAGCACCACAGCCCAGCCTCCACCAGACCTGCCCAGCTGAGCCCAGCCAAACCACTGACCCACAAAATTGTGGGTTAAATAAGTGTATTTTTAACTTTTTAAATATTTATTTAATGTGTACCATGTTTATTGAAAAGTCTTTATTGAATTTGTTATAATATTGCATCTGTTTCATGTTTTGGGGTTTTGGCTGCAAGGCATGTGGAATCTTAGCTCCCTAACCAGGGATTGAACCTGCCCCTCCTCCCCACACTGGAAAATCAAGTCTTAACTACTGGACTACCAAGGAATTTCCAAATAAATATGTTTTAAGCCACTGAGTTTTAGAGTAGCTTATCCTTCATGAGACATGAATGGACACATCACATCAATCACCATGAAGCCACATCTCTTTCATCCATGGTGTTGCAAACTGGTGTCCTTGTCATCCCATTTTACTTTTTAATCTTAAAAAGCTAAGCATTTTTATTTATTCAATTTATCTTCCTCTCCTTTTCAATGAAGAAACCTCTCAGAGTGAAAGATACAAATTCTAAGCAGGCAGAGGCGAATTGGCATTTACCACATCATATCAACTAAGGCCTGGACACAGGTCTCTGCCCTGGAAGACATCCAGACAGTGGACAGCACAGGGCACTCTGATGCCCAATCATTCCTGCTTTCCTTCTCACGCAAGATAAACAGTATCATACACGGCCTACCACTTTCCCTCCTCCTCTATCACCCCCCAGCAGGGCCTCCTTTTATCAGGGTTACTAGTCATTATAAATGAGGGTCACCTGTGACTGGCTCTAGTCGCGGTTCAAAGTTCATCATCCCGCCTTCAGAAGCACTTGCCGGTTTGACAAATGCCTCGCAGAGATGTTCTCTGATCTGTGCACAATTGAGCTAAGGTGTATTTCTTTCAAGAGAAGGAAGTATTCATTCTGACCTTTTCCTGCTATGCTGCCCACTCCTAGTGCATGGTGTGTGCGCTGATGGCCGCCGTGGCCCTGAGCCAGAGGGAGGGAAGTCTCACCATATTGTTGTCAGAGCAGATAAGCAGTGGGGCACATGAAAGGGAAGCGCTCCAGGATCACAGGCTGCCTGGGCTCAGACATGCTCCCGATCCAGTGAGCCAGCTAGCGGGGCTCATGGAAGCCTAAAGATCCACACTCATCAGGGGACCTCGGGCTCCCAGCATCCTGGTGGGAGGGTGGCTGAGCAATCAGCCAGCTGTAGTTCTTTCTTTAAAACACACACACACACTGCCTCACTTTCAAGGTGAGACAGCTTTCAGGGGTAGGGTTGCTGCTATAGAAGATCAATGCAAATGGTTACCAGAGACTTGCTGCCCACACTTTTGTGTTCGTTTTTTCTTTTTCTTTTTTTGTATTTATTTATTTTTTTACACGAACTCCCAAACATGAACCCCCCTCCCACCTCCCACCCCACATCTTCCCTCCAGATCATCCCCATACACCAGCCCCAAGCATCCTGCATCCTGCATTGAACATAGACTGGCAATTCATTTCTTACATGGCATCTTCATGACTGCTTCCTGCTTTCTATCCCAGTGCACAGAACCTCATGTGTGCGAGGCAGTGCACTCAGCTCTGCCATGAAGGCATCAGGAAAGATGAGAAAGAATCTGTTAAACAGCAGAGCAATAGGTCTAAGCAAAGAAATGAATTCTAAAAACTGCTATTCAGAGGGCAAATGTCATGTAGGCCAGGGTACCTCTCATGGGCAATCTTTATCCTGAGGACATTGAGTCTCAGTCTCAACCTGATTATACTGTTTTTCTCCGTACTTACTGCTTGTAATCGTCATTTTCAGAGTCAACTCTGACATCACTAGATGGACCCAACAGGGCTTGACACTTCCTGAGATGGCGCCCCACTGGACGCAGAGACAGGCCCCACTGGACTCGGTGGTGCCAGGAACAAAAAGGAGTGATTAGAACAAGATGGTGAATGCAAGAACTGAAGGAAGAGAACCCGGGGGACAGAACTGGTCATATGGTGTATACTCTGCATGGACAGACGGGTCAACTGGCATAGCAGTTGCACTTGGTCTTTGCTGTTTTCCTCTTCACACCTTTCACTCTCCAGTTACTTTTTCTTTCTCATGCTGAACGAGTGATACTTTGGCCCCTGTGCATGAAGCATAATGCTGTGGATGCACTCTGCTC
Source organism: Oreotragus oreotragus (assembly GCA_006410675.1). Lineage (NCBI taxonomy): Eukaryota > Metazoa > Chordata > Mammalia > Artiodactyla > Bovidae > Oreotragus > Oreotragus oreotragus. The sequence continues at coordinate 8,077 of SJYX01017057.1, forward strand.
ATCTCATTTGCCAAGTTATCCTAGAAAATCTCCATGAAAAAGCTCAGAGACTCACTCAGCCCCAGGTAGGTTAGGATGAATGAGAAAACAAGAGAAAAAGACAGACTCATTTTAACATCTCATCTCTCTACCTTGCCTGCATCCCCCTCCTCTCACCAAGGAAAGGCTAAATTTTGGTTTCTGGCAATCCACTGAAGGTGGTTAGAAGGACTCAGGGTGGGTAGGTGAGTGTGTGATTTCTATAAGAGGAAAGGTGAGGAGCTATGAAGGAGGGGTCTTGGAAGTTCTGCTGGAGTTTCCCCAAACTGGGAAGGAGATGACATGAAGCGAGGTACTCCAGGGAGAGGGAAGGATTTCGGAGGGGAATGGCCAGCTCAGCCACGCTCACCACAGCTTCCAGAGCTGGCAGGAGTTCCCATGTCACAGCCTTGCCCACTGAGGTGCCATGTCTCCTTTGAATAGTTCCAAGGAACCACTTACACTCTGGTCCACGGTGAATGGCACCCTCTAGAGTCATTGCCATAGCAGCCCCATAGGGAGCATCCAGATGGAGAGCTTGCTGTGAAACCCAGCGCAAGGGGCGAGTGCTCCAAGCTGCTTCCGCTGTAGGCTGTGGGGTGGCGGTGGGGAGGGGGCGAGCAACAGTAAACAGTAAGAATCAATTTCTCTACAAGGCTTTCAGGATGGGCATTCAGAGCCCATAAAAATACGATTCATCAAAGTAAAAGAGATTTACTTATTCCTATTTATTCCCCTTCCTACCTTATTCTTAACTTAGAAGCCTAAGTTTTCCAGCCGAACAACATTCACAATTATGCCATCCGTTTTCCTTGCTGGGAATTCCAAATGATCCTTTTGTGTTCATTTTTGCTACTGATTCAGAGCAGGAACCCATTGGCCAACGATAGCATCAAAGTCATGGGTATCCTTTCTCAGAGTCACCAAAAGAGGCATGCATCGTTTGGGGGAAATGAGGACTCCAAAAAGCAAAAACATCGTTTCCAGAACTGGACCCACATATTTTTTTTCCAGGAAATAATTTATTATCGATGTTACCACTCCTCCTAGTTTTCAGATATTCTTTTCTATGGTCAAAAATATATTTTGACCTACGGCTGATTTGTATCGCAATATAGCAGAAACCATCACAGTAGTGTAAAGCGATTATCCTCAGATTAAAAGTAAATCAATTAAATATATACATTGAAAAACCTTGTTGGAATCAAGAGTATGAAGACTGTATTTGCCATAATCACGACAGGTGCCACATAATTACGACAGCAGCAGCAGAAGCGATGGCTACAACAAAGCAGCAGGTTAACCGTACAATTTGGTTTTAACTTCCTTTTGTAGTCAGGCCATCTGTTTAACAACTTTCTCCATTTTTTTCTGATTATTTCACCTTCCTAAACACAGAGGGGCAGCACAGACGATATCTATTCATCTTTGTGATTTCGTTAAGCACTCAAACTGGTTATTACAGAACTGGGTCTCAGCCGCCCTTGAGCTAGTTGTGCTGCTATAATCCTTCAGGTCAGCCTGAAACACACACTTATCCCGGCTACCACGCAGGGGGTGGGGGAGGAAGGGGCTTCTGCAAGCAGACATTCCCCTGCCCTAGAGGCTGCCCAATGAGGCAACAGTGGAAACCAGTACGGTGAGCCCTGTGTTCTGACAGTATGCGAAGGAGACCAGCTGCTATGCAGACGGGTTTCGTAAGGTGGGCGGGAGCTGGATCTGACAGGTTCCTCTACAGCCAGCTTTCTTAAGCTTGGCAGCATTGCCATTTGGGAAGAGATAATTTGACTGTGACCCTGCCCTGTGTTGTAAGATTTCAGCAGCGTCACTGGCTTCCATCCACTGGATGCCCGTAAAGCAACATCCCCAGTTGTTTCAAGCAAAATGTCTCCAGCACCCCCAATTAAGAAACATGGCTCTACAGAAAGACTCCTGATCCCCAAAGCAGTTGGGAGTTATGTTGTAAACCCTAATAAAGTCATGAAGTTTGCGAAGAATTGTGATCTTATAAACTAGACCAAATCCATGTTTATTCCTCCAAAACTAACCAGGCCATTTCTTGAACAGAGGAGATGCTGGTGATGTAACAATTGTGAGAGAAATGTGGGCTGAGATGCCTTTTCCTTGCCCTAGCCTGCAGGGTGCTGCCAGCGCAGGACCCATCACAGGTGTGATGTTTATGGGCAAACCCGGTAAACGCAAATTCCGCAGGTTCATCGATATCTGGCCACAACAGTCAACCACATTGGTTTCCCACAGATCCATTACCTGGGTAGCAGCTAAAATAAGAAAGCTTGAGTAAAGATTGCTGTTCCCCAGCCTAAGTAATTCTCGGCACAAATAATTGTTTGGCACCATCAACTGGAATGGAGAAGTTTTCTGTGTCTTCACCTACTTCTGTCCCAACTGGCAGAAGAAAATCATAGCTCACCAGAGAAATGTATTTTGTTGATCATTTCAGTTGAGGTTGTCACACAAAGAACATTTAGTAACTCGGCTTATAGAGCTAGGTCATCCCTGGTGGCTCAGATGCCAAACAATCGGCTACAGTGTAGGAGACATGGGTTCGATCCCTGGGTCGGGAAGATCCCCTGAAGAGGGAATAGCAACCTGCTCCAATAGTCTTGCCTGGAGAATCCCCCAGACAGAGGAGCCTGGCAGGCTATAGTCCACGGGGTGGCAAAGAGTCAGACATGACTGAGTGGCTAACATTACTCTTACTACTTACAGAGCTAAATGGATTGGCAATGTTAGTTAGGAAAGCTGAAATTGAGTCCTCCACCCACTCCAATGGAAAGAAAGTATTTAAAATTTTTTTCATCTGTTTATGCTGCAGTCCGGAGAAGGCAACGGCATCCCACTCCAGTACTCTTGCCTGGAAAATCCCATGGACGGAGGAGCCTGGTGGGCTGCAGTCCATGGGGTCGCTGAGTCAGACACGACTGAGCGACTTCACTTTCACTTTTCACTTTCATGCATTGGAGAAGGACATGGCAACCCACTCCAGTGTTCTTGCCTGGAGAATCCCAGGCATGGCGGAGCCCAAAGGGCTGCCATCTCTGGGGTCGCACAGAGTCGGACACGACTGAAGCGACTTAGCAGCAGCAGCAGCAGCATGCTGCAGTCTCTTCCGTGACAGCTGCTCAGAGAAAAAGCAAGTTCAGTTTCTTTGACATGTGCCTGAAGACTAGCCATGAGTTTCTGGCACCAATAAGTAAGATTGAAAGAAAACCGAGAGCTTATCCCAAGCGGCAGTGGTGATGCTGCCACTTCCCAAGGACTAAATAGAGTGGCTTCCAAAGGAACGTTGGGCCCGTTCTCTTTCTTTCATCCAGATCCCCTCGAGTCATCACGCTCCACACCCAGTCTCTGAGGTTCTGCGGAGACAGGTCTGGACCAGTGGTTCCCAGGCCTGGCTGAGCATTTATTCACCTTGGGAGTTTAAAGGAAATCATTACACGTCTCAGAAGTTCTAATACGGTCCTTTGTTTGGTTTGTTTTCTTTTGTGTTTTGTTTTCTGCTGTTTGGCCACCCCACACAACATATGGGATCTGAGTTCCCTGACCGGGGATTGAACCCTCACCCCTGCAGGAGAAGCATGGAGTCTTATCCACTGAGAAATCATTACACGTCTCAGAAGTTCTAATACGGTCCTTTGTTTGGTTTGTTTTCTTTTGTGTTTTGTTTTCTGCTGTTTGGCCACCCCACACAACATATGGGATCTGAGTTCCCTGACCGGGGATTGAACCCTCACCCCTGCAGGAGAAGCATGGAGTCTTATCCACTGAGCCACCGGGGAAGTCCCTCTGTTATGGTTTTGAGGGTGGGATCTGTGAAGATGTATTTTAAAGTATTTCCCTGGGTCACGCAACTACTTTGGGATCATCCAGAATAAACAGCAATGCTACTGCTGATGGTGGCGATGAAGATGATGATATCTACCCTGCATGGAGGACCTGTTATGTGCTAAATACTTCCAGGCGTTAGCTCATTTTATTTTCATCCCCATGCTGTTAAGTCACTTCAGTCGTGTCGACTCTGTGCGACCCCATAGATGGCAGCCCACCAGGTTCCCCCATCCCTGGGATTCTCCAGGCAAGAATACTGGAGTGGGTTGCCATTTCCTTCTCCAGTGCGTGAAAGAGAAAAGTGAAAGTGAAGTCACTCAGTCTGTCCGACTGTTAGCGACCCCATGGACTGCAGCCCACCAGGCTACTCCGTCCATTGGATTTTCCAGGCAAGAGTACTGGGGTGGGGTGCCATTGCCTTCCCCGTTTCATCCCCATGAGTTACTATTATTGTTTCCATTTGAAGATGTGGAAACAGGCTTAAGGGGTTTAATTACTTGCACATGGTGCTGGAGTTTTTAACCATCATGAAAAATTTCCTCTCTACCATTTATTGAACTGGAAGTAGTTGGTGGGGGGGCGGGGGGCGGGGTATGAAATTATCAAGAAACATACAGATGAACGCAGAGGAGGCCTGACCAAGAAATCTGGAATTTCTCCAGAACTCTTGAGTCTGGGCTTTCTCAGTGTTGAGGAGCAGGCAGGCTAGCAGGAGCAGTCTGGTGCTGTGAATCTTTGTCATGTCTCAGCCAAAGTGTCTTGCAGCTCTATAAACACGGCATGGAGGCTACAGAACTGCCTGGGGGAGAAGGTTCATAAAAATGATATTTTTGCTGAGCACCAGAAGGAACATTTTTGTCTTTAAATATGCAAAGACACTACAGCAAGTATCACAAATTCATTCTGGTGATGCAACCAACAACACTTAATTATCAGCTCCACAAGCAAATTAGGTGAGAAAAGTACTTGTCTTTTTATATTTTATTTCTAAAGGAATTCAAAGAAGATAATTTAACAACTGCAGCATATTATGACTCTTCTCCATTTGTTTTTTTTCCCTCTTTCTCTTCCATTTTTTTTTTTTTTAAGTCACAGGTACACCTGTTTTCTTGGGGGCTTCCCAGGTACCACTGCTGGTAAAGAACCTGCCTGCCACTGCAGGAGGTGTAAGAGACACAGGTTCGATCCCTGAATCAGGAAGATCCCCTGGAGGAGGGCATGGCAACTCACTTCAGTATTCTTTTTTTTTTTTTT
>SJYX01017057.1:22171-34999 GCA_006410675.1 Oreotragus oreotragus
TGAAGCTGAAACTCCAACACTTTGGCTACCTGATGTGAAGAACTGACTCATTGGAAAAGACCCTGATGCTGGGAAAGAGTGAAGGTAGGAGGAGAAGGGGATGACAGAGGATGAGATGGCTGGATGGCATCACTGACTCAATGGACATGAGTCTGAGTAAATTCCAGGAGTTGGTGATGGACAGGGAGGCCTGGCGTGCTGTGGTCCATGGGCTCACAAAGGGTCGGACATGACTGAGCGATTGAAACTGAACTGAAGAGTTTGAGGCAGCAATATTAGTTCATATCTTGCCTAAGAATTCTAATCACACAAATATCCAGCAGTGGACTCACATCTCCACTGGGAGATCTAAAGCTACCTCAAACCAACTTGTCCAAATCAGATCCATGATCTTCCCCCACATTTGGTGGGGGTTTCCCACCCCAGGGAATGCCAACAAGATGCATCCAATTGCAGAAGCAGAAAAGAGGAAGTCATTCTTAATACCCGGCCTTCCCACACTCCCAAATGCCAGTTGTTAGCAAAGACTGACAATTTAACAACCTAATTGATTCTCCAGTCCAGTTCCCACCCAGCCCACCATCACTTCCTTAGCAGTTTCTTCTCCTGATTGAGTGGCCCTTCCCTTGCATTAATCTCAGAAACCATGCCTCTCACAGCTGCCCCTAAACATCCTTGCTCAACACCTGACCACCTTCCAGTCCCAACCAGGCATCATGTCCTTTGGTGTATCAGGTTCAGCAGGCTTATCTTTCTTCTCTACCCACATCCTGTTCAGCCAGTCCCTCTCTTCAGCCTTCAGCCAGTGTGTCACCTCCTCTGAGAAGTCCTCCTTAACTATATTAGGTTTGGTCCGGTTTGTCAAAGATATGTTCGTAACACCCTGCGGTTCTTCCTAAAAGCATTTTAACCCACCTTTACTGGTATATTCATTTGGGTGATTATTTGGAGAATGCCTGTACCTCTCTCTGACTTGATCACAATTTTCATGAGCTCAAGTCTTTTCTACTCACCATTCTATCCCCAGGGACAACATGGAGCCCAGAGTGAAATCACAATCCTATACATTTTGCTAGTTGTATGAACTCATGAAGATCTACAGAGTCCAGACATTTCACAAAACTCTGTCGAGGAGTTAGAAAAGACCACCGAAGAGCTGTGGAGCTTCGTTGCCTTGGAGAAAGGCCCCTAGACCAGACATAATAACTTCTTGAAAAAGCATCTCCATCTCGAGGGTGTGACAAAGCTCCTGAATTCCTTAGACACAATTGCTATATGTTGCATCATGAGGTCAGACAGATTATTTCCAGCATCTGCCTTCACGTCTACTTTCCTCTTGGTGGTCAAGGAGGGTCTTTGCCTCTTTGTTTCTCCACAAGGAGGAAGATTTCAATAGCCAAATGGCAGATCGCTCTGGGTGTCCTGGGGAAAAGCAGCAGAGTCAGGTGTGGGGTGCCCTACCCAGTGGCTCCAAGGGTGCAGCTTTTTCTCTCTCGTGGAGGATCAGCATCATGCATTATAATTACACCTCTACAGAGGTAGAGAAACTCACCACAAAATGTACTGTTGCTATGAAACCCAGGACTAGCTGCTCCCTGCTCGAAAAGCTGATAAAGAGGCTAGGTTGGAGGCAAGAAGTTTACTTTATTATGGAGACTGGCAACCAGGATGGGGTGGAGCAGATGGAGAGGTGAGGGGGTGGGCGGAGGAGGAGGCCAGTCCAAAGGCTGACTGCCCCTGACTGGCAGTCAGTGGGCAAGAGCTTTTAAACAAGGAGAGAGGGGGCTACATACAAGAACAAGACGGTCAGCTCTGATAGTCATCTTGAAATCAGTCATCAGTGGTCTCACCCGCATCGTTGTGATTGTTTTAGGCACAATTAACCTTCAGTTCCAGGGTTGGTTTGCTCCCATTTCTTTGAGGCCAATTCTTGGAATTGTGCAGCTTATGTCATGGCTACGGTCTGGTCATCCTGAGGTTAAATTCTTCCACCTGGTGGGGGTTTCAGTATCTATAAGACAGCTCACAGGATATGGCTCAGAACACTATCTGTAGCCCTTGAGAAGTAACTAAAAGTCCTTGACTTTGCTTACCTACAGAACTATTATTATTTGGTCTCCTTTGATTATTTTTCTTTGTTTCTGCATTTCTCACGTCTCTGATTAAAGTTACTCTTTAACTGAAGTTTGCTCATAGATAAAAGGCAGGCTGAGGACAGGGTCCTGCTCCATTTTACTATGGGCTCAGAGAATTTTGAAAAGGCAGGGTCACTTCCTCTAAACTATGTTTCAGTGTGGGACTGCGTTCTGAAAGATGTCTAAGAGATGACCAGTCTCCATGGTGGAGGGTCCCAAGATGAACTACAGTTTCTTTCACTGGGATATCGTCCTTTTGGTTGGAAATCTTATCAGTTCAGTTCAGTTGCTCAGTTGTTTCCTACTCTTTGCCACCCCATGGACTGCAGCACTCTAGGCTTCCCTGTACATCACCAGCTCCCAGAATTTACTCAAACTCACATCCATCGAGTTGGTGATACCATCCAACCATCTCATCCTCTGTCGTCCCCTTCTCCTCTCCCTTCAATCTTTCCCAGCATCAGGGTCTTTTACAATGAGTCAGCTCTTCGCATCAGGTGGTCAAAGGATTGAAACTCCAGCTTCAGCCATCAGTCCTTCCAATGAATATTCAGGATTGATTTCCTTTAGGATGGACTGGTTGGATCTCCTTGACATCCAGGGGACTCTCAAGAGTCTTCTCCAGCACCACAGTTCAAAAGCATCAGTTCTTTGGTGCTCAGCTTTCTTTATAGTCCAACTCTCACATCCATACATGACTACTGGAAAAACCATAGCTTTGACTAGACAGACCTTTTGTGGCAAAGTAATGTCTCTGCTTTTTAATATGCTGTCTAGATTGGTCATAGCTTTTCTTTTAAGGAGCAAGTGCCTTTTAATTTCATGGCTGCTGTCACCATCTGCAATGATTTTGGACCGTAAGAGGAAAATAAAGTCTGTCACTGTTTCCATTGTTTCCCCATCTATTTCCCATGAAGTGATGGGACCAGATGCCATGATCTTAGTTTTCTGAATGTTGAATTTTAAGCCAACTTTTTGACTCTCCTCTTTCACTTTCATCAGGAGGCTCTTAGTTCTTCACTTTCTGCCATAAGGGTGGTGTCACCTTCATATCTGAGGTNCTCAGCTTTCTTTATAGTCCAACTCTCACATCCATACATGACTACTGGAAAAACCATAGCTTTGACTAGACAGACCTTTTGTGGCAAAGTAATGTCTCTGCTTTTTAATATGCTGTCTAGATTGGTCATAGCTTTTCTTTTAAGGAGCAAGTGCCTTTTAATTTCATGGCTGCTGTCACCATCTGCAATGATTTTGGACCGTAAGAGGAAAATAAAGTCTGTCACTGTTTCCATTGTTTCCCCATCTATTTCCCATGAAGTGATGGGACCAGATGCCATGATCTTAGTTTTCTGAATGTTGAATTTTAAGCCAACTTTTTGACTCTCCTCTTTCACTTTCATCAGGAGGCTCTTAGTTCTTCACTTTCTGCCGTAAGGGAAGTCTTAAACCAAGCGTTTAATCCCTCTTTCAGATGACAGCCCTTCAAACATTTTGAGATGGTTATAAAAGATGGCCCTTTAGAAGTATATATATATTTTTTCTTGTAATCTTTTTCAGTCTCTCTGTAAACACTGGATTGGACTACTTCGAAATTTTTTTACCTATTAACAAGTGGAAACTGCAAGTTTTGACAGCCCCAAATCCAAAGCTTAGTTTCACAAACCCTCCTATATTCTAATATCTAGCTGGCGATCAGTGCTCACCCAGGTCTAGAAACTCTGAGCAACATTCACTGGCACATGGCGAATACAGTGTAATGTAGTTAGCATCCTCCCCAAACCTCAGTCTCTCATTTGTGACAGATATCAGTTCTCCATCCTCTCAAGGCTGGCATTACGGAATGATCTATGATGTCTGATGGAATGATCTATGATGTCTGATGGAATGGTATTCTGAATTCCTTTAAAAGATGCTAAGAGGTTAATTCTATTTCCTAACATTCTCCCCTTCCTGTAGGTCTGTGATCCCGCTCACAACACCCTCTGTTGATCTCTCCTCTCTGTGTTCCCTTCTCAACACTGAGGCGAGCCCTGCCACTTGGAATATTCAGTGACATAGAACAGAAGCTCTTGGGTACTGGGATCCCCTGGGTGTGGGTGCGTTATGGGATTTGGGTGCTGAGTTCAGTCTGAGCCTGTGGCTTTTCTTTTGAGGATTCAAGGCTACATCCATGCGTCTAGATCAGAAAACCAATTTGGAAGGAAAATGGGATGAATAGGTGATCTCAGGTGAGGCTCAGTGGTGAGGGTCAGGAAGAAGGAAGCTGGATTCAATGAAGGAGCTGGGCAATCTCCACTTTAGAAGGCAGGCTGCCCGGGGGGGCATTTAAATGCTGATGAAGGTCTATCAAGCTTCAGTCAGGCCGTCTAATGTTTCCTTCTTTTACCTGTTGCTCTGATTGCATATCAAAGGCGAGATTCTTCCCAGATTTTGAAAAACAAAATAAATGAATGCCAAATGCTCTTCGGGACACAAAATTTCTATCCACGTCTCAGGACCTTCAAACCACTTTGGAAAACAGTTTTTGTTTTCGAAAGACGCCATCTCATTAGAAGTGTTTTGTAACTGGGAGGAAATACACCATGATGTTGTATAGTGGATGATAATAGTGGTTGTTGTTTGGGACCTGGGTCTGTGAACAAGGTTTTTCTTTTTCTTTCTGGTTCTCTATGTTTTTGGAATATACTTTCATTATGATTGTTTTACAATGTAAGAATCAAAGAAGAGAAAATTCACAGCCACTCCCCTGAATGAAAACAATAATATTTCTGTTTCCGCTGAAGATGCCAAACTCAATAGTTTTAATTCAATTCTTTTCCTTCATTTCTCTATTCTCAACAAGTCTTTTTGTTATCAATATGGGGTTTTCAGCTTAACTGGGTATGTAGGCCTCATAAATTGCTCAAAGACTGCAAAGTGTGGAATTCCATTTTTTCCTTCCATTTTAATTTCCTTTAGCAATTTAGCACTTCTTTTCAAATCACACATATAGAAAAAACAGAGAAATTTCTTAACACCCCTTTGGCAAATCACATGGCAAGAACTGCCACTGTTTCTATTTACATGCTTTGGGCAAGTTGCGTTTCAAGTAAAGAACTTCATCTTAGAACCAAAGGAAAAAAAATTTTTAAGTCTTTGTAAGCAGCTAATTCTTTGAGACAAGATGTACTATGAAAAACAAAACATTAACCCAGAATTTTATACAGTGATAAAAGAAGAATGTATCTCTTAAGAATTTGTAATATTAAATATTATGCTTCTAGAGAAAATACTATCTAAATACAAGATAGTTTGTATTTTCCTTAGTGGGATGTTAATATTTACATGAGCCAGAATATCAATTTTTAGTAAAAATATAATCATATTTTCATAAAAATAAAGTATATGACTCAGATGAAGCTTCCAAATCTCAAAGTCTACACTTACAACAAAATACTGTATTTGGCAGCTACTGATAAATTAANTTTGAGACAAGATGTACTATGAAAAACAAAACATTAACCCAGAATTTTATACAGTGATAAAAGAAGAATGTATCTCTTAAGAATTTGTAATATTAAATATTATGCTTCTAGAGAAAATACTATCTAAATACAAGATAGTTTGTATTTTCCTTAGTGGGATGTTAATATTTACATGAGCCAGAATATCAATTTTTAGTAAAAATATAATCATATTTTCATAAAAATAAAGTATATGACTCAGATGAAGCTTCCAAATCTCAAAGTCTACACTTACAACAAAATACTGTATTTGGCAGCTACTGATAAATTAAAAGAAAGGGTGTGATCGTATATAAGGGAAGTTCACTTAGTTTCCCATAAACATACTTTCACAATATTCAAACTCTTGTAGAGTTTCCTTTTATTTGAGAGTTAAGTTATAACATATTCAAGGAGAAAAAAACATGAGATTAATGAAGAACAATTATGGTAAAATCAACTTTTTCTTGCTAAGCTCTGAAGGTAACAGAAATGTGAGACACAAAGGCAAACCGGGATGTACTTATGTAGTTATTTATAATTTGGAAACTTATGCAAAAGAGAAGTAAAATTCACACTAATTTATACAAATATCTTTTCTTTGCTAGTTCCAGTCAGTTTCTAACTTTTTGCCTTTTTAATATCACTATATCCCTGAATAACAGTAGTGTTGATTTGCAATTTGCAAGTAGCTTTTTTCTTTATTCACAAGAAATTGGCTGAATGCATGATTGATGGACAAAGAAAATCCCTTTCCATTCATTTTTATTTAACTTATTTATTTTTCTTTTTATTAATTGTTTTTGTTTTGTTTTGCTTTGCTTTGCTTTTTTGAGATGAGTTTGGAAATCTTTTGAAGGTTTTCTTTTGCTTTTTTTTTTTTTTAAGTAAAGTATAGTTGATGTACAATGATGTGCAATTTTCAGGTGGGCAGCAAATTGATTCAGTTACACATATACATACATTCTTCTTTAAAATATTCTTTTCCATTATGGTTTCTCATAGGATATTGAACATCGTTCTCTGTGTTTATTAATTTTAATTTATGCAATTGTTTCTTTGTTAAAAGGTGAGTTCAGCTTACAAGGATTTCTTCAGGACAATCTCTTTTGCTGTCAGTGAAATGATGTTCTTTTGTTTCTGAATTCATGGATCACTGTTTAGAATTTGTTTTCAGACTTAAACTCAGTGGAAGACCTCTCACGAGGGTGAGAGATTCAGCCTTGTTATGGCTTTGCCAACAAAGGTCCATCTACTCAAAGCTATGTGAGAGTTGAACCATAAAGAAAGCTGAGCGCCAAAGAACTGATGCTTTTGAACTGTGGTGTTGGAGAAGACTCTTGAGAGTCCCTTGGACTGCAAGGAGATCCAACCAGTCCATCCTAAAGGAAATCAGTCCTGAATATTCATTGGAAGGACTGATGCTGGAGCTGAAACTCCAGTACTTTGGCCACCTGATATGAAGAACTGGCTCACTGGAAAAGCCCCTGATGCTGGGAAAGGTTGAAGGTGGAAGAAGGGGATGACAGAGGATGAGATGTTTGGATGACATCACCAACTCTATGGACATGAGTTTGAGTAAACTCCGGGAGTTGGTGATGGACAGGGAAGCCTGGCTTACTGCAGTCCCTGGGGTCACAGTCAGACCCTACTGAGTGACTGAACTGAACTTGTGGCTTTGCTGGGGAGCTTGGTGGATAGTGTTAGTGTTAATCGCTCAGTCATGTCCAAGTGTTTGTGACCCCAAGGACTGTCCACCAAGCTCCTCTGTCCATAGAATTCTCCAGGCAAGAAGACCGGAATGCATAGTCATTCCCTTCTCCAGGGGATCTTCCCAACCCAGGGATAGAACCTGGGTCTCCTGCATTGCGGGCAGATTCTTTACCATCAATAGAGGTTTACAATGCAAAGCAATGAGAGTTTAGCTTTACAAATAAGTGGAAAATGAAAAGAGTCCTACCACTTTAAGAAAACAGCACATAGAGTAAACAGCAAGGTCCTACTGTAAAGCACAGGGAACCATTATCCTATAGTAAACTGTAATGGAAAAGAATAAAAAAAAAAGTTCTATCTATAATTGAGTCACTTTGCTGTACAGCAGAGATTGACACAATGTTGTAAATCAACTATACGCTAATAAAAAATAAATATATAAAAAAGAAAACACACAGAGGTCAAATGGAGGTGGTGTTTCTGGTTTTGTTTATTTTTATTAGATTATTATTTTTATTAATTTTTATGAATTATTTTGCATTGGTAAGATTTAAGTATGGCATTTTCCAGATGCATTTAGAATATGACTAACCTGGTCAAGATTTTTAACGAATAATTGTAATAGAAATTAATGTGCTCTCCCATCAACCAATTCTGATTGTTTTAAACCAAATTCTCTATGTAGCAACTAAGCTGGAAATGAGATCAATACTTGCTTAGAGCACTGGCAGTTTTTGGAACTCCATTTTCTCATTTCTATTATAACCCTGAGAATAATTGGTAGGCTTTGCCAGGCCTGCTTTATCTCCTATCAGCCATATTATGTGAACGTGCTTAGAAAATTTCACTTTTTGGCCACGGTGGCTCATGGTCGACCCAATATNATTGGCTGAATGCATGATTGATGGACAAAGAAAATCCCTTTCCATTCATTTTTATTTAACTTATTTATTTTTCTTTTTATTAATTGTTTTTGTTTTGTTTTGCTTTGCTTTGCTTTTTTGAGATGAGTTTGGAAATCTTTTGAAGGTTTTCTTTTGCTTTTTTTTTTTTTTAAGTAAAGTATAGTTGATGTACAATGATGTGCAATTTTCAGGTGGGCAGCAAATTGATTCAGTTACACATATACATACATTCTTCTTTAAAATATTCTTTTCCATTATGGTTTCTCATAGGATATTGAACATCGTTCTCTGTGTTTATTAATTTTAATTTATGCAATTGTTTCTTTGTTAAAAGGTGAGTTCAGCTTACAAGGATTTCTTCAGGACAATCTCTTTTGCTGTCAGTGAAATGATGTTCTTTTGTTTCTGAATTCATGGATCACTGTTTAGAATTTGTTTTCAGACTTAAACTCAGTGGAAGACCTCTCACGAGGGTGAGAGATTCAGCCTTGTTATGGCTTTGCCAACAAAGGTCCATCTACTCAAAGCTATGGTCTTTCCAGGAGTCATGTATGGATGTGAGAGTTGAACCATAAAGAAAGCTGAGCGCCAAAGAACTGATGCTTTTGAACTGTGGTGTTGGAGAAGACTCTTGAGAGTCCCTTGGACTGCAAGGAGATCCAACCAGTCCATCCTAAAGGAAATCAGTCCTGAATATTCATTGGAAGGACTGATGCTGGAGCTGAAACTCCAGTACTTTGGCCACCTGATATGAAGAACTGGCTCACTGGAAAAGCCCCTGATGCTGGGAAAGGTTGAAGGTGGAAGAAGGGGATGACAGAAGATGAGATGTTTGGATGACATCACCAACTCTATGGACATGAGTTTGAGTAAACTCCGGGAGTTGGTGATGGACAGGGAAGCCTGGCTTACTGCAGTCCCTGGGGTCACAGTCAGACCCTACTGAGTGACTGAACTGAACTTGTGGCTTTGCTGGGGAGCTTGGTGGATAGTGTTAGTGTTAATCGCTCAGTCATGTCCAAGTGTTTGTGACCCCAAGGACTGTCCACCAAGCTCCTCTGTCCATAGAATTCTCCAGGCAAGAAGACCGGAATGCATAGTCATTCCCTTCTCCAGGGGATCTTCCCAACCCAGGGATAGAACCTGGGTCTCCTGCATTGCGGGCAGATTCTTTACCATCAATAGAGGTTTACAATGCAAAACAATGAGAGTTTAGCTTTACAAATAAGTGGAAAATGAAAAGAGTCCTACCACTTTAAGAAAACAGCACATAGAGTAAACAGCAAGGTCCTACTGTAAAGCACAGGGAACCATTATCCTATAGTAAACTGTAATGGAAAAGAATACAAAAAAAAGTTCTATCTATAATTGAGTCACTTTGCTGTACAGCAGAGATTGACACAATGTTGTAAATCAACTCTACGCTAATAAAAAATAAATATATAAAAAAGAAAACACACAGAGGTCAAATGGAGGTGGTGTTTCTGGTTTTGTTTATTTTTATTAGATTATTATTTTTATTAATTTTTATGAATTATTTTGCATTGGTAAGATTTAAGTATGGCATTTTCCAGATGCATTTAGAATATGACTAACCTGGTCAAGATTCTTAACGAATAATTGTAATAGAAATTAATGTGCTCTCCCATCAACCAATTCTGATTGTTTTAAACCAAATTCTCTATGTAGCAACTAAGCTGGAAATGAGATCAATACTTGCTTAGAGCACTGGCAGTTTTTGGAACTCCATTTTCTCATTTCTATTATAACCCTGAGAATAATTGGTAGGCTTTGCCAGGCCTGCTTTATCTCCTATCAGCCATATTATGTGAACGTGCTTAGAAAATTTCACTTTTTGGCCACGGTGGCTCATGGTCGACCCAATATGTATATTGTCCCTTCCAAAGTCCCAGTCACCCACCCACATCACCACCCAGGGCCCCTGCATTTCTGTAACTACCTCCTGCCATAAAGTGTGAACACAAACGTGGGTGTCACTTATGGGCTGAAGTTTTCAAGAAGTGGGCATACCTTCTTCTACTAGTTGGAAATAGAGTTCCCAAAGCCCGAGAAGGTGATAAGAACTCAAGACAGAAGAAACCTTGAGAGGATATACAGAAGCAGAAACCTTGGCTCTACGCCTCACTGGCTCTGGCATGGATTTGTGGTCCTCAAAGTGGAGGATCCATAGGATTCCCAAAGATCTTTTCATGGTGTCCATGAGGACAAGACTGCTTTTCATAATGTTACCAGATATTATGACATGCTCACAGTCATTCTGTTAAGAGTGTGTAGGAAGCTTTCTACACAACACAGGATGACATCACGGCTCTGATGGAACATGTCCATTCTCATGTTTTTTAAAATTTTTCTTCTGTTTAATTTCTAATAAATATTAATAGATGTAATTCACAGAAGTAAAAGCTCTTTAGGGTCATTAACGATTTTTAAGAATGTAAGAACTCTTGAGACCAGACCTTTGACAAGTCATGAGCAAGATATTTTTCTAAGGTTTTGAATAAGTCTTCGAAGCTTTGTGAACTAATTCTTTTATATATACAAACTAATCATAGCATTTTTAAATTGCTATGCCTTCCCCCCTCCCCCCATATTAAGTTGTAATGGAGATGAAAATACTCTGGAATCTATGTGTAGAAGATCTCTTTTCAGAAATGTATAGAAACTTCTTGTTTTATGTATCAGGAATTATACCGTTTATGACATGGGCAATCTCCTTAAACAAATTATAAAATAGGAAGGATAAAAGTATTTTTTTCAAAGGGGTTGGAAGGTAGCATATGATTTCAGACAAATAAACCTGCTAACTACATTTCTGGCAAGCTGTTTTTTAAAAAATGTTTATTGGAGTCGAGTGATTTACAATGTTATGTTACTTTCTGGTGTACAGCACAGTGATTCGGTGATGCATATACTTAATTCATTCTTTTTCAGACTCTTTTCTCATATAGGTCTCACAGAATACTGAGCATAGTCCCCTGTGCTGTAAAGCAGGCCCTTGCTGGTTATCTATCTTATTTACAGTGCTGCTCAGTACCTCAGTTATGTCCAACTCGTTGCAACCCTATGGACTGTAGCCCACCCGACTCCTCTGTCTATGGGGGTTTTCAGGCAGGAATACTGAAGTGGGTTGCTATTTCCTGCTCCAAGGGCTCTTCCCTACCCAGGGACTGAACCTACGTTTCCTGCATTGCAAGCGGATTCTTTACCTGCTGAGCTATTGGAAGGCTCATACATGTTAATCTGTGTATGTTAATACTAAAATCCTGATTTATACACCTCCCCATTTTTCCTTTGATAACCATAAATTTGGCTTTGATATCTGTAAGTTTGTTTTACAAATAAATCCATTTGTATCATTTTAAAAATTGGGTTCCACATTTGAGTTATATCATATGATATGTCTTTCTTTGCCTGACTTATGTCACTTAGTATGATACTCTGTAAGTCTATCCATGTTGCTACAAATGGCATTATCTTTCTTTTTATGGCTTGGTAATATTGCATTGTGTATATGTACCACATCTTTATCCATTTATCTGTTGACAGACACTTAAGCTCTTTCCATAGCTATTATAAATAGAGCTGCAATGAACACCAGGATGCACGCATCTTTTGGATCATGGTTTTCTCTGGGTATCTGACCAGGAGTGAGATTGCTAGATCTACATTCTATCAGTCTTAATCATATGCCTGCTATGGTCTTCCAAGGGTCTGGATAAAGATGCTTATGACACTTTTGATGGAAACAAACCAATACAACTTTGATTGTGTCTCTTTCTCAGAGACATTCTGTAGTTTCATACACGTCCTTAGGGTCAAGCCCCATCTTCCACAAAGCCCTTCTGAATCTTCCCCTACCACCCTGCCCTGGTCTCACCTCACACCTTTCTTTCCAGCTTTGATTCTATTCCAGCTCCAACTTGTAAATACCTCTTAATCCAGCAAGATGCTTGATTTACAGTCTCAATCACCTATGCTTTTTTCTTTAATTAAGGTATACTTGATTTACAAAACTGTGTTAGTTTCAGGTGTATGGTATAGTGATTCCATTTTTTTGCAGATTATATTCCATTATAGGTTATTACAAGCTATCAGGTATAATTCTTTGTGCTACACAATATCTTGTTGCTTATCAATTTTACATCTAGTTTATATTTGTTAACCCCATAACCCTAATTTGGGCTTCTATGATAGCTCAGTTGGTAAAGAATCTGCCTACAATGCAGGAGACCCTGGTTCAATTCCTGGATCAGGAAGATCCTCTGGAGAAGGGATAGGCTACTCACTCTAGCATTCTTGAGCTTCCCTTGTGGCTCAGCTGGTAAGGAGTCTGCCTGCAATGTGGAAGATCTGGGTTTGATCCCTGGGTTGGGAAGATCCCCTGGAGAAGGGAAAGGCTACCCACTCCAGTATTCTGGCCTGGAGAATCCCATGGACTGTACACTCCATGGGTTTGCAAAGAGTCAGACATGACTGAGTGACTTTCACTAATCTTAATTTTTGCCTCCCCTGCTCCCTTTCCTCTTTGGTGACCATAAGCTAATTTTCGATGTCTGTGAGTCTGCTTCT
>SJYX01017057.1:38443-63374 GCA_006410675.1 Oreotragus oreotragus
TGGACATGACTTAACAACTAAAGAACAACAGCAACGTCAGTATGGCTATATATCCCACAAGTTCTAAAGTCAGTCATCTGTTCATGACTCACTCGGTTTGTCTCCAAGTCTTGGGTATTGTAAATATTGCTGCTATGAACATTAGGGTGCATGTATCCTTTTGAATTATTGTTTTCTCTAGATATATGCCCAGGAATGGGATTGGGGGATTATATGGTAGTTCTATTGCTGGTTTTTAAAGGAAACTCCACAGTGGTTGCACCAGTTCACATTCTCACCAACAGTGTAGAAGATTTCCCTTTTCTCCTCGCCCTCTTCAGCATTCGTTATTTATAGACTTTTTGATGATGACCATTCTGACCAGTGTGAGATGATACCTCACTGAGGTTTTGATTTGCGTTTCTCTAATGATTAGTGATGCTGAGCATCTTCTCATGTGTCTATTCTTATTACCCCTCAGCACTTGTAATTCCATGTTCCAGGATACCCGCAGATCCAAAGAGAGAAAACTACTACTCATATCATAGGGTCACAATCCAGGTGTGACTGTGTCCTGGCAACAAACCTTGCCACCAGCCAATTTGGATAAGAGATGAGGCCTCTTTCTTATGCCACAAAGGAGATCTACCCTCTATCCATGTATGACAACATTGTTCAATCTGTTAAAGAAATGAGTCAGATAAAGGGCTTTCCAGATAGTCAAATACAAAGCATTTGCAATAGCACTTATATCTGTAAGATATTACTTCTATGTAGAGTCCAAAAAACTACAATGAAGGAATTAATATAATGAAAAAAGAAATAGACTCATACAGTTCTAACGAGGTAGATGAATCTAGAGCCTAGTATACAGAGTAAAGTAAGTCAGAAAGACAAAAGAAAATATTATATATTAACATATATATATACATGGAATCTAGAAAGACAGTACTGATGAACTTATTTGCAAGGCAGCAACAGACTTATGGACATGGGATGGGGAGGAGACGGTGGGATGTATGAAGATCATAACAGAAACATATACATTACCATATGTAAAACAGATAACCAATGGGAATTTGCTGTGTGACTCGGGGAACTCAAATCTGGGCTCTGTAAGAACCTAGAGGGGTAAGATGGGGAGGGAGGTTGGGGGAGGTTCTAGAGGGAGGGAACATAGGTGTACTTATGGCTGATTCATGATGGTGTTTGGCAAAAATCAAACACAATATTGTAGANTAACAGAAACATATACATTACCATATGTAAAACAGATAACCAATGGGAATTTGCTGTGTGACTCGGGGAACTCAAATCTGGGCTCTGTAAGAACCTAGAGGGGTAAGATGGGGAGGGAGGTTGGGGGAGGTTCTAGAGGGAGGGAACATAGGTGTACTTATGGCTGATTCATGATGGTGTTTGGCAAAAATCAAACACAATATTGTAGAGCAATTATCCTTCAATTACAAATTAAAAAAAAAAAAAAAGAAACAGACTCATAGATACAGAGTACAAACTACTGGTTACCAGTGGGAAGAGGAAAGGGGGAGAGGCAGTATAGGGGTTAGGAGTTAAGAGGTATAACTAGTTATGTATAAAATAAGTTATAAGGATATATTGTACAACACAGGGAATACAGACAGTATTTTATATTAATTATAAATGGAGAATAATCTTTAAACATTGAGGATCATTATATTGTACACTTGCAACTTCTATAAATTGTACATCAACTGCACTTCAAAAAAAACTTCTCTCAGTTAAGTTCATATTATTGGATTTACATTGCATGCTGGGTTTGGGGAGGGAGGCTGTAATTCAAAAATCAGTAAGCATTATCTCTGCTCTCTAGGAACACAGAATCACTTGGGGACAGGAATAGGGGTGCTGTAACCCCAGACTATAATTGCAGATTTATGGTGGTGTATGCTGGGTGCCACAGTACTTGAGCCAGAGGGGGAGTGGGAGTGGGCAGCGGACTGTTCCAGAAGAGAGAAGCTAAGCTTGAAGATACACTTGAACATTTTCACCATTGTGTTCAATATTTCCAGTCTTAGGAGATCACAAGCTCAACAATTATTTGTCAAATAAATCACTGAGATTCACTGGAGTCATAAGTAGGATCTGGAAAGATTTCATGGAGAAGAAAACATTTGTCATGGATAGTTTTTAAGCTTTAGGAAAGGTAAGCCATTCATTCTGTGGCTACAGAATATGCCAAGGACAGATGCTTAATAAAAAATGTTTGAGAAGAGCGTGGCTGGGGCCCACTGTACGTTGTTGAATATGGACAAGTATGTGACAGTGATGAGGACTTGGCTGATACGTGTGATCCATTTCCAATGTGCCAGATGTTTGTCAGAACATGCTCTCCTTTACTCTCCAGAATTGCAGAGCTTGTGGCGGACACGAACATGTCACCCAGCTCTCCCTGCAGAGAGCTGCTCCCATCTGTGGAGACTGTGGTTGGTCCTAAGTTCTTGTTCCGCCGTCAGCCCCTTCCAAGCTGGCCTCAGAGGCCAGGAGCTGCCCGCCAGCACGTCCTTTCTGGGGATAGCCTACGATAGTAACTGAATAATGCTGGGGCTATGCTGTGGGTTTTATTTGCTCTGGGGCTGCCTCCAGGGCTGGCCACGGTCGTGTTGGACTTTTCACTGCAGGCTGAGTTCTTTCTTAGTCTCACCTGCTCCCTCTCTTTCTATCACAGATCACAAGTTCCTCTCACTGTCTTGTATGGTGCTGAGATCCACTTCTGGAGAATCTAATCTGCTAGGCTGTTAATCTCCATGTTGACAGGCTGAACACAGTGGGCCTGAGAGGGCGTGCATCTTCCCAAAGCCCCACAGCGGAGTGAGGTTTCCGTCTCAGACTCACTGACCCCTAACCGAGGGCTCAGAACTCCACAGGGGGGCTTCCCTGGTGGTCCAGTAGTTAAGACGTCACCTTCCTACACAGAGCATGTGGTTCGATCCCTGGTAGGGGGGCTAAGATCCCACACGCCTGGTGGCCAAAAATCCGAAAGATTAAACAGGAGACAGAGTGTAACAAATTCAAGTAAGACTTTAAAAATGGTCCAGATTGAAAAAATCTTATAAAAAAGAACCCCACAGTAATTGCAGGGACCAACCTTACAGGATTTAGCCAAAGCTGCCTTCCTCCCCCTGCACACACCATCAGGAGTCACCCCACCATTATTGCAGACAGATGTTTTCTATTAGGAGAACTCTGGTCATCTGTGGTCCCCAGAGGAAGACAAAGCTCCAGTTAACTCTGTCCACTCTTGGCTTGACTGCTTCTATCAATCTCTCACGTCTCAATCAAAATTAAGCTTTCAAGCTTTCATAAAACCCCTTGCAGAACTGACAACAGTTATGATCCATTTATGATTCCAGTACTCTTGCCTGGAAAATCCCATGGATGGAGAAGCCTGGTAGGCTACAGTCCATGGGGTCGCAAAGAGTCGGACATGACTGGGCGACTTCACTTCACTTCACTTCACTTCTGATCACCTAGTTGCTTTTCTTTTGCCTTTTCATACTGTCCATGGGGTTCACCAGACAAGAATACTGGAGTGGGTTGACATCTCCTTCTCCAGACGTCAATTTTCCAACAAAGGTCTGAATATTAAAGCTACAGTTTTTCCAGTGATCATGTACTGATGTGAGAGTTGGACCATAAAGAAGGCTGAGAGCAAAAGAAACAATGTTTTTGAATTATGGTGCCAGGGAAGACTCTTGAGAGTCCTTTGGATGGCAAGGAGATCAGACCAGTCAATCGTGATGGAAACCAACCTGAATATTCATTGGAAGGACTGATGCTGAAGCTGAAACTCCAGTACTTTGGCCACCTGATGTGAAGAGCTGACTCTCTGGAAAAGACCCTGATGCTGGGAAAGGTTGAAGGCAAAAGAAGGGGGCAGCAGAGAATGAGATTATTAAATAACATCACCATTTCAGTGGACATGAATTTGAGCAAATTGTGGAGGACAGAGGAGCCTGGCGTGCTACAGTCCAGGAGATCTAAAAGAGTTAAACATAGCTTAGCAACTGAACAACAAAACAGTTTGCTTTCTCCTCTCTCTGCTCCATGAGGTTATGACTCCAGGAGGACGTAGGTCACCCCTAAATCCCCATCACTGAGCACACTGCTTGCTATACAGTAGGAGCTAAATTTACATTTGTTGAAGGTATGAGTTAAACACACTTAGGATTAACTCTTAATATTCATCTCGGTGCATAGCAGTTGCTGTCGTCTCCTAGTTACTCATCCATATGAGATGTTCACAAAAAGAGATTCATGTCATCCTGGTAGATGTCAGGTATTATTATTGTTTTGTTGTTCTAGGCTTACAGTAGGTCTTCCATAATTTCCAGATGACCAAATAGTCAGAGATTGATAGCTACTCATAACTCCTCTTTGTATTTACTGCTGGAAGTGAAAGTCTCAGGTGCTCAGTCATGTCCACCTCTTTGTGACGCCATGGACTGTAGTCCACCAGGCTCCTCTGTCCATGGAATCTCCCAGGCAAGAATCCTGGAGTCAATTGCCATTTCCTTCTCCAGGAAATCTTCCCAACTCAAGGATCGAATCCGGGTTTCCTGCATTGCAGGCAGATTCTTTACTGTCTGGGGCACTGGGGTCATGTTTAATCTCCCTCAGGAGAGGTCTGGGTCCAAAGACAGTCTGCCATCTTCCAGGAATAGAGACTCTGTGGGCATTCTCAGATGCCTGCCCCAGGGCCTGGAAACCTCTCAAATTTGTGAGCCATTTGGTTTGTAAACTCCCTCTTTAAAACCAAAGTCAGAGGTGACATCTTTTGACCTTGTTATATCTTCCTCTTGGGAAAATTTTTCATCTTGAAATGTGGCAAAGTTATGAAATATTGAAGAAGTGTTCCCTTTAAACTTTGCCCTATGATCTCACGCAGTAGAAAACCAGGCTCAGGTATTTCTGACCTGGGTTTCTGCTCAGAGAGTCTGTTTCAACTTCATACAGATGATTTACTTTTAAAGATTTCAATTACCCAGACTTTTTAGCTTTTCCCTTTGCAGACTAGTCTGATCTTTTTGTAATCATAAATGTATTGTTCAACACAAAGTTAATATAATGACAACACACAATTTTGAAAAAAGAGAAAGCAAGCAAAAAATGTCACATTCCCACTTGCATGTTGGCATATGAGGTGAATTTTCTGTCTGTTAAGGGCTATTCTTCCTGAGTTGCTCTGAAACCATTCTTATTTCAGTCCTGCATGATTGTGGATTTGAAATTAGAAAATTAGAAATTTGGAATTAGAAAGTTCACCAATACAGTATACTAATGCATATATATGGAATTTAGAAAGATGGTAACGATAACCCAGCAAAGGACACAGATGTATAGAACAGTCTTTTGGACTCTGGGAGAGGGAGAGGGTGGGATGATTTGGGAGAATGGCATTGAGACATGTATAATATCATGTTAGAAATGAATTGCCAGTCTAGGTTCGATGCAAGGTGTGGGATGCTTGGGGCTGGTGCACTGGGATGACCCGGAGGGATGGTGTGGGGTGGGGGAAGTGGGAGGGGGGTTCGGGATTGGGAACACGTGTACACCTGTGGCGGATTCATGTTGATGTGTGGCAAAACCAATACAATATTGTAAAGTAAAAAAATAAAGATAAAATAAAATAATAAAAGAAAGTTGGAATTAGAAAATTCAGGCTTGAGGCTTATTGCCCAATAGCTCTGTGTGCTTTCCCAACTTATAGAATCTGTGTCTGATTTTCTCCTTAGTAAAACACAGATAATAATTCCTGTTAGTAACCTAGTGGAAGGTGTTGGGATATTAAACAAGATAGGGCAAAACCCCCTTTAAGCCCTCTTAGTATAAAATAAGCTTATATGTCAGTGGTCTTTCTCTGGATTTTTTTCCTGACCACTGTGCTTTTAGTTGGTTAGTTATTTGTGGCTGTGCTGGGTCTTCAGTGCCCCTCGTGGGCTTTTCTCCAGTTGCTGTGAGCAGGGGCTCCTCTCCATCTGTGGGGCACAAGCATCTCATTGCAGCGGCTTCTCTTGTCATGCAGCTCGGACTCTAGGCAGTGGGCTGCAGCCGTTGCAGCTCACAGGCTCAGTAATTGTGGCAAGTGGGACCTTCCCAGACCAGGGATCAAACCCACGTCCCGTGCATTAGCAGGTAAATCTTTAGCCACTGGACCACCAGGGAGGCCCTGACCACTGTGCTTACAGCTGATGCTGCTGTTCCACCTGCGTGTCCTGGAGCCTCACTCGGTGCTGCCCACAGACTAGACTCATCTCTGCTGCAGCATTTGCCTCTCTTTCACCTAAGGGCTGAATCTGGCAGATAGTTCCTGGTAAACATGCATAAGATGGGTCAATATCAGAGAATGAACATGTCCAGATCAGGCTATAGCCAATGACTAATGGAAACTGACCTGTAAACACCCTGGTCCACTTGCCTTTGAGGTGCAATCACTTAGAGGCTGATTGGCCACACTGGACCTCAAAGCTTCCTCAGTGTCATTAAACTCCAGGTGCCTGCAGTGATAACGGGCTCAGTTACACCATTTCTAGCTTCCAGAATTGCTTATTGGATCTCTTCCCTTTACTGACTCACCTGTCCACTCTCTAAATTGTGTTTCCTGGGATTATCTCCCAAATAAACTACTTGTACTTGAATTCTTGTCTCAGGGTCTATTTCTGAGGTCTGTTTCAGGGTCAGTTTCTACCCCAAACTGTGGGAGAAGAGTCTTGAGAGTCCCTTGGACTGCAAGGAGATCAAACCAGTCAATCCTAAAAGAAAAGAGTCCTGAATATTCATTGGAAGGACTAATGGTGAAGCTGAAGCTCTAATACTTTGGCCACCTGATGTGAAGAGCTGACTCACTGGAAAAGACTCTGATGCTGGGAAAGATGATAATAGGAGGAGAAGTGGGCAACAGAGGATGAGATGGTTGACGGCATCACTGACTCCATGGACATGTATTTGAGCAAACTCTGGGAGATAGTGAGGGACAGGTAAGCCTGGCATGCTATAGCCCATGGGTTTGCAAAGAGCTGGACATGACTTAGTGACTAAACAACACCACCACCCCAAACTCAGTGTATGTATGAGGCAGGATTGTTTCTGATGGAAACGACACACATCCAGTTGAACTCAACCTAGCCCAGACCAAAATTAAGAAAGTCTTCATTGACTCTATAAAGCAGTGTCGGAAAGTGACAGATCGTAGTCAAAGAAGTCTGGATCTGCTGAGCTCATGGACTTGATCTCTGTCTCACCAGTGTTTCTCTTTATGTGTGAGCTTATTTTCAGGCGAAAAAGATGATGGCTGTGAGGCATCTTCCAGCACACATCGCCTCTGCGGCACACAGGAGCTGAGAATGGAAACCTTTTGTTCACACCCGTATCAATTCCAGAAAAGGTGTTCTATTAACAGTATTGGGATGCAGAACTCTGGACTGGTCAGTATATCTCGTGGTCGAAGTATTCTAGGTGATCACCCCGGGAAGGGGACAGCTCTGGGATAAGAGAAGTGGGCTTGGCTCAAAAAGACACGGGTAGGGATGAACATCTCACAAACTGGGAAATGGGGATTTCTTGATAATATGGTACATTTTTGGGACATTGTTACTTCAACAGAAACACTTGGAAAAATCAGTGTAACAATAGAACTAATAAATCCTTTTCCAAGTTCAGAATAGATGGCTTAAATGTCACCTTCTGTCTTGGAGGGATGGGAAAATATATTCATTAAGCAGTAGAAATAATAGTCATTTGTCAAACACACATAAGGAGTGTTCTGAATTCCATGCTAAGTATTTTAAACACGTGATTTTATGTAAACCCCAGAGGCAAACCCTGTGACTTGTCATAGGGATGATTAGGATTTTTATTTTATAAATGAGAAAACTGAACGAGCTTCTCAAGGTTTTTCAGCTCCTAAGCGGCAGACATTTACATCCAGGCTGGTGTGGCGATAAGCCCACGCTGTGGGCCCTGAAACTGATGCTTTGCGGAGGGCGCTGAGGTTGGATCCTCTGTAGCATTCAGACCCAATAAAAAACAGCCCACTGATTGAATGGAAGGGTGAAGTAACTCTTTCTTTCTTTAAAATCTCACACTTGAGGTTGGACTCTTTGGTCCAACACCAAAGTTTCCTTCTGACCTGAGAACTTGCAGATCTTACACCTAGAACCAGCAAACCTAGATAAGCCTTTTTATTTAATGATAGCAGAACTGGAGTCGTCAGGGTTGCTACATTGGTTGTCCTTTTCCAGTGAGCCCAGGTCTCTTGAGCAAGTGGGCACTAGGTTGGATCACATTTGAAGAGAATTCATTTATGAAGTTTCTGTTTTAAAATTCGTTTTTTAGTGTACACCCATGGCAGATTCATGTCAATGTATGCCAAAACCAATAGAGTACTGTAAAGTAAAATAAAGTAAAATGGAAGCTCTAAAAAAATAATAATAATAAAAATAAATAAAATTCGTTTTTTATTTTTATTTTTTTCTTTATCCCCTTTCTATTGTGTTAAAATACACATCCGTTCAGTTCAGTGACTCAGTCGTGTCCTAATCTTTGCGACCCCGTGGGCTGCAGCGCGCCAAGCTTCCCTGTCCATCACCAACTCCCAGCGCCTACTACAACTCATGTTCTTTGTGTCAGTGATGCCATCTAACCGTCTCATCCTCTGTTGTCCCCTTCTCCTCCCACCTTCAATCTTTCCCAGCATCAGGGTTTTTCCAGTGAGTCAGTTCTTTGCATCAGGTGGCCAAAGTATTGGAGTTTCAGATTCAGCATCAGTCCTTCCAACGAATATTCAGGACTGATTTCCTTTAGGATTGACTGGTTGGATCTCCTTTCTGTCCAAGGGACTCTCAGGAGTCCTCCAACACCACAGTTCAAAAGCATCAATACTTTGGTGCTCAGCTTTCTTTATGGTCCAGCTCTCACATCCATACATGGCCACTGGAAAAACCATAGCTTTGACTAGATGGACCTTTGTTGGTAAAGTAATGTCTCTGCTTTTTAATATGCTGTCTAGGTGGGTCATAGTTTTCCTTCCAAAGAGCAAACATCTTTTATTTCATGGCTGCAGTCGCCATCTGCAGTGATTTTGGAGCCCCCAAAATAAAGTCTGTCACTGTTTCTACTGTCTCCATCTAATTTCCATGAAGTGATGGGACCAGATGCCATGATCTTAGTTTTCTGAATGTTGGGTTTTAAGCCAACTTTCTCACTCTCCTCTTTCACTTTCATCAAGAGGCTCTTTAGTTCTTCTTCACTTTCTGTTGTAAGGGTGGTGTCATCTGCATATCTGAGGTTATTGATATTTCTCCCAGCAATCTTGATTCCAGCTTGTGCTTCATCCAGCCTGGCATTTCACATTTCAAATGTACTCTGCATTTAAGTTAAATAAGCAGGGTGACAATATAGAGCCTTGATGTACTCCTTTCCTGATTTGGGACCAGTCTGTTGTACCATGTCCACTTCTAACTATTGCTTCTTGACCTGCATACGGATTTCTCAGGAGGCAGGTCAGGTAGTCTGATGTTCCCATCTCTTGAAGAATTTTCCACAGTTTGTTGTGATCCACACAGTCAAAGGCTTTGGCGTAATCAGTAAAGCAGAAGTAAGCTGGATGTAGATTAATATAAAAAATTGGGTCTTTGTAGAAATCATTGGAAGAGTTGAAGGAGCAGTTGAATTCTGGGTATTCAGGAGTGTCTCCCAGAACACTGAGGAACTGTCCCCTCCACCATGGAAGGTCACCAAAATCAAGAACTCGCTGCTGCCCACCTAGGTATCCAGTGAAACTGCCTCTGAACTGCCAGGAAGCTGCCTTGTGGATACCCAAGGCCATGATTCATGATTTAGGAAACCAAATCAAGAGACCACCATGACCTCTACGGTCACTATAGCCTCTCCCTCTTCATTGTCAGGAACTTGAAAACTGAGATGATACAGAGGAACCTCATGCTCTTATGACGGTGTCAGTAGACAGTGCCCACTAGAACCATGCCCGCATCCAGAACCTTAGCTTCAAGGGAGTCAGCAAAGCAGTTAGCATGTCTGTGCTCTCCAAGTAGAAAGAGGATGGTGTGAACATGGAGTGGTCCATCTAAAGGATCCAGTGCAGGGTATTCATTTAGTTTAGGGGATAGAGAAAGCTTCTTCCCGGAGGCAACATTTCAGCTGCCTGCCTGCTAAGTCACTTCAGTTGTGTCCAACTCTTTGTGGCCCCGTGGACTGTAGCCTGCCAGGCTCCTCTGTATATTTAAGCACAGACATGAAAAATGAGCAGGATTTGGAATACAGCTGAGGAGTGAGAGGTGATCTGTATAAAAGGAATAGCATGAGAGAGGGGGTCTTGTGCTAGGTGGGTGCCCGGTATGCCCAGAGAGCTGGGCAGCAGAGGGTGGAGAAGGATGGGTTAGAGGAGAGGAACATGGCTGGGACTTGGGGAAGGGCTGCTCACAGTGGGCCTTCTGGGTCACTTCTAAGATTACTACGATGGAACTCTAACTGCATGGAAACTCATCCGGCTGTATAAACAGGATGAAATTGATTGGCCACCTCATGCGAAGAGGTGACTCATTGGAAAAGACTTTGATGCTGAGAGGGATTGGGGGCAGGAGGAGAAGGGGACGACAGAGGATGAGATGGCTGGATGGCATCACGGACTCAATGGACGTGAGTCTGCATGAACTCCGGGAGTTGGTGATGGACAGGGAGGCCTGGCACGCTGCGATTCATGGGGTTGCAAAGAGTTGGACACGACTGAGTGACTGAACTGAACTGATACCTATGAAGGTTATTCTCACTGATGTGTCAACAGTGGTTTAGAGTCAGCAGGAGGAGAAATGAGACTAGTAGGCTTAGTGAGAAGGAGTGGTTTGGATGAAGGTGACTTCAGTGCAGCTAATGCAATCGATGGAGGAACAGGAGTTGCCTTTTGGAGACAGAGCTGGCAGGACTCAATGCTGGGCTGGTGGAAGCAGAGGTAAGGGTGAGGGAGGAAAGAATCTAAGCCTGACTCCTGAGTGTCTCGTCTCAACAGCTGGAGGATGCCCACACCACTTAATGCACCGGGCAAGGGGGTTGAGCCGGTGTACCCTCTGACCTCATCTCTGAGGTCACAGACTGTCATTGCTACCACCAGATAGGTGCCCCCAGATTCAAGGCAAAGAAACCAAGGTTTCTCATCTCAGTGGAAGGGGTTTTAAAGCATCACTGAAGAAAGATCATGGGAGATAGAAAATCATGTTACAGGCATTTTGGGAAGTATTGTTTGCTACGGTATCCAAAATTATCATGATCTTTCCATTTATTTAAGACTTCTGTTGTGTGTCTCTGTAGATTTTTATTTTACTTTTTTAGATTTTTTTTTTTCAGGTGGATCATCTTTAAAGTCTTTATGGAATTTGTTACAATATTGCTCCTGTTTTATGTTTTGGATGTTTGACCTGGAGGCATGTGGGATCTCTGCTCCCCCACCAGGAATCAAACCCACATCCCCTGCATTGGAATGGAAGTCTTAACCATAAGACTACCAGCAAAGTCCCTCTCTGCAGACGTTTAGATTTTATGCCTAGAGATTGGACACATTTAGAATACACCACTCTGTTGTCTTATTTGATGCTACTGTAATTGGAATGTCTTCAATTGTATTTCCTTTTATGGTTATCACAGAAAAGGCTATGGTACTTGTGTGTTTAGTGTTTAGTTTTGTAGCCTTCACATTAGGGAATGTCTTAGGGAAGTATTAGTTTAAGGTACTCCTCAATTACCAGGTCCTTATTTGTTTGACACTTTTGACTGTCACGTGACAAAATTTCCACAGTCTAGCCCCAAAGAAGATAGAAATAGGTTATTCTTTTATTGTAACACTCACCAAAAGATTCTGTGACTCAGATTTTATAAATCCACCTTGTAGAGAGATCTCATGATAAAAGAAGTAATTCCTCTTACAGATTTTCCTCTGTGCTTTTGGCCCTTGGGGTCTCCATTTTTACAAAATATAGGGAAAAGTTTGAAAACAACTGATTTATTTTAATACAGTCAGAAGTCTAGATTGTAGAAGCTGGGCATGTTCCAGCATCAAGAAAATGTATTACTGTTTATTATTAAAATTAAATATTATGAAAAAAATTAATTATGGTCATGATGTTATTACTAATAATAATAGAGATGATTTTTATTTATTCTTTATATTTGCTTATTAGTATTTTTCAATTTACCATGTAATGCATGTATAACAAAAAAGTGAAAAATCCATTCAAATTCC
The DNA here is from genome assembly GCA_006410675.1 of Oreotragus oreotragus. NCBI lineage: Eukaryota > Metazoa > Chordata > Mammalia > Artiodactyla > Bovidae > Oreotragus > Oreotragus oreotragus. Next base: position 50,712 of record SJYX01017057.1, read on the forward strand.
TTACAAAACATTTAGAAAACATAGGGAAGTAAAAGGAAAATAAATAAAGTGACTCAAAATCTTGCTACCTAGATGTAATGTTTGGGGATCCAAATTTCCAGGTTGTAGAATTCCTTAACTAAAAATTGGTTTGTACTCTATATATCTTATTTACCCTGTTCTTTTTGTTTGGGAAAAAAAAGATCCCATATGAATAAGTAATCTTTGGATATAACATTTCAAAAACTGCATATTCTGAACTTTTCATAAACGCTAATTAGCTAGTGGAGCTGAGTGTATGCACACTCTAGCCAGTGGTATAAATCCTGCCCTGTCCACTTCCTACTGCAGCGCCAGCTGTCCCAGCCTTGGTGACTAAAAGAGTTGGAAAATCTTATTACTGTTTTAATTGACAGTTCCCCAAATATTAATAAGATCGATCATTTTCTCTAGAAGATTCAATAGACAATTGCCTTTGTCAGGATGGCTTGAAAATTCTATTGGAGTAAAGCCTCGGGGGAGACATCTATATGGGTAAATTTGCAAATATTTAATATTCAGGTTGTCATGTCTCTAGGTTTAGTCCCTTTCACATGCACGCACTCACTAAATTCCTATTGTTTTAATCATTGGCAAATACGTATTGCTGGTCTCCTTTGTGACAAGCCCTGTTCTGTTCACTGGTGACAGAACAGTAAGTGGAAGTGGCAAAGTCCCTGATGGGGACAAACAAGCAACAGGTAGCGCACGATAATGCTGGGGAGAACACGGGATAGAGTCTGGGGGCTTCAAGGAGATGGAGTGCAGGGGGAGGGGCTGAGGATTACAGGGGCTCAAGGGATACCAGAGGCTTCCCAGGGGGCGCTAGTGGCAAAGAGCCCACCTGCCAATGCGTGAAACCTAAGAAACGTGTGTTGGATCCCCGGTTTGGGAAGATCCTTTGGAGGAGGGCATAGCAATCCACTCCAGTATTCTTGCTTGGACGGTCCCCTGGACAGAGGAGCCTGGGGGGCTACGGTCCATGGAGTCCCAAAGAATCAGATACAACTGGAGTGACTGAGCTCAAGTAGATGCAAGGGAGACTTTTGGATGAGATGATATTGGAATAGAGACTTGGAAGAAGCAGGGAGTGAGTGAGCTGGGCAGGCATCTAGGGAAGAGTGTTCCAGGCAGAGGGACCAGAAAGTGCACAGTGTCCGGGCAGGAGTGTCCTGGTTTGATGGAGGAGCAGCTGGAGCAGAATGGGGTGGGGCAGTGGTCCAAGGGGAGACTACAGAGGTGCGGGGCCAGGTCATGGCAAGGCTTGTAGGTCCTGGCCAGGAAGGATTCAGATTTATCCAGAAGGAGCTGAGAAAGAAAGGAGATGGAGAGATTAGTAAGATGCTGCTGCTATGGTTTGGCCAAGCGGCCGGTGGTCCCCAGGACTACCATCCATCTCTCTCAGGCAGGCCTGCTGTGCTCTGCCATCCCCAGGACAAGCCACCTCTCTCCTCTGAGACCAGATCAGGGGTGGAGGGAGTGGGTATCTCATGAGGTTTTCTGGGTGCTAAAGAGTCTGTGTGACAGGCAATCACAGCAGCTAAGAGTGACAAGGCAGGATGGGTGGGTGTCACCTTTAGAAGCTGGTTTGACAAGCCTGGGTCTCGCACCTTCGGGGTCGACAGGAACATGCTGGTGACTTTGAGAAAAAGCAATGTGGCGGCACCAGAAACTTCAACACACTGCCCGAAAAAGAAGTGGCAGACACAGATGTGTCGTGGGTACCAAATCACTCCATATTTAATCTCCATTCGAGGTTCTGAGCATCTATAAATGACAGCAAGAGGCAGCCTGGCAGGCTGCTGTAGGTTCTCCTTGCCAGTTCGGGACTAGCTGGAGGTTTTTCTCAGGTCTGAAATGTCACTTCTCAACATAAACACTAACCAAAGTGGGTTCAAAGGCCCACATCCAGACCTCTATCCACAAACCAGATCAATCTTCCTGCCGTCAAGCAGGAAGAACTTGGAAGCACCAGGACTGAGGCCCATAGAGGCAGCATCAATCTTCTCCAAGGCCTGACCACAGACCTCAGGTGGAGAACATCAGAGAAACCTCACAGTGACAGCCGGGACCCAGGAGGGGCTAAACTCCCATGTGGAGACATGGGGGAGTCATCGTAAGCTGTTCCCAAGCTTCCTTCCCTGTCTAGTCCTCTTCAATTCTATTCAAAGAGGGCAGAAAGCCCACCTCCTCCAGGAAGCCATCCTGCTCGGCTCAGCTCACGCTCATCGCCCTTCTCCAGCCTCTGTGACTCTCTGAATGGTATCATTTGTTTAGCACTTACTTGTTCTAGAAGGTAAACTTCATGAGGCCAATGATTATTCTGCTCATTTCTATACAGTGTGGGGAGCATGGTAGGCTTTCAATGAGCGGTAATTAAATGGATGAATTTTATTTTTTGTGATTTTTAAAATTAAAGTATAGCTGATTTACAATATTGTATCAATTTCTGCTGTACAGCAAAGTGACTCAGGTATATACACATATACATTCTTTTTCATATTCTTTTCCATTTTGGTTTATCACAGGATACTGAATAGTGCCCTATGTTATATAGTAGGACCTTGTTGCTTACCCATTCTGTATATAAAAGTTTACATCTGCTAACCCTAACTTCCCACTCCACCCCTCCCTCAATTCCTTCTCTCCCTGGCAAACATCAATCTGTTGTCTACATGAAATGGATGAATTTTAAGTTCTTCTAGGGGTATATGAAAGTGAAAGTTGCTCAGTTGTGTCCAGCTCTTTGCGACCAAATGGACTGTGCCTGCCAGTTTCCTCTGTCCATGGAATTCTCCAGGCAAGAATACTGGAGTGGGTAGCTGTCCCCGTCTCCAGGGGATCTTCCCAACCCAGGGATCGAACTCAGGTTTCCCGCATTGCAGGCAGATTCTTTACTGTCTGAGCCACCAGGGAAGCCCAGGGGTATATAGATATTCTTCTAAACTTGGGATGAGGTCAGATCTTATTTCTTGTCTCTGCCCCTTTCCTTTTTTCTCTCCCATATTATCCAGCAGACACTGTCAGTGGCTAATTCATATAGCCTCGATGCCCTCAGAATCAGCTGCAGAAGATTCCCACACTTCTATCAGCTCTGCCATAGGTGAGGGCATGATCCCGAGCCGTGGAGGTTCTCCAAAGAGTCAAATCCCCGGGTATGATCCTCCGTCAGTGAAGGGTGGGAGTTGGTAGACAACCTCCAGAGAAGAGGGCAGCAGAGGATAAGATGGTTAGATAACATCAATGACTCAATGGACTTGAGTTTGAGCAAACTCAAAAGATAGTGAAGGACAGGGAAGCCTGGCATGCTGCAGTCCACGGGGTTGCAAAGAGTCGGACATTACCTAGCTACAACCCCAGAGTCCTTGCTTCTTGGTGGAATAATTGTGGTTTAAATTGTTGCACTTTGCTGACTGTCTCTGAAAGAGGTCAGCTCCCATGGGGGATTTTGGCAGTGACTGTGAGCACTGGGATTGCACCATCATACCAACAAGTGTAAATGGTGCTACAGTGATTTTTCAGGATTAAAGTTAGTGCCTGACATTTGGTCCCATAGCACAGAAGCACATTCCATTCACTTTCAGAGTCCTGGCGCTTCTGTGCAATGTCAGTAAATGTAAGTGGGGAAGCAAAATGAGGCCTGTGACATTAAGGTGGGCGGAGAAACAGCAGATGAGTGGGCCCCGGGGTGGCCATCGCCCCTCAGGCCTTCTGGCTGGGATTAGAACAGCCCACACGTTCTCATTGATGTGGTTTCTTGCCAAATCACCGCTGCAATTTACAGCTTACCCCAGTCCAGGGCAGGCTGGCTTCTCACCTGCTTTTTCTCAATGGTGTGATTACATCCTTGTAGAAAGGATGTAAAGCAGGCTGGGAAAGGGAAATGCAGAGGTTCCCCTTGTGTGGCCAAACTGGTCAAATCCTGAAGCAGCGAGGGATGGGGTACAGCCTGGGAGCTCTGGGAGGCAAAACCATCTGAGAGTGTGCAGTCATTCTGAACCCTGCAAGATACACTCTGTCATATGAGATTTAGGAAAAGGAATACACACTTGGCTTTCGTCCCTTTTTTTCTGGCACAGACCTCCTCAAACCCTTGGAATTTCCTGAATGATAAGAGTGAAGGTATCTTTTGTTATGTTAATGAAGTGACTTTTGGCCCTCACCTAAGCTGGGTGGGGAACTGGAACCAAACATGTGATTACAAAGTTCATCAGCTTCACTCCCCGCAAGCCTTGGTGGAGCAGAGAGGGCTAGAGATCGAGTTCAGTCACCAGTGGCCAATGACTTCATCCAATGAATTCATTCATTGGCCTCACTGACTCAGTCGTGTCCAACTCTCTGGATCCCATGGACTGTAGCTCGCCAGGCTCCTCTGTCCATGGGATTCCCCAGGCAAGAATACTGGAATGGGTTGCTATTTCCTCCTCCAGGGGACTTTCCTGACCCAGGGATTGAACCCTCATCTCTTTTGTCTCCTGCATTGGCAGGCACATTCTTTACCATGCGCCATCTGGAAAGCCCTTCAGTTCTGTTAGCTGCTCTAGCAAGTTAATTGAATCCAAGCCTCTGAAGGGGTTGTTGGAAGCTCTGATCTATAGCCAGTGGGCCAGACTTCTTACCGTGTGGGATCGACCGCCACTTCTGAGTAGAGGTGTGAGTACTGAGATGAGTGGTAGGACACGCTGCTGGGGGCAGAAAGTGGCTGGGACATGTGGGAAGACAGTCACCCCAACACGTACACATTGGAAATTGTGACCGACACCTCCTCTGGGTCCTTAGGGATGATTGGGGCTCATAATGCAAGTTCCCTTTGCCGTGAGATGCTGTGGATGAAAATGCAGGCACTTTCGATGTCAATAAAGTTACAATGGGTTATCAGTTATACCTTGATTCTGGGTATGACTAATTTCCTTGTGAAATTTAACCAAAAGCCAGAATCTGCTGATGAGTGTTCCAGGAGATCCAGTGGCAGAAGGAAAAAATGGTTCTCAGGACTGTCTGGACTCCTGTGAACACTCATCGGGAAAAACAGGAACAGAAGCACTTGCATGCGACCAGCAGCAGGGCCTCTGCTGTGTCTGGGCTTCAGTGGCTTCCTCTGTGAGACAGGCCTTTCGAGGTCAGGATCTCCGGGTCTCCTCCCAGTCTGGGGCTCTGGACACACCACGCAGACGGGGTGGGAGGCCTGGCTGTGTTCCCACCTTGCCGGAGGGAGGCTTTGAACCCTTCCCTCTGATCTCTTTCTCAGTGATTCCAATTTTAGTACCTGTGGTAAGTGAGCAATTCAATCACTTGTCAACTACGGTTTTTCATTCAACACTCTCTTCACTGTGCTGTCATTTTAATTCCTTTTTAAACTTTAAATTTAAAATTTTTTATTCATAGGATTATGTTAAAGTAAGTTCTTTCCCATTGAAAGATTACACAAATACTCTTCCATGGAATTTTCTACTAGTTTTCTGATGTTTCTTAAAAATCAACATCTCTAAGGCACCTGAAATTTATTTTCGGAAATGGTGTGCAAAATTGTGTGACTCAAGGAATATAACCATTTCCTCCTCAAATGACCACAATTTCTTGGCTATTGGACTCCTTACTGATTTAAAATGCCACTTTTATTTGATACTAGATTCTTATGAAAAAACGAGCTTCTAAATTGGTTTTCTCCTCCATTTCCTTGACCATCAGTGAGACATTGAAAAAAAAAAATTCTGGTTTATTTTACGTACATTGAACTTTTTGATGTGTTTATTAACCATTTATATTTCATCCATTGTGAACTTCCTATGTAATTCCTTTAACCATTTTTTATTAGCGTGCTATTCATTTTTAATTGATCTATAGGTCTCTCTATTATCTGACGGGGTGGGAGGCCTGGCTGTGTTCCCACCTTGCCGGAGGGAGGCTTTGAACCCTTCCCTCTGATCTGTTTCTTAGTGACTCCAATTTTAGTACCTGTGGTAAGTGAGCAATTCAATCACTTGTCAACTACTGTTTTTCATTCAACACTCTCTTCACTGTGCTGTCATTTTAATTCCTTTTTAAACTTTAAATTTAAAAATTTTTATTCATAGGATCATGTTAAAGTAAGTCCTTTCCCATTCAAAGATTACACAAACACTCTTCCATGGAATTTTCTACTAGTTTTCTGATGTTTCTTAAAAATCAACATCTCTAAGGCATCTGACATTTATTTTTGGAAATGGTGTGCAAAATTGTGTGACACAGGGAATATAACTATTTCCCCCTCAAATGACCACAATTTCTTGGCTATTGGACTCCTTACTGATTTAAAATGCCATTTTTATTTGATACTAGATTCTTATGAAAAACGAGCTTCTAAATCGGATTTCTCCTCCATTTCCTTGACCATCAGTGAGACATTAAAAAAAAAAAATTCTGGTTTATTTTACATACATTGAACTTTTTGATGTGTTTATTGACCATTTATATTTCATCCATTGTGAACTTCCTATGTAATTCCTTAAACCATTTTTTATTAGTGTGCTATTCATTTTTAATTGATCTATAGGTCTGTCTATTATATGTTGCAAATATTTTTCTCAATTATCTTTCAAATTATATTGTTTTGGTTCGCAGTGAGTTTTCTTAGATTTTAAGAGCTGTGTAATTTACTGGAAAGTATCACTCTGTTTTCAAAACATGATATGAAGTTCTTTCCTAAGTTTTATATATATATTACCATGTATATCATTGGCACTTTTTTGGTGTATGATCTGACTTTGTTCTGTCATTATATCTTGACTTTTCTTCTTGATTAAAGAAACAATGCTTGGCAAAGATTTTTCCTTTGGAATGTCTTGTTTTTGTCTAAAAATGCCACCGTTAGCAACCTAGTGGCCCATCAGTTTCAATTAAGGATCTCTTTCAGAAAAGCCAACAAAGCGAATCACACAGAAGCAGGTTGAAGAACTCCAGTGAGTTTTGTGTAGACTTCTGCCTTCATGGGTCCCTAATTCCCTTTGATGAATAAATGATAAACCTGACCCAAAATTGAAACAAATGAAACCAATTAGAAATACTTTTCAGGAATTTGTTCTCCATGATACATTAAAAAAAATTTTTTTAAATTGAAGTGTAGTTAATCTACAATGTTGTGTCAATTTCTGCTGTACCACAAAGTGATTCAGTTACACACACATATTATTAAAACATTTTTCCGTTATCCTGTCATAATGAGTACAATCTTCTGTGCTATAGAGCAGGCCCTGTTGTCTGTCCATCTGTCTGTAGTGGTTTGCTTCTGCCAATCCTAGACTCTGAGTCCATGCATCCCCTACCTGTCTTCCCAGCTGGCAGCCGTAAGTCTGTTCTCTATGTCTGTGAGTCTGTTTCTGCTTCATAGATATGCTCATTTGTGTCATAGCTCAGATTTCACAGATAAGTGATAACATATGGTGTTATCTGTCTTGGGTCTTTCTTGTAGCTCATTTTCTGTCCGACTTCACTTAGTTTGATCATCTCTAGTTGCATGCATCCCACCATGCAAAATCTTCAACTAATTCTCTATTTTGTAACATCAATCATCAAAGATACTAATAAACCTATGTTTATNTTGTGTCATAGCTCAGATTTCACAGATAAGTGATATCATATGGTGTTATCTGTCTTGGGTCTTTCTTGTAGCTCATTTTCTGTCCGACTTCACTTAGTTTGATCATCTCTAGTTGCATGCATCCCACCATGCAAAATCTTCAACTAATTCTCTTTCTATTTTGTAACATCAATCATCAAAGATAATAAACCTGTGTTTATGGTGACAGTGATTTTCAGCATTTTGTGCAAGAACAGTTCTGTGAAGAGTGCCACCAAGAAACAAGGGTTTCAGAGCTCTGGGGATGTACTTCAAAGCCTCCGCCACAGTCGTTCTCACTGCTCTAGTGATGAAAACAGATTCCAGGCACCGTTCCTGCTTCTTCCTCCGAACCGCCAACCCCCATGATCACCATTCTCCGCCTCCTCGCCCTTCCGGCCACGGGGGTGTGTCATCTTTCCTTTTATGTGATTGGTTTGTCCTTGCCTCTCATGTTTTCCAACCAGCTTAAACTGGAGGTTATTTTGTAGGGGATTTTAAATATTTGCAAGTGACATTTCCATAGATTAATAGCAATCTAACTTTTAAAAAGTTTGAAAGAACTCAGCTAGATTGCCCTGCTTCACCTCCTCATAACCTTTTCCCCTTTGCAAAAGCCCATGTAAAAAGCTGAAGAGTGAGAAACTCCCACTAGCAACCCACATATTTTCCCTCCAAATGGGCTTCTCATCTTTTAGGCAGTTTTTCATATGGTTTGGGCTTTCACACTTTTGGTCATCTGTCATGTTTTGTTTATTAGAACAGGTGGAGATTTAGTTCTGTCTTTCCAAAGCATGTAAAACAGAGGGTGTAAATACAAGAAATGGCTCCAAAGAAACTAAGCAGACCTAGAAAGGAGATGGAAGCTGGAAGCTTTGCTCTTTGGCTGTTTTGAACTCTTCGCTGAGTCAGGTTTTTGGTTAAGGGGTGAGATCTCTGCAGGAAGCAAAGCTGAGTCTTCAGGAAGATCCACCTTATTTTCATTTACTTGATTTTCTGAGGGTAGATCATCCAGAATCTGGGGTGGTACCTTTCTTTCTTTAATTTTTATTTCATATTGGAGTATAATTGATTAACAATGCTGTTTTAGTTTAGGGTATACAGCAAAGTGTGCGTGTATACACAGGTGTGTGTCAGTCACACACACAGGAGGTAGGGTGCCTCCTACCCGCACGTGCAACAATCTCTGCTGGCCACAACTCCGAGCAGCACTCCCCACCTGGGCGACCACCTGTCTGCTGAGTGTGAGGTCTCTGCTACCATTCGTATACTCTCCCTCAAGCACCCAAAGGTATAGGATGTTTTGTGAGAATTGGGCATAGAAGAGGCAGGATGCAGTCTCCCACTTTAGACTTTAAATGAAGATTATAACTTGGAGAAAACTCAGTCCTGGGGACTTTTCCTGATGAGATCGTTAGCAAGTTCACAGTAAGAACTAAAGTACAGCTAAATTAAAGGTTGCTGCTGTTAGTCACTCAGCCGTGTCACTCTCTGGGACTTCATGAACCCCCATCAGGCTCTCTGTCCATGGGATTTCCCAGGCAAGAATATTGGAGTGGGTTGCCATTCCCCTCTCCAGGGGATCTTCCTGACTCCAGGACTGAACGTGCATCTCCTGCATTGCAGGCAGATTCTTTACCACTGAGCCACTAGGGAAGCCCAACATATACACTCTACTATGTATAAAATAATCAACAAGGGCCTATCGTACAGCACAGCAAACTCTGCTCAGTACTCTGTAACAACCTAAATGGGGAAAATAGCTCAGGTGGTAAAGAATCTGCCGGCAATGCAGGAGACCCAGGTTCACCCCCTGGGTTGGGAAAATTTCCCTGGAGAAGGGAATGGCAACCCACTCTAGTATTCTTCCCTGGGAAATCTCATGGACAGAGGAGCCTGACAGGGTCCATGGGATCATAAAGAGTCATGACTGAGCAACTAACAGTGTCTGTACTACACAATTTTAAAAGCACTTTCAAATTTTAATTAATCTAAAGAAATTTAACCTATATGCAGAGTACATCATGAGAAACGTTGGGCTGGAAGAAGCACAAGCTGGAATCAAGATTGCCGGGGGAAATAGCAATAACCTCAGATATGCAGAAGGACTTCCCTGGTGGCTCAGACAGTAAAGTGTCTTGCTTACAATGCGGGAGACCTGGGTTCAATCCCTGGGTCAGGAAGATCCCCTGGAGAAGGAAACGGCAACCCACTCCAGTACTGTTGCCTGGAAAATCCCATGGACAGAGGAGCATGGTGGGCTACAGTTCACGGGCTGGCAAAGAGTCGGACATGACTGAATGACTTCACTTTCACTTTCAGATATGCAGATGACACCATCCTTATGGAAGAAAGTGAAGAGGAACTAAACAGCCTCTNGGCTCTGCCGTGAGCAAAACAATGCTGTCCACCAAGCTCAGCTGAGACCAGCCCAACCTCAGCTGACCTGCAGACCCATAAGCATAACCGCAAGTAAGTGCTTAGTGATGTGTGCCAGCAAATGCCCGTTATTGGGGGAAATAGCTGACTCTATGGACCAACTGCTTTTCCGGTTTCACGTCTGACTACAGTCCTGCGAATATGCTACCGTCTAGCTGATCACGACAACGTGATTGTCCTGAGTACATCCTTGGCTTTTGTACCTTTGGTATTCTAGTCCTTCTTTCTGTCTTCTTGCCAATAAACATATACAGTATTTATTGGCACTGGGCTAACGAATCATGGGGGAAGGTGATGGCCCCCCACTCCAGTACTCTTGCCTGGAAAATCCCATGGGCAGAGGAGCCTGGAAGGCTGCAGTCCATGGGGTTGATGAGGGTTGGACACGACTGAGCGACTTCACTTTCACTTTTCACTTTCATGCATTGGAGAAGGAAATGGCAGCCCACTCCAGTGTTCTTGCCTGGAGAATCCCAGGGGCGGGGGAGCCTGGTGGGCTGCCGGCTATGGGGTCGCACAGGGTCGGACACAACTGAGGTGACTTAGCAGCAGCAGCAGCAACGAATCATGGGTGATCTCTTTGTAATTCTCTTGAATCTCTTGGCAGGCTGCCATGTCATTTGTTGTCTAGAACTTTTAGTTTTACTTTTTCATAACTGAAAGACATACCTTGACATTTTAAAGAAAATATTTGTTTATTTGGCTGTAACGGATCTTCACTGTGGCATTTGAACTCTCAGCTGTGGCATGGGATCTAGTTCCCTGACCAGATATTGAACTCAGGTCGCTGGCATTGGGTGCACAGAGTCTTAGCCATTGGACCACCAGGGAAGTCCCCATAGCTTGCTTTTTGATGAGGGGTTCATATGTAGGATAGGTCTCTCTTGAACTTGGCTGCTATTTTATGGGCCGTGTCCATCCACGAGGCAAAGATCCTTCTCTCCATGTCACGGAAGGAGAAGGAGAGACTCAGAGAAGTTACACAACTCATTCAGAATGTAAGTGGTGGAGGCGGGGTTGAGGTCTGTTCTGTTCTTTGTCCCAATACCGTAAGTTACTTTAGAACCTTCAAGTTGCCAACTTTCAAAGATGCGAACGTGCATTCCATCACCATTGAGCTGAGTGAGACTGCAGCTTGCCCTCCGTCTCCTATTACTAATGATCCTTCAGCTCGCCCATCTCCCACCTCCTCTCCCTACTTCAGTCAGTAACTCTTCTTGCCTGTTCACTCAAAACCAGGCCCTGTATGCCAGCTGTTACACTGTACTACTGTACTTTTCAAGGTACTGTATGATGAAAAATGTAGTTTTTATTTTTTGTGTTTGTTTTTGTGTTTTATGCATTATTTGTGTGAAAAGTATTATAAACCTATCACCGGTACAATGCTATATAGCCAGTTGTGTTATCTGAGTACCTAGGCTAACTTTTTTGGACTTAACAAATTGGACTTACAAATGCACNGTGTTTTATGCATTACTTGTGTGAAAAGTATTATAAACCTATCACCGGTACAGTGCTATATAGCCAGTTGTGTTATCTGAGTACCTAGGCTAACTTTTTTGGACTTAACAAATTGGACTTACAAATGCACACTCAGAACAGAAGTTGTCCATATGTAGGGGACTTACCGCGCTGTGCTTTGACGCTCTGCTGCCTTATCTTCTGCATCTCACAAAATTAGTAAGTAATCGCTCTACTCAACAGGCAAATGACATGAACGACTGTGTGTTGTAAGTGTGAAGAATCTAGAACATGAAGTGCCACATCTTAGTGATTTCATCAGCGATATGATTTACAAATTTAGATTCCAAACCTTAAATAGCTCACACTTTCCTCTCTTGAGGCCTGCTCTGAATATTGCCAATGTTTGTTTCTTTAAGTTCTATAGAAGTCAGAAGGAAACCACAGAGCAACCACCCCAGGATAGCAGAGAGAGTCTGACCTAAGCCCACAAAAGCCAAAAAAAACAGCAGAGTTGGCGTCGAAAGCTTGGCTTGACACTTTGTCTCCAGCTCACACCCTGGCACCTACCTTAAGGGCTTGGTCTATTTTAACAGCAGAGTGCTAGCCTCGAAATGTTAAACCTTAACTCTGAATCTCTTGACTCCGTGTGTTGAAGACAGACTTTGCATGTTACTATTTTGAAGCAGCCGTTTGTCAGAGCGGGAGAGGAGGGAAGGAATCAAAGAAGTTTAATGGGAGGGGCTTCACTTTGAATTGAAGCTACTGAACTGCCAAGTTCAAGGGCAGCCTCTCTTGTGGCTGAGAAGCTGACTGGCCTGAGTCCAAGCCTGGGTTTCTCAGCCTGGGGGGCTGACACGTGGGGCTGGGTAATTGTGTCACGAGGCTGCCCCGTGCATCATAGAGCATGCAGCAGCACCCTGGTTCAGGCCTCCACCTGTCACATGTCAGCAACATTCTCCCCAGTGGTGTTGACAACAATGTCTACAGCTATGTCCCTTGGGTGCAAAATCACCTACATGGAGAATCCCTACTCTGAACGAATAAATATGACTAAGATCATTATGGGCTTCCCCGGTGGCTCAGTGGTAAAGAATCTGCCTGCAATGCAGGAGACCTATGTTCGATCCCTGGGTCAGGAAGATCCCCTG
>SJYX01017057.1:68530-116018 GCA_006410675.1 Oreotragus oreotragus
AGCATCACATGCCCAAGTTCACAAGGAGAGAGGGAGGAAATAACCCCAGGTCTGCCTGGCTCCCAAGTCTGGTGGCTTCAGTCACTACAGCACCTGCATCCCACAGCTAGGAGAGACCTTGGGTTCCACTGAGCTTCAGGAAGTAATCTCACCTTCCACTGAACCCAGGGCTGGTTTGTCCTCTGATGCTGCTGATCATTCATGACATTCAAGGAAACTGCTGCTCTATAGGATAGGCTTGCAGAAGCCAATGGTGTAGATAGTGTGTGAGTCTGTGATTGTAATCAAAACCACCTAGAGGAAGGAAGAAAGGCATGTCACAGTTCATACTGAGCCAGCAGGAGCTATTGGGAAGGAGGTACTCAAGCTGTTCAGAGAAGGGACTCCAGTGTTTCTGGAAGGAATTCCACATCAGTGAAGCAGGGTAGGATGCAATGGGGGGATACCGTGTGTACCTTCTCACGATGGGTCCAGCAGCTCTGTAAACCCTCTATTGTGGAAAACGTGGAGGCCCAAGGGACCAGGAAAAATAGATATCTCAAGGAGGGGCTGGCCTTTGAACCACTGAAATTCTGCTAACATAGTTGTATTTCTTGGATTCAAGCTAAATCTACGCATAGTTCACTGCTGAGTAAAAAAGCAGTAGATCTATAAAACCCCAGGTACTACTGATGGTAAGTTTCATGTTAATTTACGATAGCATTTCCCAAAAGTACATTCTGTAAGAATAAGGAAGAAGTTGATCTAGGTAGCTGGACATTGGCCTGGGTGATGATATGCATCCGACCCAAAGTTCACAGAGCAGGAAACAGAAGGGAGATGTTTAGATATCCCAATTATACTCCTGTGATCATCTAAGCAGTGTTTTTGCTTTGTTTTTTAAAGGCTGTGCTGAGTCTTCGCTGCAGCACACGGGCTTCTCTAGTTATGAGGCATGGGCTTAGCTGTCTCGCAGCTTTTGGGATCTTAGCTCCCAACCAGGAAAGGAATTCATGGCTCTGCATTGGAAGGCAGATTCTTAGCCACTGGACCACCAGATAAGTCCCCAAGCACCGCATTTACTGTCCATCCACCATGTGCTGGGCACTGTGCTAAGTGTTGAGGTTGTAGTGATGAGGAAAACAGTGGGGGGAATAATGCCTTTCAAATAAACATATACTTAAATGCATAATTAATGACATGATAAAGACATGGCAGGCAAGTACAGGGATCATTGGCAGAGCTATCTGGCTTATTTGAGAAGTTAGTAAACATTCTTTGAAATGAAGTCTTGGAATCAAGATCTGCTAGGCAAGGGGACTTATGGAAAAGGGCTTGTGCAAAGGTCCTGGGACAAGGAGAATCTTCAGTCTTTGGAGCAACTGAAAGCTGGCCAAAGCAAGAGTGACAGGAGGTGAGACTGAAAACACGGGAAGGGGTTGGGTCAGATCAGTGGTTTTGCACTTTATCCTAAAAGAAATGGACTGATGTAGTTAGATTCACCTTCAGAAGGCTCTCTGACTGCTGTAAGGAGGCATTTGGATGAGGGCAGAGTTGAACGAGAGGAAGCTGCTGCAACAGTTCTGGCAGTGGAGAGAGTCATGGTGGCAGCAGAGAAGATGATTGAAAAGATGCTGAAGATGATGAGGCAGTCTCCAGGCCTTGCCTCATCTGGAGGCACAGGTTCTGGGTGATTGTAGCACCAGCCTCTATGATCTCTTTCCTGTGACCAGTACACCTGGGCATCACGCTCTCACAGTCTTTCCCTTTGTGGATGAAGAGACCAAGGCTGGCAGGTGAAGTGATTTGCTCAAGGTCACATGATGGTGAGCACAGCACAGCTGGAACCCAGGTGCCTCAGCTCTGCTGGGGGGCTTCCCAGGGTGCCAAGGCCCGCATGTACAGATTCCTTACATGGAACATCACACATGGAAATGTACAATGAAGTGTGAGGTGGAGAGTAATATCAACCTGAACCTCATTTCGAACACTTTAGATGAGTGCAAGACTGACTCAAGTGTCTCTTTGGACTCCTGACTTGCCCTCAGACACAGGAAGAAGAGTCTGCTTGTGAATGCCATCCGTTATCAACTAATGTAAGGGAACTTGGAAACCTACCTGGGATGGGAAGTGGGTGGTTGGTGTGCAGGGGAAGTTTTTGTTTGTTTGTTTGTTTTTAGCCTAATAATACCAGAGTGTTGATTCATAAAAGGAACAAGGATTTCTCATGTACATTAAAGGGAAAACTGACTAAGAGAGGGTTTTTGCTTACAAACTTGAGAAATATATACTGGATAAATTAGGCAAAAGCAAAATAAATAGAATAAAACTAAAAGAAAATCAGAAACACCAGTGACCAAAAAAAAAAAAAAAGGAAATAAAAACCTATCAATCAAGTACCCACAAGCAAAACAAAGAACCACAAAGGAGGAAATTGCAAGGCTCCTGGGAGTTGAGAGAGGCACCTGGGAAGTTGGAGCCCAAGTAGGAGCTGCGTGCTTCCCTCTCCCCTGGAGCAGCCTGAGCAGGGCTTGGCAGGATGACTGTGTAGCGATGTGGTCAGTGCTTTCACTGTGCCTGTTTCAGGTGGGAGTGTCTGGTTGGCTGGTTCAAGAGGGCGTGGTTCTCTAGTTCCGGAGGGAGCTTCTGATTGGCTGACTCAAGAGGGCCTGGTCCCTGAACCGTGGACCTTCAGCGAGGACCCAAGTGGAAGAAGATTTCACAGTTAACCAGGTATGCTGCCATGAGGAAGAGCATGTGGGTCCCAGGTAACTGAAAGGAAGTGGATACTTACAAGTGCCACTTGTTAAGAAGGACAGGTCCTGTGTATACAGTGTGCTTAGCTGCTCGGTCATGTCCGACTCTGCGACCTCAGGGACTGTAGCCTGCCAAGATCTTCTGTCCATGAGATTCTCCAGGCAAGAGTACCAGAGTGGGTTGCCATTTCTTCCTCCAGCGGATCTTCCCAAACCAAGAACTGAACCCGCGTCAGCCTGCATCTCCTCCATTGCAGGCAGATTCTTTACCCTCTACGGAAAATCGTTTCCTAAGCCACCAGGAGAAACCCTCTATCCCCCACCTTATTTCCCCAGCACAGCCTCCAGCATTTTCAGGCTCTGTGGTCAGACAGAGCAGAGCCCCTACAGGCTGCAGGCCAACACGAAGTGCCAGAGAAGAGCAGCGGCCCGATGGACCCCGTGGTCAGGACCTACCTGCAGGGCACAGAGATGGAAGTGTGGGAGGGGCAGGAGGGATGGGCAGACAACAGAGCACTAACCGTTAAGGATAAGAGAGGCGAAGAAAAGACAGTATGTTAGGGAACCAGGAAAGGCTCCAGGGCACCTCTGAAGGCCCGGGGATTGTTGACCCCAGGAAAGTGAGATGCTCCCCACATGAAGTCTGAAGCCACCTTGACCCTCTATGGTTCTGAAAACATAACTTAAAGAACTGTTTCAATGTTCTTGGGGCCAATGTTTCTTGAAATGACTGGGAAAGCAGCCTCCCTCCCAGGCAGATTCCATCAGCAGCCAGTGGACCTGCTCACCCTTTGATCAGACAACGTAGTGTTATCTCCCCATTGCTTTCTTGCCAGTGGCTTTTGCACCTATGATGAGCGCTGAAATGACTTTAGGACGTTTTCTATATGCCAATGCCTGGGCCCCAATTCCATAGATCAGAGTTTAATTGTCTGGGTCTGGGCCTGGGTAGGAGTATTTTTGAAAACTCTCAGGTGAATCCAACACACAGATTCCCCAGAGTTGAGAATTCTACACTGATTCTTCCAAGGGGAGGTTCAATCAGCCCTTTCTGGCCTGGTGGGTTAGAACACGCTGTCAAGCAGGGCTGTTTCCTCCAGGCCTCAGCAACCATGAGGCTGCCTCTGGCTGCTGCAAAAGTGCCTGGGCTACCCTGACAAATATGCCGTGGAGACAGAGGGGCCACAGAAATAGAAGATACTGCTGCTGGCGTAGTCACTAAGTCATGTCCGATTCTTGTGACCCCATGGACTGTAGCCCACCAGGCTCCTCTGTCCATGGGATTTCCCAGGCAGAATACTGGAGTGGGTTGGCATTTCCTTCTCCAGGGGATCTTCGCAGCCCACGGGTGCGACCTGTGGGTGGATCTTTGCAGGTGGACTCTTTATTTACTGAGCCACCACGTAAGCTCAGAAAATACTGACGTGCACCTATAAGGCTGGTGCTGGGCTTCCCAGACATCTCCTCTGAGCTTTCTAGAACACAGATCCTAGTGGCGAGCGCCCTCTGCTAAATTAATGCGCCGTGTGGCACCTGAGGGTGAGACAGGCCATCCCTCAAGGTCCTCTTCACTCAGGCTCGTTTCCTCCCAGGGACAGACTTTCTCCCCAAGGTATTATTAGCATCTTAAGGAAGTGGTGTGTCAGTGAGCCCGAGGCATGGGGACATCCATAAAACCGCATCTTTGTCCTATCTGTCCCCTGAAACATTTTTTCTCGGTGGGTCTGTCTCCTGCTCCTGAATGAACTTTCCAGTGTGATCTGCCTCCGTGTTAACAGGCTCTGGACTCTCCCTGCCTCTCACAGAGGCCTTTCAAAGGGCCCCAGCTGGGCTTGCGAAGCTTCTGGTGCAAGTGGTAAAGAACCTACCTGCCAATGCAGGAGACGTAAGAGATTTGGGTTTGATCCCTGGGTGGGGATGATCCCCTGGAGGAGGGCAGGGTAACCCACTCCAGTATTCTTGCCTGGAGAATCGCATGGATGGGGGGCCTAGCGGGTTACAGTCAGGGGATTACACAGAGTTGGGTATGACTGAAGCGACTGAACACGCACTCCCTGGCTCCACAGCATCTCAGCCTAGAGGATCACACCGAGTTGGCTGAAGCGAGTGAGCGCACACTCCCTGGCTCCACAGCATCTCAGCCTAGAGGCTGCTCCTGGCAGAGAGCTTGGGCAGGCCTTCTGCCTCTAGGTTTTCTAGGTGGGAGCAGACCCCAGTCCACAGGCTGCTCTGAATTGTCAGGGGTGAGGCTATCTCCCAACCCAAAGTTTTCCAAGGGGTCCTTCTGAAGGCTCCACAGGACCCTTTGGTTAGACAGGAGCAACCCTCCAGCTCTCCCCCTAGGATAGGGCGGGGGAGCAGGGCACCCAGCTGACAACAGCGCCGTCCCAGCAAATCTCTTAGCCAGTCCCATTCACTGTGCTCCAGGGATGCCTCCTCACTGGACTTGGGAGGAGAGGTGGGCACAGCGCTGCCCCCTTACAGGGGCCTCGGATGGGGAGGGGCCCACAGGGCTGACAGCAGAGCCCCCCCCCCCCACTTTCTCTCTCTTCTGCCATCTCATCCTTGTTACTGCCTTGAACCATCTAAGGGATTCAAACATCTTCAAATGAGTTTTCAAATCCATTTCCCTTGTAAATCTGCATAATCTACACTCTATCCCATGGGTGGTGCTGAGAAATTCTAAAGTGAAAAACGGTGCAGACCTGCCCTAAGCAAGGCTGATAGGTACAGGAAGGGCAAGTGGACATGGGTCAGAGGTGCCGCAGCTAAGCTCTCAAGGTTCTCTGGAGCATCCATAAACGATTAGAATTGTTTCCCTTGATACCTTTAGTGGGTTTATTCTAGTACAAAATTCCATCCTGGCCTCTTAGCTAAACATCAGCTGATCTGCTGCTGCTGCTAAGTCACTTCAGTCGTGTCCGACTCTGTGTGACCCCATAGACGGCAGCCCACCAGGCTCCCCCGTCCCTGGGATTCTCCAGGCAAGAACACTGGAGTGGGTTGCCATTGCCTTCTCCGCATCAGCTGATCAGTTTACCCAAACACGTGCAAACATGATTCCCTGCTCAGGACCCTCTGCTGTCTCCTGCACATGCTTCTCTCCATATCCTGCTCTTGTCTGTTTATGATGACATCCATCCACGTGTGAAGGAACAATTTGCATACAAAATAACAAGCAGCAACGTGAATGGACCTAAGATCATCGTACTACATGAAGTGAGTCAGACAGAGAGAGAGAAAAATCGTATGACAATCACCATATGTGAAATTTTTAAAAATGATACCAATGAACTTACTTACAGAACAGAAACAGGCTCACTGAGTTCAAGAACAGCTTGTGGTTACCGGAAGGAAGAGTGATGAGGAGAGATGCATTGGACGTTTGGGACTGACATGGACACACTACAATATATAGAACAGGTAGCTAACAAGAACTAAAGTATAGCACAGGGAACTCTGCTCAATTTACTATTAAAAAAATGGGGAAAGAATTTGAAAAAGAATAGATACATGTAAAGGTATAACTGAATCACTTTGCTGTACACCTGAAACTAACACATTGCTAATCAATGATGAAGTGAAATGAAGTCGCTCAGTCGTGTCCGACTCTTTGCCACCCCATGGACTGTAGCCTACTAGGCTCTTCTGTCCATGGGATTTTCCAGGCAATAGTCCTGGAGTGGATTGCCATTTCCTTCTCCAGGGGATCTTCCCAACCCAGGGATCGAACCCGGGTCTCCTGCATTGTAGACAGATGCTTTACCATCTGAGCCACCAGGATACCCCAATATAAAATTAAAATGTCAAAAACACCAACAAACAGCAGAAGGGGAAGGGTCTCTGTGTTATCCCTTAACAGGGCCTCAGTCTAATGCCAGTTTTAATGAGAATACCTTTCTCTGTCTTCTTAGTAGGTAATGGTGGCAGAAGTTTCTAGTTTCCCTCCAAAACCCATCTTCTTTTTCTTATATATTTTAGAAGTTCTGAGTTTTAGGTGGCACATGTCATTATGAAGAAAGACCTTCTTTTCTCTACAAGACTGTATAAACATGGCAAGGAAGGATTAGAATTTGCCTGGCTTTGGATCATGTGTCTTCCTCTGGCTTTATCAATAGTGTTGCAGGATAAGGTGTCTTGGACAAATAGTTCCTGCAAGAGCCGCACAGGTACCCTGGTTCTCAGAAAGAAGAGTTGTCTGTCCCCGTGAGAGACTGGCACTGGGTAGATAAGAGACAGAAGTTGGAAGCAGAGCTTTTAAGATTTCTGAAGCTGAAACAAAACTCTAATTCAAAATGATACATGTACCCCTATGTTTACAGCAGCACTATTTAGAACAGCCAAGATGTGGACCACCTAAATGTTCATTGACAAATGAATGGATAAAGGTGTTCCGCTGACAGGGGAATGGGTAAGGAAGATGTGCTACATATATACAATGAAATATTACTCGTTCATTAAAAGGAACAGAATAACGCCATTTGCAGCAATGGATGGACCTAGAGATTATCACTAAGTAAAGTAAGTCAGACAGAGAAAGAGAAATGTCGTATAAGATCCCTTACATGTGAAATCTAAAGAGAAATTATGCAAATGAACATATTTACAAGACAGAAACAGGCTCACAGACTTAGAGAATGAACTTATGGTTACCAGGGAGGAAGGGTGGGGGAAGGGATAGTTAGGGAGCTGGAAATTAACATGTACACAATGCTATATTTCAAATGGATAACCAGCAAGGACCTACAGGGAACGCTGCTCAGTGCTATTTGGCGGCCTGGATGGGAGGGGAGTTTGCGAGAGAATGGATACATGTATATCCATGGATACATGTATATATATCCCTGAAAAGAAAGATGTGATATAAATACAGTGGAATATTACTCATAAAAAAGAATGGGATACTTCCATCTGCAGCAACATGGATGGACCTTGATATTATCATACCAAGTGAAGTTAAGTCAGACAAAGACAAATATCATATATCACTTATATGTGAAATCTATAATATGACACAAATGAATCTGTCTACAAAACAGAAGGAGACTCACAGACATAGTGAATAGACTTGTGGTTGCAAGGGGGTGAGGGTGGGAGAAGGATGGACTGGGAATTTGGAGTTAGCAGATGCAAAGTATTCTATATATCGATCGAATTGATTAATAAAAGGCCTTACTGTATAGCGCAGGGAGCTATATTCAATATACTGTGATGAACCATGATAAGCATATGACAAATAATATATATGTGTGTGTATAACTGAGTCATTTTGTTGTACAGCAGAAATTAACAAGACACTGTAAGCCAACTATACTTCAATTAAAAAATAAAAAATTTCTGAGGCAGATTCTCCGTTTGGATTCTGTATCCCTTCTTTGGTCACTGTGAAAGGTGATCTAGGCTAATTGCCAATTTGTATCTAAAGTAGGAAGGCTGAGTGTTTTCTTTGATCCTGAACCTACTTTTATTTCTCACATGTGCTGCCTTGATAAATCTACTTATTATCACTTTTACCATTTTGCCCGATACCCTACATGATCTCTGTTAGGTTTCTGCTAAAAATCTTATTCACACATTTGTGTGCTTGTCTTGATTATAGAAATTTTTACTTTTACTGCTTCCTTGTCTTTGCTTTATTTCAGTTCCATTGATACAATCATCAGGTCACACACACACACACTACACAAAATACTATCTTGAGTGATAGGAAACAAAAGCCAAAGCTTTGGAAATCAAGAGAAGAAACCACTTTCAGAATAAGCAAACCCATCCAAAAGGTAGGGGGCATGTGGTTGTGGGGGTGGTGAAAGGAGAATATAGCTTTAGCTTCCAGAGAAGAGAATGAATAGGAAATGACTAAAATGGAAAACGCATAGAACTCTATGTTATTTAATGGTTTGAAGGCAAGTGCCAAAGACACAGCAAAAAAGGAGAGGAAGGTGGCTATTTCTGGGGAGTAGGAATTAGTGAGAGAAGAAAAAGATGGTTCAGGGAGCCCACAGTTTTCAAATCTTGCTGAACGGTTGTTAAATCATGTGTGTGATCATTTGATACAGTGCAAATATAATAAGAAAGGCCCTAAATCTGAGCTAATGATTGTGGACTCTGGCCTGGCTTAGCTGTGTCACTCATGTTCATCCTTCTCTTGGCTTCATCCCTAGTTTTGGTGGCACCTCTGGTAATTACTACTGCAGATGAAGTACATAGGAGTTTAAAAATTTTAAGAAATTGTGCATTGAAAGCATCTTTTAACCTACATTGAGACTTAATGGTAATGGGCATACAATTCTAAATTGGAAACTATTTTCCCTCAGAATTTCTCCATTGTCTCTGAGTTTCCACTGCAATTGAAAAATCTGAAACCATTCACAAGTTTGGTCCTTTGTAAGTAAACTTTAGTTTTCTTTTCCAGAAGGCTTTGGGATTTTTCTCTGACTCCAGTATTCTATGGTTCTGCAACCTTGATAAGGACCCGTTTTAATTTTTTGTGGTGAAACTTGATGAGACGTTCAATTCTGGAAGTTTTTCTTTAGCTATTAATATTTCATTGATTATATTCCTGTTCTATTTTTCTAGAATTCCTTTCCTGTGGAGGTTTAGCCTTCTGAGTACTCTCTAATTTCTAATCTGTGAATCTTTTCTCTCTTACATTCTGTCTTTTTGCTCTGCTTTCTGAGAAATTTCCTCAAAATTATCTTCTTGCACTTTGAGATGTTCATTTCTGCTTTCAGGTTTTTATTTTTCAAAACCTACTTTTACTATCTGTGTGATCATTTTTTAAGACTAGGACCCTGTCTTATTTCATATATGGAGTATCTTTTCTTTCTGAGGATATTAACAGTCTTTCTTCATTGTGGCCACCTTGCCTGGACTGACTCTCATGTCATTGTATTCATTCTTGAGACATCTGGTGATCCTCGACTCACTCAACATGACGCTCATATTTAAAAACTTAGTTCTCTTGAATGTATTAAGATATTAAAATTTCTTAATTTCCAAAATTTTATCACTATCAAAGGAGGAGAGATTCTTTTTTTAAAAAAATTTTTTAACTGACAGCTTCATTGAGGTGCAATTCACATGAGTCACCCATTTGAAGTGTGTAATTTGATGGCGTTTAGTATATTCTCAGAGTTGTGCAATCATTACCACAATCAATTTTAGAACATTTTCATCACTCCCAAGTAAACCCCATATCCATCATTCCCCATTTTCCCCACGATCTTCTAGCTCCCGGCAGCTACTAATCTACTTGTCCTCTCTCTGGATATTTCATATAAATGGAATCCTGCGAGATGTAGGCTGCCGTCTCTCACTCAGCACACTTTTCAACATAGTACTATCAATGAATGCTTCATTCCTTTTCTCCCTGAATAATGTTTCTTTTCATGTAGATACCACTTTTCATGTAACTGTTTGTCAGTTGATGGACTTTAAAAAATTTTTATTGGACTATCGTTGATTTACAATGTTGCGTTAGTAAGAAAGTAGAGATTCTTCAGAAACGAGGATTCTCTTAATCAGAAGAGAGATGACTTTCATTCTTCCCTTCCTTGTTGATAAAACGTGCTCTCCGGGAGACACCAGGAGGGCACTGTGCCCGGAGGGCTGGCAGGACTCCTGCTTAGTGATCCAGAGCCATTCTGTGCGGATTCAAACCCCACAAACCCTTTTAGAAAGCCCTGCACGCAAACTTCCCGTATCCCTCAGAAGACAGCTTGAGTCCCCCGCCACAGCAAGCTCTTGGGGTACCCCTCCTTCTCCACTCTCATTCTTCCCTAAGGAGCTTATTTTTTAATTTTAATGTTAATCGAGTATAGCTGAGTTACAATGCTGTGTTAGTTTCAGATATACAGCTAAGAGATTCAGTTATACGTGTACGTATATTCAGTTTTTTCAGATTCTTTTCTCAGAGGTTATTAAAGTATCCTGAGTAGCACCCCCTGTGCTGTACAGTAGGTCAGGCTTATCTAGCTTATATATAGTAGTGCATATATATATGTATATAACACACACTAGTTGTGTGTTCATCCCAAGCTCCTGATCTAGCCCTCCTGCCTACCTTTCCCCTTCAGTAACCGTAAGTCTGTTTTCTAAGTCTGAGAGTGTTTTCTGTTTTGTAAGTAACTTCATTTGTATCTCTCTTTTTTTTTTTCAGATTCTGCATATAAGCAATATCATAACATTCATCTTTCTCTGTCTGACTTATTTCACCTAGTTTGATCATCTCTATGTCCGTCCATGTTGCTGAACATGGCATTATGTCATTCTTTCAATGGGTGAGTAGTATTCCATTATATACATGTGCCACATTTTCCTTATTCTTTCATGTCTTGATGGACATTTAGGTTGCTTCCATGACTTGGATGTTGTAAATAGTGCTGCAATGAACACTGGGGTACATGTTTCTTTTTGAATTATGGTTTTCTTGGGATATGTGTCTAGGAGTGGGATTGCTGGATCATACAGTAGCTCTATTTTTAGTTTTTTAAGGAATCTCCATAGTATCCTCTATCATGGTTATACCAATTTACATTCCTACCAACAATGTTGGAGGGTTCCCTTTTCCCAACACCTCTCCCGCATTTATTGTTTGTAGACACTTTAATGATGGCCATTCTGCAAAGTATGAGGTGATACCTTGTTGTAGTTTTGATTTGCATTTCTCTGATAATTAGTGATGTTGAACATCTTTTCATGCATCTGTTGGCCATCTGTGTGTATTTTTTAGAGAAATGTCTATTTAGATCTTCTGCCCATTTAAAAAATTTTTTTTAAAATAGTTACGTGGCCTAAGCAGCTTACTAAAGCAACCTTCTTTTTTACCTGTGTGGCTTTCTCTGAAGGCAGTTTTGGAAATAGTATTTTCTCCATCTCATTATATTTGCAGAGATTTTAGTGTCTTTTAAAGGACTTCCCTGGTGGCTCAGAGGCAAAAAATCTGCTTGCTAATGCAGGAGATGTGGGGTTGATCCCTGGGTTGGGAAAATACCCTGAAAAGGAAGTGGCAACCCACTCCAGTATTATTGCCTGGGGAATCCCATGGACAGAGGAGCCTGGCGGGCTACAGTCCATGGAGCCGCAAAGGAATCTGACACAACCACTGAACAGGTGTAGATGGCCAGGTGAGCCAGGCTTTTTTCCTTGCCTCCGTCTCCTCGTCTGTAAAATGAGGGTAGCACGGCCTCCCCACGTCACTGTGACAGAATGTCCAGAAGGCCAATGGTCAGAGCTGCCACTCAGCCCTGAGCACAGTGGAGACGCCATCTCCCAAGGCTGCCTTTGCCAGGAGGCCCAGCTTGAGGGTTTAGCAAAAGTGAAAGCAGCTTTAAACCCCATGAGGTCAAAACCTAAGGTGCAAAAAACCCCAGTAACTTAATTCTCACCTCCACAACCATTGTAAGTAAAACCAAAGAGGGAAGAGAAGCTAGGAGCTTGCCAGGCTAGCAGACAGCACCAGCCAGCAGCCCCGCTGTCTGCACAGACCCAGAGAAGGTGCCAGACTCCCCCGACCCTGCCTCTTTCAGACCAGGGGCGCCTGCCCCACACCCACTCTCTGCCTCCCCACTCCCTTCCTTCTATTTTTATAACTTACAGAGGAACAGGAAGGGGCATACACTTTTTTCTAAATGTTTTTCAGCACTCAGGGTCTGCCTGTGTTCCAGAAGTTGTGAACTTGTCACAGAAAACGGTTCTCATCGAGGGCGCCGGCTTCAGTCCTTCAGGTCTTCCCCAAGCTGGTAGGGAAGTTTTCCATCGCCCCTCTAGTTGTACAGGGAGCCCTGGCTCTCACCGCATACAGAAATCAAACCTAAAGTTACAAGAAGACCTCAAGATTCTTTTACCTACTGGGGACACGGTGGAGGTGGCAGCAGAACTCGGGTCTGTGTCTTGCGGGAGCCCCCGGGGCAAGTGGTGCCGAGCCAGGCTTCTGGACTGCAGTCTGCACTCAGCCGTTTTCACATGTGCGTCATTTAGAATGAAACCCTCTGTGCAAGTAGACAATAGAACATGTGAGTCGTCTCCAGGTTAAACAGACACCCTGCAGGGCAGCTCCTGGGTGTCTTGTTTTTCCCCCCTGAGCAGCAGCAGCAGCAGCCACTTTCAACGAGTTCTGTTTTTTGTCACCGACTTAGCTTCCAGTTCTGGTTTTCTCCTTTTCTTTTGGTTAGGTTAATTCTCTTAATAGGTTTGCCCTATTTAGAAAATAATAGAATTTCAGACAAATAATGAAAAATTTTTAGTAAAAATATGTTCCATGTAATATTTTGCACATATGTAAAGCTAAAGTTTACTTGGAATTTATCTGAAATTCCATGGAACAAGCTCACGCTAAAAATTATTCATTGTAATTCACATCTAGCTGGATCCATATTTCATCTGGCAATGCTTGTAGGTCCTTTTTCCTCCCCTCTTCTTTGCAGAGGAAGACTTTCTTGAAACCACAGGGAGAAATAAAGGAGGATAGGCATGCTGGTTCCCATGCTGTGACCTACTGTGATGAACTTCATATCGAACCGAGGAGTTAGGATGGTTTCAGGCTGATGATTAAAGGTAGGGGAAATAGAGTCATTTTCAGTTTGCTTCTCCCAGCGAATAATAGCTTTCTCAACCCATGTGATAAGCTATGAGGCAGGATACCTAATTCTGCAGCATCAGATTCCTAGCAGATGGGTTATTGAGCAGATGGAAGATCTGTTTTGAGATGGTTCTTCTAAACTGAGATCTGTGTTTTGAGATGGTTCTTCTAAACTGAGAGAACCAGGCTTTCTTGAGTCAGTGTTAAGTATGTAAGTCATGAGCCAGGTGCTTCTCAAGTTACGAAGTTCAAGGATCTGTCTCCTCCTTTCACCATATTCGAGTTCATTTTGGGAACACAAGTGAAAAGGCAGCTAAGCTTTAGAGCAGTATACTTGCTACAGGAGCAGCATACATTTAAAATGCTATATGTTATGGAGGAATTTTGTTCCCTGTAATATTGTTGTGTTTTTTTTTTCCTTTGAAATTGTTTTTAAAAGTTCACAGATTCACATAACTTTATATAACCAATACTCCCATGATTTCATGAATTAGCAGATCTGTATCTTTTGCATTTTTGCCTTATATATAGTTTGACACACTATTTTCCCACATCTTAGCATCTCTAAAATTGGGTGCATTTTAAAATGAATGGTATATTGTGGCAACTTTTTTTCCTGAATGATGCAGAAAATAATAATGGGTTTTATAACTGATATCATCTTAGATTATATCACCATGACTTTTACTATTAAAATAGCATGACATTACAGATATAATTGGAAGACTTTTTTTCTCCCTTAGCGCTTACCCTCTCAGCCTGGCCAGCCTCATTGTCCTTCACTTTTCAGAGGTAAAGACTATCAGGTTGGGATGTATGTTTCAGACCATAACTATATATTTTTTCTTAATATATGGTATTGTTCTCTGTTTTATTGTTTTACATGCATCTATCTTTTCTCTTTTTTTTAACTTACAATTATATTTATTGTTAAATCAATCCATGTTGTTTTATATAGAGATATTCATTTTATCTCCTCTATTATATTCTATGGTATGAATAGAGAGCAGTTAATTTATTCATCTTCTTACTGAGAGACTGAAGATGTCCCCAGTTAATTTTTCCAGTTGCTTATTATTACAAGCAAGAATTCTCTAATATTTAGAACTTAATAATCTACATTTAGGGATGGAATTTCCACATCGTAGAATGTGTACATTTTCAGTTTTCACTGTATCTGTAATTTAATGAAGCCGGCACTTAGTGGTGTTTTAGCCTCATGAGTGAAATCTGGATTTGTTATTGTGTGAGGTTTGGTTTTTTTCTCCTCAAAGGAAAGCCCTTGCTATTTTGCTTTCCACCCACTTCTTTACCAGAAATCATAATAGTATAGTGATAAAGTCACTCCCCATAAATGTCACCTTTGAAACTTCTTCTGTGATGGTTTGTGGACCTTGGGTCCACTGAGCCACCCACACTTCCTAAATCATCGCTGCATTTCCAAAGACCTTCTGTGCTTGAAAGGCCACACAGCCCTCCCAGGCACCTTTGCCGATCACCTGGAGCTGGAGAGCAGCAACAAGCACAGTGTGAATTTTAAAGGCAGGGCAGTGTGTGTGTCAAGGGCCTGAGGTGGGCATCTTCATTTGGTCCAACAGTGCCAGGAATTTAATAAAAGAAAATAGCTTAAAAAGTGCACAAAAAAGAAGGGACAAGATGTGACTTACAGGTAAGTTTATAACAGTAGAAAGGAAGAAGTATAGTTAGGATTCTACAGTTGAGGCAACCGTCTGATTTATAAATAAATCAGGATGGGTTTCAATGAAAAAGGATTGTTCCAGAAAGAGCACATAACAAGTTAAATGAAGAAAATGAGATACAGTGTAGTTTAAAGAGTAGGACTTCTTTTAAAGAATGTATTCATGGAAATGTATCTGGGAGGGTATAACCAAGGCATAACAGTGGCTGCCGCTTGGATTTGGAATGATGGATGGATCCTGTTTTCTTCTTTTCTCATCTGTCTTTTTACTTTTTACAAGATGAGGGTGTATTATTTTTGTAACCAAATCAATTTAAAAAAATGGGCTAGGGTTTTGTTTGCTTGGGCCTGGTTTTGTGTTGAGAATGGATATGGGAGATGAGTAGGTTGGTTAGAGAATTTAAGAGCAAGAAGAGAAAGGGAAACAAGCTTAGTAAAACATTGTCTGAAAACAGTTAATTTTTCTTGTGTGTTTTCTTTATCCTTGTTCTCCAAACTCTTACAAAGAATCTAAGCAGAGTTAGCTGGCATCTTGCAGTGAATAATTCAGTTTTTCTTCTGTTTTTAAAGACTTGTGCACTTACTTCTTCACCAGAGGTGAAGAATTTATGCTCCCATTAAAGATCTGTGGAGTAGACTTGCTAGTCATCCTTGATAATAAATTTAAGAAAGGTACCCAATGCTTTCTTTAGTTCCTTCTTTTAAAGTTAGTTTGGAGGAGACAAAAATCTCCTCTAGAATAACATTCTCTTTGCAGCTTCAATATTTCTTTCTTGAATCTTCACCGTGGGGGAAAAAAATCAAGGGCGGAAGCTCTGTATACCTGTGTCAGTTGGTAAAGATACAAGATTCAAAATGTGTAAGTGACAGCCCCCATAAAGTAAATAAAGGGGCCTGTAGACAGGCTCCTTAAGGGGATATTTTAAATATTTTAAGGTTACTCCTCGTAAACTAACTAAGCCATTAAAATGTTAAAATCTAATGCTATTTGGTTTATAGGATATAGAAATAGTGGCATGTGTTCCTACTGATAATGGACTTAAAACGGGTTCTATTTTTATGGAAAGAATTCTAACAATATATAAGAATAATCAAGGAATTATTGATTCAAGGAATCAAGGAATTATTCCTCAAAGGAAAAACAATTTGTATAGAAATTGACAAAAGGCTGTCTGTTTGTTACGTTTTTGTGATGTGACTTCAGAGCTACCTCACTGGAGTTCTGACCCCTTCA
Source organism: Oreotragus oreotragus (assembly GCA_006410675.1). NCBI lineage: Eukaryota > Metazoa > Chordata > Mammalia > Artiodactyla > Bovidae > Oreotragus > Oreotragus oreotragus. The sequence continues at coordinate 84,778 of SJYX01017057.1, forward strand.
CTGATTCTCGGATTCAGAAAATCACCAGACTTTAGAGATGGAAGGAGACTGAAAAGTCTAGGGAAGGGGCCCTATAGCGTTTAGAAGACTGCGGCCCTCAGGTGGTAACTGAAGAGGCCATTTTGCACTTGGTGGCTCTGTAATTATGATATGCCTCTTTCACAAAAGCCGCTGCTCAGTAACAAGGCAACTTCCCGTGAACATGGGTTGTTTGGTCACACTTGAGGATCTCAGGGAACCTGTCCGACTTCAGTATTTTATTTTACTTTTTTAAAGACTTTTTTAAAGACATGGATCATTTTTAAAGTGTTTATTAAATTTACAATATTGCTTCTTTTGCTTGCTTTGACTTCTGGGCCGTGAGGCATATGGGACCTTAGCTCTCCCCGCAGAGACTGAACCCTCACCCACTGCACTGGAAGGGCAAGTCTTAATCACAAGACCCTCAGGGAAGTCCCTAACCTCTGCATTTCAGAGAGGAAGAAATGGCAGTGTAGAGAGATGGAGCGACCGACTTAAGGTCCCTAGAACTGCCTTCACTGCTTTGTGGATGGGAGACGCGGGTGGCGAAGGACAGCAGCGTGGCTCGTGGGCCGTGCCTGCCTTTAGGGGTTGGGACGTTTGAACGAGGAGGTGCTGGAGCCAGTGGTGCTTGGGGAGGTGGACCACGTGCCAGAGCTGGGCCCCAAGTTCCAAACAGACAATAGCTCCGAAGGGGTGTGAATGGCACCCACCCCATTCCCACAGCTAACCTCAAAAGAGTGTTAATTTCACAGTCAAACTGAGGACCATTGAAATTCAGGCAGTGTCAGAAAACAAGCGCTTATTTGGAACCAAAAGAACACTTTGTCTCTTTTCCTTTGCATTGTCTGGCTCATTAATTTTCTCAGAGTAAAAACATCTTCAAACAGACTTTCCCTGCTCCTAGAACACCCCATCCCAGTCTAGGCAAACACAATCTTTAGCCCGAAGAAAAGGCATTCCTACACGCTTCAGTGAAGACAGCATGATGATCACTGCCTCCAAGAAGGCAGTAATGTATTTTGGTAAATAAAGCTAAAGCAGCGCATACTTGTTCTCCTGAGCATCTTTTTATTAGCACCATCGGGAGGTCCTTCCAGGGTTCATCGCATTTATTCAAGTGTGGACATTTTTCCTCTCAAACCACCGATTTTGTTTATGCCATGGTTGGAGTTTTGGAAGGTAACTTTACCTTCCTTTTCTTCATCTCACGGTCTCTCAGCCTTGGGCATTATCTACGTTTTGGACCAGCTAATTCTTTTGTGGGGGCTCCTCTGGTGGCTCAGTGGTAAATAATCTGCCTGCCAAAGCAGGAGATGCAGGTTTGATCCCTGTGTCCTGAAGATCCCCTGGGGAGGAAATGGCAAGCCACTGCAGTATTCTTGCCTGGGAAATCCCATGGACAGAGGAGCCTGGTGGGCTACAGTCCACGGCGTTGCAAAGAGTCAGACACAGCTGAGCAAATAAAAAATTCTTTCGTGAGGGGAGGTGGGGCTGGACTGTATATTGCTGGATATTAGCAGCATCCTTGACTTCTAGAGGCCAGTACCCACCTCCTTCCCCATGCCTACCATTCATGAAAATGATTGCAAACATTTCCAAATGTCCCTGGTTGAGATTTAGTCCCAGCAAAGCAAGTCACCAAAAGGCTATACTCCTAATCCCAAAAGGCATCCGAGGCCTTTCCCACAGTTGAGGCCAACTCCCATGGGTTAGGCTGCCTGACCCTCTTGGTAGGTCATCTACCATCTTGAAATGAAAACCCAAACCCAAGAAGGTTGGGTTATTTGGGAAATTAGAGGAATATGAACCAATTTAATTCTTCATCCCTCTCCATCTTACTCACTCATCTGTATTTCACTAGGGGCTTCCCTCGTGGCTCAGATGGTAAAGAATCTGCCTGCAATGTAAGGGACTTCCGTTTCAGTCCCTGGGTAGGGAAGATTCTCTAGAGAAGCGCCTGGCAACCCACTCCGGTATTCTTGCCTAGAAAATCCCATGGACAGAGGAGCCTGGCAGGCTTCGGTCCATAGGGTTGCACCGAGTCAGACANCGTTTCAGTCCCTGGGTAGGGAAGATTCTCTAGAGAAGCGCCTGGCAACCCACTCCGGTATTCTTGCCTGGAAAATCCCATGGACAGAGGAGCCTGGTAGGCTACAGTCCATAGGGTTGCACCGAGTCAGACACAACTGAAGTGACTTAGCACGCACAACCTGTTCTCTATACCTAAAATACTGTTTTGCTGAGTATCCGGGGTAATAATAACACCTACAAGTGCTGAGCCCTGCTGTGTGTCAGTTCTGTGCTATGCGCCTTATCTCGTCCCAGCCACCTACAGAGATGGGCTCAAGTCGTCTTCATATCACTGGAACGTGAGCTGCATGAGGCCCGGGACCATCGCTCTAGTTTCCAACACCCCCAAGGCTTTCCACAGGAACTAACGTATGACGATACGTGTCACGGTGCCCAGCAAATATTCCATAAAATGCATCCATGATTGAGTACATTTAGCTTTTAATCTTTTAATTGAAGTATAGTTGGTTTACAATGTTGTGTTAATCTCTGCTGTACAGCAAAGTGATTCAGTTATGCGTACACGTATATGTGCTGTGCTCAGACACTCAGTCGTGTCTGACTCCCTGCGACCCTGTGGACTGTAGCCCAGCAGGCTGCTCCTGTCCATGGGGCTTCTCCAGGCAAGAACACTGGAGTGGGTTGCCATGCCCTCCTCCATATATGTGTGTGTGTACATATATGCATAGTTTTTCATACTCTTTCCCATCATGATTTATTGCAGAATATTGAATGTAGTTCCTTGTTGCTTATCTAGTCTGTATCTAGTAACTTGCATCTGCTAACCCCAAACTCCCACTCCCCCTCCCCCAAGCTGCTCCTGTCCATGGGGCTTCTCCAGGCTAGAACACTGGAGTGGGTTGCCATGCCCTCCTCCATATATGTGTGTGTACATATATGCATAGTTTTTCATACTCTTTTCCATCATGATTTACTGCAGAATATTGAATGTAGTTCCTTGTTGCTTATCTAGTCTATATCTAATAACTTGCATCTGCTAACCCCAAACTCCCACTCCCCCTCCCCCCCAGCCCTTGGCAACCCCTAAATACACATTATTGAAGAAGATGTTTGACTTTTCTCTTTTATAACCCAAACCCAGTTTGTTTGGGTTTTTTTGGCAAATTGCATTTTCTCTGCTTCCCAAGTCTATCAAGAATATGTTCATCTCTCACTGTCTGCCCTGTCCCCACCTGACCTAGGCCACCATGACCTCTCACCTGTATGATTGCGGTCGGCTCCTGCCTGGTGTTCATGCTTCTGTCCTCTTCCTGCTGTGTTATCTGTTATCAGCCCAGCAGCCAGCATGGCCTTGAGGACCGCTCAGGCCCCTTCTTTCAGAGCCTTCTGAAAGCTGACCATCTCACCCGGAGTAAACACCAGAGTCCTCCAGCGGCACACGGGGTTCTAGACAGTGTGTCCTTTGCAGCCTCTGACTTTCTCTGTACCCCGCTCCGTCACTGACTCCCTTTTGTTCACCCTAGCCGCACTCTCCTCAACCTGCCAAGCACACTCCCACTTCTGAGCCTTTGCACCGGCTGTGGTTCCCTTTGCCAGGAGCCCTGCTCCCACATATCCCTCACTGACCTCTCTCTCCTCAGATTTTTACTCAAAATCATCTTCCCGAAGAGTCCTTTTGCTGGCCACTGTGTTCAAAGCTGTAATCCTCCGGGCCAATTTGACTGCTTCATTTCCCCTTGTTGCATGGGTCACCTTCTGATAAACCAGGGGGTAAGCTCCGTGAAAGAAGGGATTTTTGTCTGTTTTACTGGCTATTCAATTTCCAGCATCCAGTACCGTTGGACGAGTAAGTACTGGAATATTTGTTAATTAAGTGAATGAGTGAGTGACAACACAGAGATGGCAAGTGGCAGAGCTAAGATGCACAGCCACGCCACCTGCCTCAGAGGCCTGTTCTCCTAATGGTTCTCAAAGTCCCCCAAGCATCAGAATCACCTGAGGGTGGGGGATGCTTATGAAAACGCAGATTCCTGAGCCTTCAAGGAATGAAAGTCTGGAGGAAGGGGAATTTAGGAAGCTCCCTGGAGAGTCCTACACAGCTCGCCCACTGGCTTGGCAGCCTTCTGAATGTGACCAGGGATCTGCTTGCATCAGCTGGATCTGAGTCTGGGATCTGAAGCAGCCTCCTGACCTTGAATCGTGACTCCACTGCCCACTCTCTGGGTGACTGCCTTTTTTTCCTTTGCATTTTCTTTCTCTAATCAGAAACTCTTTGAGGAAAGGACCCCAATATCTAATTGCATTGATGTCCCATGCCTGCAATATCTAATTGCATTGATGTCCCATGCCTGCAATTTCCAAACTCTATGGTCTTGGTCAATTGCAGACTTTCTTTATCAGTTTTCTTATCTGTAAACTGGGGATAATAAATACTCATTCCTATCTCGTAGGATCACCATGAAGATTCAATGGACTTAGGTTATGAAATTACCAGAACAGTACCTGGTATACAGCACACACTCAACAAATGTGAGCTGCTCTTACTGTTGGGGCCTCCCAAGTGCCTCAGTGGTAAAGAAACTGCCTACAGTGTGGGAGACCCGGGTTCGATCCCTGGGTTGGGAAATTCCCCTGGAGAAGGGCATAGCTACCCATTCCAGTATTCTTGCCTGAAAAATTCCAAGGACAGAGGAGCCTGGCAGGCTACAGTCCACGGGGTCACAAAGAGTCGGACCTGACTGAGAGCTCCTGTTAACACCATGACTTTCTAGTCTCCAGCTCAGACCTGTGAATCAGCCTCTTCTGGTCTGGCCCGGCAGCATGTAACTCAAGCATCCGATGTGATTCTCAAGCACACAGAGGTGTGAGCAGCCTTGACTCAGACCACCCCATGGGAAACAGGAGTCAGTCTTCTTCAGTCTGACAGCCACGTGCTCACACGGGGCGGTGGGTGAAGGCAGACGTCTTCTAGCATCGTGAGTGACCCAGGAGATGCCTGGCCTGGCTAGAAAGGACACAGTTAGAGTGGCAAAGTCAGTTCAGGAAAGATCCAGCCTGTGTGTTCGTTTTTATAATGAATGAAGCAGACCCCTCAAGTGAGTGTGTAGCCCATGTGTGCATGTTTCTAAAACAGGGGCAAGGAATTTCTCGACAGCCTTGATACTCAGTGTGGTCCCAGGACACACAGAAACAGCATCCCTGAGGCAAGCTTATTAGAAACAAGGTTAGAATCCCAGTCTCCCTTCTGGACCTACTTCATCAGAAGCAAATTCTAGAACACTGGTTCTCAGACTCTGCTACATGTAGGAATTACTTGGGAAGCTTAAAAATATATATACTGATAATTGAATTGTATCTCTAGAAATGCTGATTCATTTGGTCTGGCATGAGAACTGGGCACTGGAGTTTTAAAATCTCTTTAGGTGATTTTACGTGCAACTAACACACTACGATAACCCTATGTTGATGACTCAAGATACCAGCTGTTCTCCGGGTGCTCTGAATTGGGAGAAACTGAGTCATGAAGCTAAGTTTAGACTTGGGATTCCTGCTTCTCTTCCACGGGGAATGGCTAAATCTGGAGTGGTTCACAATTGCAAATTTAGAAGAAAAAAAAAGGCATTTGATTTACAGAAAAATCATATATATTTACACACACATATGCCATCTCCTCTCTGGTATTGCAACTTTTATTTAATAAGGAAAGGGATAAGACAAGAAGATGAAACTTAAAGAACAGAGAAAAGAAAAAGACCTCTCACTTCTCATCCTGCCCGACAAACAGAGCAGCCCCCTTCACTTAAGAAGGCAAGGTTTATGCTAAATGCATACTTTCCTGTTGATTCTGCTCACCCTGGATCCATCCTCAGATCTACCAAAGCAGATGATTGCATTGAGCCCCGTGTTTTTTGTTTTGTTTTCCCAATTAGGTTGCTGCTTAAGATTTTTCCCTTTATAAGCATGTTTTATGAAGAGAATGCATAATCATCTCCTGAATCCATCCCATTAACTGTCTGGCACTTCAGCTTGCTCTTCTGTGACCCAGAGATAACTTCTAGCCTGTCTCTCTGGTGGGGAAGATTACGTGAGATAATGAAGGCAAAGATGCTTTGAAAAAGGATAAAGGAGCTTAAGACCAGTAGGTCGAGGAAGTGTCATCAATACAGCTCCATTTGTTGAGGGTCAATGTGCCAGGCACTGGGTAGTTTACATATTTTGCCTCTGATGCTCACAGCAACCTTGCAAAGCATAACTACCTTTGTTTTACAGACAGGAAACTGAGGCTCAGAGACATGCAGAGGCACAGGGGCCCTCTGCCAGTAATCAAGAAAGCCAGTTTTCAAACCTTGTTTTTGCTGGCCCTGAAGTCACTTCCTCAAGCTGTCATTCAGAGGCTGCCCTAGAGATTCTAATGTAACTGGTCTGTAGGGAGGCTTGGCCTTCTGGATTTTTGAAAGATCCTGATGATTTAATGGAATCAGTGCCACTAAGCTAACTACCCATAAAGAATCTAGTGACTAAATCACAAATGAGAATGTTTGTAATAGAGTTATACACAATCAAAAGTGCATCATTCTAGCCGAACCAATACAGAGAAATTGTCATCAACTCTGAGTATGACTTTAGATATTCCTGGAAATCTATACAGGCTTCCCTGGCTCAGAGGTTAGAGCGTTTGCCTGCAAGGCGGGAGAAAATATATACAGCGTGGCCTATTTATTATAGGATGTTACAAATATTTGATGAATATATAAAGGGATTCATTCAATAGTGGGTGAATCAGGGAAGAAACAAAAGAATAACACAGTTGAGCATCTGGAAAGGTGCATCCTGTTTGCTTTTATTTATTTTTAATGTTTTTGCACATGGGCAAAATGAGAAGATCCATGGACTCGAATTCAAGAGAATTGTGTTTTTTATATGATCTTTGCAACAATGCAAAATGAATTTTTACTTTTTAAAATTAATGTTTCTTGGAGTATAGTTGCTTTACAATGTTTTAAAGAGAATCAAATTTGAGTATCTACTGTGGAAAGTCAGATAAGCTCTCTGAAACTCAGTTTTATTAGTTATCAAAAGGCGGAGATGATCCTGTGGCTTTGTGATCACAAACAAGACTAGTGTCTGTAAAAATAAACCTTCTAATTAGTAAAGTGCTGTATTAATGCAAAGTAATATTATTATGCAAGCAAGAAAAAACCTAAGAAGTGTAAATTTGGTCAGCAGTTCTCAAAATTTAGCATATATCAGAATCCTCTGGCAGAAACTAACACAACAGTTTAAATCAATTATACTCCAGTGACAGTGAAGGGGGAAAAAATCCTCTGAAGAACTGGTAAACACGAGTCTGGGCCCCACTCAGATCCTGAGTCAGCACATCTGGAGACTACATGTATGTAGCTCTGACTTAGAGAAGATTACCATGTGATGCTTAACCAACAACATACTTTGCTTCCCTTTTCCATCTCCCAAGGCATCTCACCTCCTCCTCTAATTTTTCTTATCTTCTCCAAGCCTCAGAACCAGATTACTAGAAAGAAAGGAAGAAAAGCCTCATTCATTCATATTTGTGAATAAATTGACATCTTTTACTGCACCTTGTAATATTAGAATCTTAAGGCAAATTATGGAACAGAAACCTGTTCATCTCCTTAAAGAGTAACCAGATTTTAACCAGTAAGTATTGTTTCATCATGGAGGATGTTGGGAGGGAAAGTGAAAGAACAGCTTAGGTTTCAGAATAAGAGCAAAGGTGATGAATGGACCTAGAGATGATCATATTAAGGGATATAAGTCAGAAAGAGATAAATATCATATAATATGCTTGTAGGTGAAATTTAAAATATGTCACAAATGAACCCATCTATGCAGCAGAAACAGGCTCACAGACATAGAGAACAGACTTGTGGTTGCCAAGGAGGAAGGGGGAGAGAGAGGGAGAGACAGGGAGTTTGGATTAGCAGATGCAAACGATTATATATAGAATGAAAAACAGCAAGGTCCTACTGTATAGTACAGGGAACTATATTCAATATCCTGTGATAAACCACAATAGAAAAGAATACTTAATATAATATATATGCATAACGGAATCACTTTGCTGTTTAGCAGAAATTGGCAGAACAGTGTAAATCAACTACATTTCAGTAAAATAAACTTTAAAAAAGAACAAAGGTGGAGAAGAACGGGAAAGAGGGTATGTACAGGAGGTGGGCTGAGTACTTCAAAGTTCTGACCAGTGTGAACCCTTGACTGACAGACTAATCTAGCCTCTCAGATAAGTACTCTTCCTGTGTTTGTCTAAAATGAAAGAACATGAGAAAGTCTGATGGCAATATTTATTGATGGGATCAAAGTTTCATCATGCTAGGATATTAGATGATAAGATCCTAACTATAAAAACAGTCATTAACTTAAAAAAAATAAGAAACAGTCATATAATCCAAAAGGCATGGGAAATCAGTGAAAATTGTGGGAAAAAAGTTCTTGGGATTTGTCACCAGGAACACAAAAACCGGGGGAAAATCTATCAGAATTAACTTTACTGAAATCTGGGGGCTAATCAGGAGTTTGTAGAAAACATTTGAGTACTTCAGCAAGAAAAGACCACTGAAGCATGGCAGAAAATTTTGGTGGCATTTTCGCTTACCTTAGCCCCTTCATGCTCTCAGTGTGGCAGCTCAGTGGTCTTAAAGGCAGCAGCACACAGTCTCAGTACGGAAATCAGTCTCAGGGTGAGCAAGAGAAGATCTTGTTCCTGAGGACCTGTGCTTGTTTGTTTGGCCTGGCTGGAGTTTCTCTGGAGAACTTCTGCAAAGGAATCCTTCTCACCCCCAAAACACACCATTATTTTTTTTTGCCTCACTTGGAACCCTACCAGGGCTGACTGGCCACGTGGAAGACGTCTCTCCAAACACTGAAAAACAAAAAATAAGCCACTGCTTCCTGGGGCAAAAGGAACCGTCTGGGAGACAAAAGATACAGGAAAAGTACAGGAGGGAAATTTGAGGGGTGATTTTTGAGGGGGACACATTTTTGAAAGGTTCCCATATATACTAGGGAATCTAGAAAGACATATGTATACCCAGGGCAGACCCATGCTCAGAAAAATACAGAGAAAGTCATATGATTTCATCATGGCTGAGCTTCATGCTAAGTGCAAGCAGGAGGTGAAGGCTAAAGCAGAGTTGAAAAATGGAGTGACTAAGGAAGGAATGACCCAATAAGAGCCTATCTACAAAAATCTCAAATATTTTCCCTTACTTTTTCGGCTTTTTTTTTTCTCTTGGCTTCAGGTATTTAAGGGTATGTCTGTCAAACAAACCATTAGCTGAATAGTAAGCTAAAAGAATAGAGAATTCAGAGCTTCCCATGACAAAGAATACATTCTTTACAAAACTAGTTTAGAAAAGTCACCGAGCAAACAGCAATCTGTAACCAACAGCAAGCAAAAACAACAACAAAAATCCCAGAAAGGGGAGAGAATTTGACTTCCAGAGTAAGCACATGATAATACTCACAATGGCCAGTTTTCAATTCAAAATTGTGAGGCATGCACAGAAATAAGAAAGTATGGCCCATTCAAACAAACAAACAAAAAATCAGCAGAAAGTGCATAGGCATTGAATTTACTAGACAAAGACTAAAATGGCTGCCTTAAGTATGCTCAAAGGGAACCAAAGATAAAGAACGCAAGAAAACTAGGAGAAAGAAATCTCACCAAATAGACTATTGGTAGAGAGATGAAAATGATAAAAAAGACCTGAATAGAAATTTTGGGGTTGAAAAGTACAATAATAGAAATTAAGAATTCATTAGAGAGGTTTAACAACAGATTTTTTTGAGAAGATAGAAAAATTCAGCAAATTTTAAGATTTCTCAAATGAAAGCATCAAGTCTGTGGAGCACCAAGAAAAAAAGGAGTCGAATAACAACGAAAACAAAACCAGAGCTTCAGGTACCTTAAGGTGCTTACTTAAGGATTCCGTCAACTCTACCAGCACACACATGAGAGTCCCAACGAGAGAGGAGGCTTCCCAGGTGGCTCTGTGCTAAATAATCCTCCTGCCAATGTAAGCGATGTGCGTTCAACCTGTGAGTGAGGAAGATCCCCCAGAGAAGGAAAAGACAACCCACTCCAGCATTCTTGCCTGGGAAATCCCATGGAAAGAAGAACCTGGCAGGCTACAGCGCTTGGGATCACAAAGAGTTGGACATGATTTAGGGACTGAGAGTCTACAAATGCGAAGAAAGAGTCAGAAAAACTATTTGAAGAAATATGCTCAAACATGTCCTAAATTTGATAAAAGACATGAACCAACTCTCCAAGACGTTCAACAAATCTCCAGATACCCAAAGAGATCCACACTGAGACACGTAATAATCAAGCTGTTAAAAGACAGGGATAAAGAGAGAACTTTGAAAGTACTGAGAGGAAAGCAAGACTGTAAACAAAAGTTTATAAACAAAGTTCATGGTTTTATAGCTTATTTTTTCTCAACAGAATCCATGGAGGCAGTGGAACAACATACCTAAAAGTGCTGAAAGGAAAAAAATCTTTCAACCAAGAATTTTATATTTGGCAAAACTACCCTTAATTTCTCCTTAAAAATTTAAGGAGAAATTAAGACATTCCCAGAAAAACAAAAAGATGAGGGAGTTCATTGCTAGCAGACATGCCCTATACTAAAGAGTCCTTTGGTTGAAATGAAAGGTCATTAGATGGTACCTCAAAGCCATTTGAAGAAATAAAAAGCAATGGATAAAGTAGCTACATAGGTAAATATAATTATTTGTTTTCACTTGTAACACTTATTTTTTAATCTATGACTTAAAATTAAAGGTATAATACTATAATTATAAATATATGTCATGGGTGCACATGTATTTTCTAAGTTGCAATTTGCAATAATACAACAAAAAGGGGAAGGATGGTGATGTATAAGCGTAGAATTTTGTACACTATTGAAGTAAAGTTTGTATTAACACAAACTAGATTGTTATGTTAATTGTAATCCCCAAGATAACCACTGAAGATATAATTTTAAAATATATGGAAAATAATGACAAAGGAATCAAAACAGTACACTACCAAATATTATGGAGACTCAGAAAACTATAAGACACTGATGAAATAAACAGAAGATGACACAAACAGCTAGAAAGATACACTATATTCTTGGATTGGGACCTAATTAAACTAAAAAGCTTTTGCACAGCAAGATAAGCCTTTGACAAAGCGAAAAGACAACCTGCTGAATGGAAGAAAAGATTGGCCAGTGATATGTCTGATAAGGGGTTAATATCCAAAATATATACACAGTTCATCTAACACAACACAAAAAAACAAAAAAGAAAATCAGTTATCTGCAGATGCCCCGAGCACAGTTTCATCATCAAGCACCCTTGCTCCCTCATTCGGAGGTGCTCTGTGCTGGCAGTGGGGTCAGTCCCTTGGTGTCAGTTATTTGAAACGAGCGACTTGACTAAGGCTGTTTTGTGTGACCTGTTGGGACAGCTGGTTTGTTTTTCCTCTGAGGATGTCACAGCTGCAGGAGCAAAAGCCACAGGCTGTCACCAGGCTGTGCAGCCTTCACTCGGTAAGATTGGCTACACCCTGACCTGACACTGGAGGGGCAGCTGGGAGGGCAGCCCAGAAGTCACATCCTCAGGGGAGTCACAGATGCTCAGCAGTGGGAGGGAATCTGAGGGGTGACCCCTAGACACGCGGTAGGAGATGACTGGAGAGGGGATGGGGCCGTCAGGACTTTAGTGAGGGAGTCATTCCCTGGAAATCCTCCCCCTAGCCCAGAAGTCACATCCTCAGGGGAGTCACAGATGCTCAGCAGTGGGAGGGAATCTGAGGGGTGACCCCTAGACACGCGGTAGGAGATGACTGGAGAGGGGATGGGGCCGTCAGGACTTTAGTGAGGGAGGCATTCCCTGGAAATCCTCCCCCTGCCCCTGCTTCGGCTATACTTTCCCTGCTGTATTGGCCCTTCCACTTGGAAGGTGCTTCTGGGTCATTCACACCCCATACCCGCAATGACTGGACCAGTGTTGCACCTGGTCAGGTGGGGCAGCCTGACTCCACCCTTTCTCCCCGCTCTCTTTCCCTTCCTTTATTATGTCCTTTTTCCTCCTCTGTTTGCATCCCTCTGATGTGTCTCCCCAGTGGCTCAGATGGTAAAGAATCTGCCTGCAGTGCTGGAGACNATGACTGGACCAGTGTTGCACCTGGTCAGGTGGGGCAGCCTGACTCCACCCTTTCTCCCCGCTCTCTTTCCCTTCCTTTATTATGTCCTTTTTCCTCCTCTGTTTGCATCCCTCTGATTTGTCTCCCCAGTGGCTCAGATGGTAAAGAATCTGCCTGCAGTGCTGGAGACCCGGGTTTGATTCCTGGGTCAGGAAGATCCCCTGGAGGAGGGCACGTCAACCCACTCCAGTAATCTTGCCTGGAGAATCCCATGAACAGAGGAGCCTGGCAGGCTACAGTCCATGGGGTTGCAAAAGAGCTGGAGATGACTGAAGTCACTTCACACACAGCACGCACTCACAGTCTGTCTCCATCATAAGAATGTGAATGTCAGAGTTGGACCCATTTGTCTTCCTCTGCTGTCTTCTGGTGCCCCAGGTCTGACATGCATGCAGTGGGTGCCAAGAAATATTTTGATGAAAGAATGTTGAACCAAAGCACATGCTCAGCCATTGTTTGTTCACTACTCACATGAGAATGGGAACTTTCTGGGAATAGCCAAGGTTGTCCAGAGAAAATCCCGGCCCGGTCTTCAATAGGATAGAGGCTCCCCTCTTGCCATGCGGATTCTTTCCATCTTCTTTCGCTCTGATTGCTATTGGCTTTGCTCTCATGTATGGTTGGCCCTCCAGGTCCCTAAGCACAGAAAAGGGGCAAAGAATGTAAAGGATGTGATGGAAAATCCAAGGTGATGTGTTGGGGTGAAGAAGGAAGGAAGGGCGACCAGCACCTGCCACTGAGAATCCCCAGGCAAAGCCCAAGGATGAGATTGGATTGTTCCTGGGTTTCTCATTAGTGAGAATGGGCTGCCTTCCCTCCCCAGATGCTGGCACAGATCCACTTGGAATCGGCTGCTGTCTCCCCTGCTGGGGTTACAAAGCAAGATGATCCTTAATTATGCTCATTCCTTTGCCCTTAAGGCCAGTGAAATGCTCTGTAATATGCTGTTAGATTCCCTCCACATACAAACACTGACAAACACCATCCTTCTTGTTTTGCCTGGAGACAATGAATGAGTTTGAGGAGGTCAGGAGGGTTGACCTGGATCCCTAACATGTGTCTGAGCAGCTGAGTTGACCATAGGGAGGTCACTTTGCCACCCTGAGCCTCAGTTCCCATCTCTGTAGTGAACAAGACTGTACCTGCTAGGGTTCTCCTACAGAGAAGGTTGTGAGGCAAATGAAAAAGAATGGGAGCCCAGAAGTGGAGACAACCCAAGTGCCCATCAGTTGATGAATGGACAAACCACAGTGGTAGAGCTATACAGTGGAATATTATCTGCCAAGAAAAAGGGTTGAAGCTGTGCTACCTGGTATGACATGAACAAACCTGGAAAACATTATGCTAAGTGAGAAAAGCCAGACACAAAGGGCTATGCTTTGTGAGTCTATTCATAGGAAATACCCAGACTAGGCAAATCCATAGAGACAGAAAGCAGATTAGTGGTTGCCAGGGGCTGGAGGAAGGGAAGAATGGGGAGTGACTGCTAATAGGTATGGGGTTTCTTTGGGGGCTGATGAAAGTGTTCTGGAATTATATATTTTGAGAATATCCTAAAACCCACTGAATTATACAGCTTGAAAGGGTGAATTTAATGATGTGAGAATTATATCTCAGTAACAAAATAAGTAAGTATATACACATTTATAAGAAAAGGGTTGAGTAAGCTGAAAGGATGCATGCCATTGGAGTGTTATCATCAACAGCATCATCTTCATATTTCAGCCTTTATTTACAACCTACTGTGTCCCTGGCACTGTGACAAGAGCTTTGCGTGCCTTGCTTTGCATAACAGTTGTCATCACTTTTATTTTGTAAAGAAGACTGAGAAACAGAGAGATTAAGTCACATGACAAAATCATGGGGCTGCCAAAAGGCCAGCCTGGGGCCTCCACCCAGATCTGTCTGTCCCCAAAGCCTCAACGCTTTCCTTTACCCTAGGCAGCTGTCTCCTGTGTTCAAGAACTTCTAATATAATCACGTGTCTCATTTTTTGGAGACCTGGCCATTATTTAACTTAAAATGGTTCTTAGACCCTAAATAGTAATGAGCAAGACTCCCGGTGAAGGCAGAAATATCTCCCTGATCAACTTAAATGAACCTTCCAAGTTGTAGAATTTGACTGTCCCATGAATCGCTCACCCATGAGACCAGCAGCCAGTCTCTTTGGCTTGGGGATTTAGGAGTAGAATCCAAGAATTCTAAGAGTTGATGACAGCCTCTAAGTCACCCCAGGGACCCATTGCTAGGTCTTGGTGATGACAGGCACCCACCACCCTGAAGCCAAGGGAAACTGCTCCAGGGTTCCCTCCAGGAAGGGTCGCAATAAGCTTGGCAATTATATCATGTGAAGAGGAGGCCACATCCATGTCTCGGGAATGACTGATGTGGGATCCCATGAGCCAGCTCCCCTGTGAAGAGAGACCAAGGCTGTGGGCTGCCAAGTGCAGCGTAGTTTCACAGTCTGCACCAGTGATAAAAGCTGCTGAGTGGTGACAAGAAACTGTCAGGACCAAAAACAGTGTCAGTGGGGCGAGCAAAGGACAGCAGCCCAGCAAGAAGGCAGTGCAGAGCTTCCTGGGCATCCATGCCGCTTTGTCATCTGCACAGCTGAACAGTTCTCGGGCCTTATCTGCTCCCCACATCTTACAAAGTCAGACCTCAGATTTTGGGGCAACTGCCTGAGTGGGAGAAGGGTTCTTGAGAGTCAAGGGACCTGACACATTGGCTCCAATCCAATGGCTGGTGTGACGTGGTGAGTCTCCTCTCCCTGGTTTAGATTTCATTAACTATGAAAAGGGGGTTTAACTGCACAACCAGTGGGTTCTCCTTTGTTCCTCAGGCCTTTGCTAAGCCCTTCTCTTTGCCTGGCTCTTGACTAGGTGCTGGGAATATAGTATAGCATGAATAAAAAAGTGGGCATGGGCCTTTCTTCTCAGAGTGTGGAGGTTAGAGGAGACAGGGAGCAAACAACCCCTAACCTGCATAGTTACAGATCATGGTAAATGCTGGGAAAAAGTAGCAGAGAGTTCAGTTACACAAAGACTCTACTTTTTGCAGGCCTGCTACATGCCAGGCACTCTTCTTATGCTTGCATTAAAGTGTAGAGACTTGGCTAGTGGTCCAGTGGCTAAGACTCCTGTGTTCCCAAGGCAGGGTGCCCAGGTTCGATTCCTGGTCAGGGAACTACAATAGATCCCACATGCCACAACTAAGACCTAGCACGGCTAAATAAATAAAAAGTTTTGTTTAAAAAATGAAATAAATAGACCCTAATGCAGAGAAGGCAATGGCACCCCACTCCAGTACTCCTGCCTGGGAAATCTCATGGGCGGAGGAGCCTGGTAGGCTGCAGTCCATGGGGTCACGAAGAGTCAGACATGACTGAGCGACTTCACTTTCACTTTTCACTTTCATGCATTGGAGAAGGACATGGCAACCCACTCCAGTGTTCTTGCCTGGAGAATCCCAGGGACGGGGGAGCCTGGTGGGCTACTGTCTATGGGGTCGCACAGAGTCGGACACGACTGAAGTGACTTAGCAGCAATGCTGGGAAAGATTGAAAGCAGGAGAAGAGGGTGACAGAGGATGAGATGGTTTGATGGCATCATTGACTCAATGGACATGAGTTTGAACAAACTCTGGGAAATGGTGAAGGACAGGGAAGTCTGGTGTGCTGCTGTCCATGGGGTCACAAAGAGTCAGACACGACTGAGTGACTGAGCAACAACTACCCAGAATTTTGGCTTTATTCATGTATAGCAAAGCTAACAGATTGGGAGATGACTGCTGTTGAAAAGGTGATTTGTTATGGTTTCCAAGAGTAGGGCATCATGCCAAAGCATGCAGGGCCACATGGGGAAGTACCAGGGTTGTTAAGCAGGAAGAAAGCATGGGCTACAGCCTTTATTAGGGTTTGCTCAGAAACAATGGATGAGGCAGGGTTAGTGAGCACAGGGTTGGAGTGTTTGAATAATTTCAGTGGGCTCTTGACTATACAGGTGGCCCCTAGCTGCCCAGTACCTGCTGGCCCAGGGTGACTCAGGACAAGGGAACTTTAACTTGGTATGTAGGAGTTTGAGAAAGGAACTGGTTGGGGGTATGGGCTCTGGATTGGTGTGTATGCCTATCAAAGTCATGGTCAATTGATAGATGAATGGATAAAGAAATTGTCGTACATATATACAATGGAGTATTACTCAACCATAAAAAGGAACAAATTTGAGTTAGCTGTAGCGAGGTGGATGAACCTAGAGCCTATTATACAGAGTGAAGTAAATCAGAAAGAGAAAAACAAATATTGTATATTCACACATATGTTTTATTTGGACTGCAAGGAGATCAAATTTGGACTGCAAGGAGATCAAACCGGTCAAGCCTAAAGAAAGTAAGACCTGAATATTCATTGGAAGGACTGATGCTGAGGCTGAAACTCCAATCCTTTGGCCACCTAATGTGAAGAACTGACTCACTGGAAAAGACCCTGATGCTGGGAAAGATTGAAGGCAGGAGGAGAAGGGAATGACAGAGGATGAGATGGTTGGGTGGCATCACTGATTCGATGGACATGAGTTTGAGCAAGCTCCAGGAGACTGTGATGGACAGGAAAGCCTGGTGTGCTACAGTCCATGGGGTAGCAAAGAGTCAGACATGACTGAGCAACTGAACTGAACTGAATGCATGTGTATGGAATCTAGAAAAACGATACTGATGAACCTATTTGCAAAGCAGGAACAGAAACACAGCAGGGAAAGGAGAGGATGAGTTAAATTGAGAGAATAGCATTGAAACACATACATTACCATATATAAAATAGATAGCTAGTGGGAAGCTGCTGTGTAACACAGGAAGCTCGACCTGGTGCTCTGTGACAACCTAGATGGGTGGGATGGGGTGGCAGGCGGGAGGTTCAAGAGGGAGGGGACACATGTATGTACTGTACTCAGTTGCTTCAGTCGTGTCCGACTCTCTGTGATCCCATCGACTGTAGCCCACCAGGCCCCGCCATCCGTGGGATTTTCCAGGCAAGAATACTGGAGTGGACTGCCATTTCCTCCTCCAGGGGACCTTGCTGATCAGGGATCAAACCCAAGTCTCCTGCATCTCCTGCACCGCAGGCAGATTCTTTACTGCTGAGCCACCAGGGAAGCCCAGACATACGTGAACTTATGGCTGATTCATGTTGTTGTACAACAGAAACCAACCCAATATGGTAAAGCAATTATCCTCCAGTGTTAAAAAAGTCATGGTCAGAGGCAAGTTGTTATCTCAAGGAATTAGGCAACCCTGGTAGCAGCGGTCCCTCTCCAGGTCCAAAGACCCCCCAGATGGCAAAGCATTATAAACTGTAGAAAATAAAAAGCATGATCACATTTTTGTATTGACTTCTTAAATCCTCACAGCTGCCCTCCAAGGTTGCTAATGCCCTAATAGCATCAACCTCCTCATTTTACAGGAAAAGAAACTGAGGCATATGAACTTGCCCAGGGGTCCTCAGCTGGTCAGAGATGAGGTGGGATTGGAACCCAGGCATTCAGACCCCATAGTCTGCCCTGCCAAGAACCTTGTCCCTGGCCTCTGCATGAGAAAGGACATGGTTTCCAGCCTTGTTGAGCACATCTAAGAAGTCACTTGTGGGACTTCCTAGTGGTTCAGTGGTTAGGACACTCTGCTTCCACTGTAGGGGCATGGGTTCCATCCCTGGTCAGAGAACTAAGATCTTCTATGCTGCGTGGCATGGCCAAAAAAATAGGGGAAAAAGAAGAATGACTTGTGAGCCAAGGTTCAAGGAGGCACCACCTGCCTCCTTCAAGGGTGAAGGATGCAGGGAGAAGTGGGTTTGGGAAGGCATTTCCCACCTTAGGCCAATGTGGTGGAATGGAGTGGGCTGGCTGGAACCCTGCTGACTGTGGATATTTTAAACCTGCAGATGCCTGGCTTTCACTCCAGACCTATTGAACCAGAATCTCTGGGAAGTGATATTTTTTATAATTATATATTTTTGAAATTGAGTCACCAATTCAATGGACATGAACTTGGGCAAACTCTGGGAGATGGTGAGGGACAGGAAAGTCTGGCATGCTGCAGTCCATGGGGTTGCAAAGAGTTGGACACGACTTGGTGACTGCATAAAATAGATATTTTTTCATTGTGATACAACTCACAGCAAAATGCGTAGATCTGAGGTATACAGTTTGAGGAGTTTTGACAAATGCGCAAATGAATTACATTCAGGCCACTCACACCCCTATTGAGATACCAAATATTTCCATCATCCTAGAAAATCTCTTTGGGCCCTTTCCCCACACTGCCCTCCCTCCAGGCAACGCCTGTTGTCAGTTCTATCCATATAAATGAGTTTTACCTAATCTAGAATTTCATATAAATGGATCCTACAGCATGTATACTTTTATATCTGGCTGCTTTCACTTAGCAAAATATTTTGAGATTCATCCAAGTTGCGTGTTTCAACAGTTCATTCATTTTAGAACTGGAGAAGAATAAATTGTACAGATACACTGCAGTTGGTTTATCCATTCTGCTACTGATGGACATTTGGATGGGTTCCAGTAGGGGCTATTTTGAATAAAGCTGATGTGGATATTTGTATACAAGTAGTCTTTTGTGAAATTATGCTTTCATTTCTCCTGGGTGCATATCTAGGACTGGAATGACTGGGTTACCCCTGGCTGATTCATTGCAGCCACCTCACACTGACATCTGGAAACTTCAAACTGATCAACTCATGACTACGATCCCCTTCAGATCAAATCCTACTGATTCTATTTCAGCTCAAAAGTGGCATTTGCAGTTGTTACATTTTTATTTATAGTGGTAAAATATCTGTAACATAACATGTATCATTTTAACCATTCTTATGTGTACAGTTCAGTGGCATTAAGTACATACCTTCACATTGTTATGCAACTATCAACCACTGCCCATCTCCAGAACATTTTCTTCTCAAACCTAAATTCTGTCCCCGTTAAACACTATCTTCACTCCTCTCTTCCCTTAACCCCCCGTAATCACTATTCTGCTTTCTGTCACTGTGAATATTAACCACTCTAAGTACTTCATATAAGGGGATCCGTACAATATTTGTCCTTCTGTGACTGACTGCAACCAGCATAATGTCCTTAAGGTTCATTCACGGTGTCACGTGTGTCAGATTCCCTTCTTTTTTAAGGCTCAATGATATTTCTCTGTGTGTATATACCACATTTTGTTGTTATATATATATTTTTAATTGTTTTTAAGATTTTTTTTAATGGGGACCATTTTTAAAGTCTTTTTGACTTTGTCACAATACAGTTTCTGTTTTATGTTTGGATTTTTTGGGCCTCGAGGCATGTGAGATTTTAGCTTCCTGACCAGGGATTGAACCCATACCCCCTGCATTGGAAGGCAAAGTCTAAACACCCCCTGCATTGGAAGGCAAAATCTTAACACCCCCTGCATTGGAAGGCAAAGTCTTAACCCCTGGACCACCATGGAAGTCCTTATATACATTTAGTGAAAAAAAATTCATTTTTTAAAAGATTTTTTTTAAGGAATGTACAATTCCCTGACTCTAAAACTATAAATTCCTCACTTACCCTGGATGTGTTTGGCTATGTTAATGTTTATGATATTCAAGACCGAGGAGATCTCAAAATGCAGACAACTCAACACAGGGTGCATGTCACACTTGTTTTTATCATAAAAGATAAGATGCATACAGAGTATCAGCAGCTCCAACAACAGCACCTGGTCTCTCTCATTTGAACTGATTTCTTTAAGTCCATAAAAATCCTCTCTCCATTTCTTTTTCCAGAACTGTTCATACCAGAATCTGAATAGCAGATCTCTTTGTTTTTATTTCCCTTGGCTGTTTTAAAACCCTGTTTGTCACATCTGACATCCTGCAAGTTTCCTATCAGATATGAGAGCAAGAGCCTGCTGAATGCATGATGGGAGGGGAAATGTGAGCTGAAAGCCGTATAGGCTCTGACCCCTAGCACCTTCCTGGGAACTGGAAAGGGGCAGTGTCTCAGTGGCGGGAATGAACCTGAGAAAAACAGGCTGAGTTCAGTTGCCTGGGCATTGAGCCACTCCACATGTGCAGAGATTCAGTAATGACCACAATTAAAACCCTGTCACCGCTGTTGGACAGTTGTGGCCTCCCCCAGAGAAGATGCATAGGTCAAACACACCAATTAGATTACTGTGTTGGGATATTAAAGCAGAGATGTGAAGTTAAGATTTCTCACCCATGTTGCATCCAGGGGATACTTCTCAGCTGTTGGACTGCAACTCATGTTACCATTAGGCTCCCTTCGACCCTCCAAAGAGCACTGACAATCCTCTCCTTTCAGCCTCCACTGTTTCCAGTACATTTCCCTCACTCTAACATCCATGGCACAGTGTTGACATGTAGGAAGCACTCAGTAATCATTTGTCAAATAGATGGGTGAAGAATGAGTAATATGTGTTCATCACCTGTTTGTTAACCTCACCAAGCCTGTTAGCTACTTCATAGAGGGATGGTCTTATCTTCTCCCAGCTCCAACTCATTGTCTCGCACACAGTAGGTCCTCAGGAATGGTTCCCCAGGCTGCCTTAGAAATACAGGGCCTGTCCTGTGGTGTGCTAGTTATTTGTTTGTGTCTGTGTGCCGCCTCCTGCCCTGCATCTTCTACACCACTAAGGCAGCTCTTTATAATTCTTTGGATTTCCCCAGCATCTAGCACATACCTGGCACATGGCAGGAGCTCAATAAAATGCATACTATCATTGAGTAATGTTTGAGCAGCAATTCCATTTTTCTTACCCATTGGAGTATTTGTTCATTGGCTGTGCTGGGTCTCCACTGCTGTGCGCAGGCTTTTTCTAGTTGCCGCAGCCAGGGGCTTCTCTTGTTACAGAGCGTGGGCTCAGTGGTTGTGTTGCATGGACTTTGTTGCATTGTAGCATGAGGGATCTTCCCAGACTGGGGATCGAACTTGTGTCCCCTGCATTGGCAGACAGATTCTCAACCACTGGACCACCAGGGAAGTCCCCATTGGAGTATTTATATTTCTTTTGAAATGATTAGAGTAGTATTCCGTTCAGCACCTGACTATCCCATTTTAGTCCAGAATAGAATGAGTGAACCTGTCCTGAGACTCATCTAAGCAGGTTATAACTTAAGTATTGAGGTAGGATTTGGCCTCATATAAGCTCCTGGGAGCTTTTCCTATCATCTTTGTAAGCCTTGGCATGTTTCTTTGTTGTTGAGCCTTTTAGTGGACACAGTAGAACCAGGAAGCCCAACCTTAAGAGGCTGGCTTTGCAAGTGGGTCTCTTGGAATCAGTGTTGAAATCATGGGTGGAGGGAACGTGATGGTCCAGGTTGGACAGACTAGCTTGATCCCAGCTCTGCCACTTACCAGCTCTTCTGCCTTGAGGCCAAGCTGTTCCACAGGTGAATAAGCTCTTTTTCCCATCTGTAAAATGAGGATAAATTGTATCCACTGTAAGGTAATGCAAGGACTGGATGGTAAGCTTTAGTTTCTTTTTGCTACTGTATCAAATTACCATCAACTCAGTAGCTTAAAAAAAACAACACATATTTATTCTGTTATAGTTTTGGAGGTTGGAAGCCTGGAATGAGTCTGAGGGGGCTAAATTCATGGTATCAACAGCTGATTCCTTCTAGAGGCTCCAGGAGAGAACCCGTTTCCTTACCTTTTCTAGCTCCTAGAGGTTGCCTGCATTCCCTGGCTCGTGGTGCCTCCCTCCATCCTCAAGGCCAGCATCTTCTTTTTCTGATTGTGCTTCCCATAACTTCTGTTGTCACATGGCCTGCTTCCCACTTCACTCCCTGCTGCCTGTCTCTTAAAAAGACTCATCAATGGATCAGGCCCAGCTGGATCAGCCAGAATCATCTCTCCATCTCCAGATCCTTAACTTAGTCACATCTGCAGTGTCTCTTTTACCATGCAAAGTGACATATACACAGGTTCTGGGGATTAGCATCAGGACATCACTGGGGACTATTATTCAGCCCCCCACAGACAGGGTTGTATATATGGCGACCTTCATATAACTAAAGCACCACACTGCCCTGTTTGCTCCATTCCCAGAGCAAGGCTTACATCTGAGACTGTTATAGTTTGGGTTTTTGCAAAAGCAAACTGAGCCTAGGATTCAGGAAAAAATAGTTTATCTGAGAGGTGGGAGGACACCAGAAGGGCTTCAGGAAAATGAGACATGAAAGGGGAGGCAGACATGCAAGCAAGGGTGCGCTTCTAAGCCAGGTACTACTGTGGGAGATAGGAATTTGAACCTGCTGGAGAAACAGGGGGAGCCCACGCAGAACCTGCCTCAGGGTTATCCAGCGCTACAGGTGAGGGGGCTGGGGTCTTTATACACCAGCTCCTATCCGTCCTTGCTGTCAGAATTTCCATTGTTCTATGGCACCTGCTGTGCAAGTGGCAAAGTGAGCTCCAGCAGGGAGAGGAGGTCCTCAGGCAGAGAATTGAAGACAGGGGCAGCTGGAAGTAAGGCCAGGGCACACCCATGTGCTCAGGGCAAGGGCGTGTGGGCAGAGCAACTGACTGCTTCCACTGAGATACGGAACCTCTGCATGGCCGGCAGTTCCTTGACCACCCTGCCGGGGCCCCTTGTCTCCCAGCAGCCAAGTCCTTTGCTTGCTAAGAGCCACTTGTGGTTATTGCAAAACCTGTTTATGCCTGTTGTACACGTATTCAATGAAACTAAGGTAAAGACTTGTGGGAGTAAATTGCTTTTCAAAAATTCTGTTCAGGGACTTCCCTGGCAGTCCAGTGGTTGAGACACTGCTCTTCCACTGCAGGGGCACAGGTTCAACCCTTGGTTGGAGAACTAAGATCCCACATGTTGCACAGCCAAATAAATAAATAATTGCGGTTCAATTAGATGTGGTCAAGACAGCTATAGATGGTGGTAGAGAGAAAGAACCACAAAATTCCAGAAGAGGTCATTGTTTCTCCCTTTAAAGAAGCTGCAGTTGGAAATCATCACTGATGAGTTATAGGTATGCTCTGTGTATGTGCACCTGTGTGTATTCTGTTCTCTTAAGTCCATGAGGTAGGTATGATTCCCATTTTATAGATTATGGGTGGAGAAACTAAGACCAAAATACCCCAAGGCCCAGATGTTAGTAAGTAACAGAACCGTACTCCTTGCCCCACTTAGAGCCCTCATCAGAATTTCCAGCATATCCACCTCAGTCTGACCACTTTCATAGAAATGACACCATCCCACATCGCTAGGAAAGACTCTGCTGCTGCTGCTGCTAAGTCGCTTCAGTCGTGTCCAACTCTGTGCAGCCCCATAGACAGCAGCTCACCAGGCTCCTCCATCCATGGGATTTTCCAGGCAAGAGTACTGGAGTAGGGTGCCATTGCCTTCTTTGAGGAAAAACTCTAGACAACCTTGCTCCACCCTCCCCCAATCTGGGAGCTTCCTTCATGGACAAAGAAGGATGATCTCTTTATTCCATCTTTTCATTCTGTTTTTAATCTTTTGGCTGTGCCCCATGGCATGTGGGATCTTAGTTCCTTGACCAGGGATCGAACCTGTGCTGCCTGTATTGGCAGTGTGGCCTCTTAACCACTGGACCACCAGGGATGTCCCCCACCTTTTAAGTTCTTTTGATGTTAATGAACTGCTGCTGCTGCTGCTGCTGCTAAGTCACTTCAGTCGTGTCCGACTCTGTGTGACCCCATAGACGGCAGCCCACCAGGCTCCCCCATCCCTGAGATTCTCCAGGCAAGAATACTGGAGTGGGTTGCCATTTCCTTGTCCAATGCATGAAAGAGAAAAGTGAAAGTGAAGTCGCTCAGTCTGTCCGACTGTTAGCAACCCCATGGACTGCAGCCCACCAGGCTACTCCGTCCATTGGATTTTCCAGGCAAGAGTACTGGGGTGGGGTGCCATTGCCTTTCCCGAATGAACTTCTACTGCTTCTTAATAGACTATGGGAACCACCCCCCAGATCATAAAGAAGTCAGCCTCACTGTCACCTTCTTCCCATCAAAGACGACCGAGCCGCAATTCTGGGTGGTCTGTCTCTGCTTTGCCTGATATCAGGGTGCAGCAGAAGGCTGGGAGAAAAGGCCTTGATGCTGGCCTTGGCTTTTATGGAGCCCTCTAGGTCTGGGCCTGTGATGGCAACAACAATGAACCTCAACAGACCCTCAGTCCTGGGGTCTGCAGGGCCCAGGACTGCTGTCTTACCTGTGAGTGCCTGAGCCTAGGCTCCATCTGTTATTCCGTTTGTGGGGAGGAGGAAAAGCCTTCGCTGAAGCAGAGCTTTTTAACCAGGCCACCAGCACCTTCAGCTGGCTGAGTTTCTTCTTCCATTTTATGTGGAATTTCTGGCAGACGTGAGAGAACTAGTTTGATAAGAGGTACCCAGAGGCCTATCAGTAGGCGAATCTGGGGTGCGTGTCATGCTGCTCTGATAAGGCAGTCCTTGCTCTCCTCCAGATGGAACACTGATCAGCTCACACTGTGATTGCCAGCATCCCAAGTAGCTTTGCTCATTTTCCCTGAGGTTTGATTTGCTGGTTTTTAGGGGAAGTCTCAGTTGGCTCATTGATGGCGATGATAATCCCTTCAGTATCAAAATGGGAGGCTTAAAATATTGAAAACAATCTAAATGTCCAACAATAGTGAAAGTGAAAGTCATTCAGTTGTGTCTGACTCTTTGCAACCCCATGGGCTATACAGTGCATGGAATTCTCCAGGCCACAGTACTGGAGTGGGAAGCCTTTCCCTTCTCCAGGGAATCTTCTAAGCCAGTTAAATAACTCATAACATATTTGCATGGTATGGTACTGCAAAGGTATTTGTGTGGTACAGTATTTCAAAGCAACTACAAATTATGCTGTAAAAGAAAAAAATGGCAGCCTTTTATGAGGCTGGACTGGGGAAGGCATGGACCACGTTCAGGTAACCTTTATTGAGTGCCTGATATGGTGAGGCCTTGGGAGACACCAGGCGCATAGAGCTAGGACATAATTGCTGGACAAGAGATGAGTCAGCAGGCATGTGGTAAGTGCTACAAGGAAGGTAAGTATAGAGACCTGTAGGAGAGTAGATAGCTTCTCTAGCTCTGGGTGTGGGGTTAGGGCATAGTAAGACACCCATAGGCGGTGACATGGGATTTGAGTTGGGAGGGATGAGTCTAGATTAGCCAAGTGGAGAAGATGCAAAGGGTACTCTGGGCTGTCTGGGCCAAAGCGGTTGTTGTTTGGTCTCTCAGTCCTGTCTGACTCTGTGCACCCCATGGACTGCAGCCCACCAGGTTCCTCTGTCCATGGGATTTCCCAGGCAAGAATACTGGAGAGGGTTGTCATTTCCTTCTCCAGGGGATCTTCCCGACCCAGGGATCAAACCCATGTCTCTTGCATTGCAGGCAGATTCTTTACTACTGGGTCACCTGGGAAGCGCCCAAAAGAGAGAGGCCAGAACAAAACGGCGGATGAGAAGAACTGTGGGGAGTTTGCTGTGGCCAGGATGTAGGACTGAAGTGGGGGAAGAGCAGTCTGGAGATGCAGACAAATTCCAGCCAGTGAGGCCTCTGGATCTTGCCAAGAAGCTGAGTGTTGACCGTGGAAGTAGTCAATAGCTGTATCTGCTTTTTTTTACAGCATAAAACTCAGCTGCAAGTAGGAGTCAAGGGACCTGCATGATTTATCTGTGTAATAATGAGTCATATTTTAGGAGTTTTCTATGCATTTTCATGGGGCTTAAGTTGATAGGCAAATTCTGCTCTTCAGTTTTAATTATGCAAACTCAAGAGGCAAGAGTTTTTCTCTTCATTTTCAACGAGGAGACCGGAGTCTGGGCACTGGCCCCCTGCCAGTGACTAGTGCTGGAGTTCTTCAGCTCCCCTGCTTCCTGCAGGGCAGGGACTTGACGTCCTGCCACTGATGTTAGCATGCACTGACCTGGCCTGAATCTTCCCCCATTCTTATCTCTTCTCTCCAGATCCTTTGTTGTTACTATGTCCCCTTCCTTCTGCTTTCTCTGGTCTTCATAGCCAGCTTCTGGCACCAAATTTGTGCATGCGTGTGTGTGTGCTCAGTTTTGTCCAACTCTTTGGGACCTTATGCACTGTACCCACCAGACTCCCCTGTTCATGGGGTTCTCTAGGAAAGAATAACTGGAGTGGGTTACCATTTCCTCCTCCAGTGGATTTTCCCGACCCAGGGATCGAACCTGTGTCTCCTTGCATTGGCGGGCAGATTATTTAACACTGAACTCCCTGAGAAGCCCTCTAGCACTGAATGGACTGACTCATAGACACACTGCTCATTCATCAAGCAGCCGTCCAGCTGGTCGGTCCAGGAGAGGGCACTGGACTGTGTCTGGTTCTGGCTCTGGTACCCGGGGCACTTTCTCTCCCTGGGCCTTTGTCATCATTTATTAAAAGAAAGTGTTGAACTAGACAGACTCTCAAGGTCTTTTAGAGGCTATGTGTCCTGTTCACCACTGTGCCTCTCAGGGCCAGGCACAGAGCAGGTGCTTGGTGTGAACTATAGAATGAATGCCCAAAGAAACCACCGTGTGCCAGGCAGCATATGCCCCTGGGCAAACATCAAGGAGCGAAACCAAGTGAGACTTGTCGTCCAGCCTTCCTACCTCTAGCACTAGAAATCAATGTGGAAGTGAATAATTAGAATATGATCCAAGAGGGTACAAAACATAAGGAAGGAGAAAGTCCTGTGGCAGCGGGAGAGGGCTGCTCTGTGGAATCCTTTTATCCATTTCATCTCAGTAGAGGACTCTCAGCAAATGAAGGAAACCCAGCAGGATTGCCTGCAGTGGGGCATCACCAAGGGCACCAGACATTCAAGTGTCCATTGTCACCCCATCCGTGGATATGGTTCCCTGTTATTCCAGTTGCACAGAGTAGCACGTGTCAAGCACATATTCCCTTTTGCAACTGAGATGACAAATTTGGAGAAGATAATACTTTGTTTAAAACAAAAAAAAAAGGCCAAGTCTATGTCAGTCATATCTCATTTTTGTTAAGTGCCAATAAGTGTTTATAGGTAAAACTGTCCTCAGTCATGTGTATGAGATTTTCTGAGACTTTCCACCGGAGGGCTACTTAGGACCTGGCCCGTGATATGATTCCCATCCTAGGGGAGTGGGAGCCCCTCCCCTCTTTTCTCTTTTATCAGTTTTTGTTGGAGTATAGATGCTTTACAATGCTATGTTAGTTCTGCTGCTCAGCAAAATAAGTCAGATACACATATACATATGCTGCTGTTGTTCAGTTGCTCAGCCATGTCTGACTCTTTGTGACCCTATGGACTGCAGCACACCAGTCTGCGGGCTTCCCTGTTCTCTATCTCCCAGAGTTGGCTCAAACTCAGGCCCATTTGAATCAATGATGCATTCCAACCATCTCATCTTTTATCGTCCCCTTCTCTTTTTGCCCTCAGTCTTTCCCAGCATCAGGGTCTTTTCCAGTGAGTTAGCTCTTTGCATCACATGGCTGAAGTACTGGAGTTTCAGCTTCAGCATTAGTCCTTCCAATGAATATTCAGAGTTGATTTCCTTTTGGATTGATTGGTTGGATCTCCTTACAATCCAAGGGACTCTCAAGAGTCTTCGCCAGCACCACAGTTAGAAAGCATCAATTCTTCTTTATAGTCCAACTCTCACATCTGTACATGACTACTGGAAAAACCACAGCTTTGTACAGACTTTTGTTGGCAAAGTGTTATCTTTGCTATTTAATATGTTGTCTTTGTTTGTCTTCGATATACATATATCCCCTCTTTTAGATTTCCTTTCCATTTAGATCACCACAAAGCACTAAGTAGACTTCCCTGTACTATATAGTAGGTTCTCATTAATTATCTGTTTTATACATAGTAGTGTGTATATCCCAATCCCAGTCTCCCAATCCATCCCACCACTCCTCTTCCCCACTTTGATATCTGTATTGTTCTCTACATAGGTGTCTCTATTTCTGCTTCGCAAATAAGTTTCCTCATCCCCTCCATTGTAAAGGCTCCTCCATGAGCTCACCTCTTGCGCGAGGTTTGGGCAAAGCTCCTGGAAGATGTTAAGATCATGGAAACACTTTCTGGCCCAGAAAATTCTAGCCCTCAGAGTGCCTGTGTTTCAAGGGGTGGGGATTGTAGGTAGTAGATGGATAAAATGGGAGAGGGAGCTCTGCCTGGAATACTGCTCCACAGGACTCTGTCGGTCCTACTGGAAGAACCAGGAGTTAATTTCCCAGTGGAAACCTAAAATGGCCAAGAAGAGAAGGAAACCGGTGCAGGGCCCTCGCAGCAGCCAGAGCCCAGAGCGTCATCCAGGTCCACCTCACCAGATGGCAAGGAGCAGGGAGTCTAGAAGAGCCCACTTCTTCAGAGCTGGTTAGACCTCAGCAGGGAT
Organism: Oreotragus oreotragus; assembly: GCA_006410675.1. NCBI lineage: Eukaryota > Metazoa > Chordata > Mammalia > Artiodactyla > Bovidae > Oreotragus > Oreotragus oreotragus. The sequence goes on from SJYX01017057.1 coordinate 113,516, forward strand.
GTGCTGCAGCTTCAGTTCACAACGTTCAGCCTGTCCTGGGGCAGAGGGCATGGAGAGACTCTTAGATGTCAGGAGCCCCTCCCAGAGCAGCTAGTGCGAAACAAATGCTCTGTGCGGAGACAGGCGCATGTGTCACTGAGCGAAAGAACGCTATTTCACGGGGTTATTCTCATTAAACTGAGTGAACCGTCGTCAAAGTGCATGCAGGGCTTCTCTCTGGGAAACAGACTAGCAGGGTGGCAGAGGCTTCCCCTTCAGTGAAAGAAAGTGAAAGTGTCAGTCGCTCAGTTGTGTCCAACTGTTTGCAACCCCATGGACTGTAGCCCGCCAGGCTCCTCTGTCCATGGGATTCACTAGGCAAGAATATGGGAGTGGGTTGCCATGCCCTTCTCCAGGGGATCTTCCTGACCCAGGGATCAAACCCATGTCTCCTGCATCACAGGGGGATTCTTTACTGTCTGAACCACCAGGGAAGAACTGTTGACAAAGTCCATTTTCAAAGCCAGACAGGATTGCAGGATGCTGGCTTGTGCAAGTGCTTGTCGTAGAAAACCATATACTTGTTAGAGAGCCCCCGGGTTGAGTTCCCTGAGTCATACAGCAAATTCCCATTGGCTATCTCTTTTACAACCTAGATAGTATATTCAAAAGCAGAGACATTACTTTGCCGACTAAGGTCCGTCTAGTCAAGGCTATGGTTTTTCCTGTGGTCATGTATGGATGTGAGAGTTGGACTGTGAAGAAGGCTGAGTGCCCAAGAATTGATGCTTTTGAACTATGGGGGTAGGAGAAGACTCTTGAGAGTCCCTTGGACTGCAAGGAGATCCAGCCAGTCCATTCTGAAGGAGATCAACCCTGGGATTTCTTTGGAAGGAATGATGCTAAAGCTGAAACTCCAGTACTTTGGCCACCTCATGCGAAGAGTTGACTCATTGGAAAAGACTCTGATGCTGGGAGGGATTGGGGGCAGGAGGAGAAGGGGACGACTGAGGATGAGATGGCTGGATGGCATCACAGACTCGATGGACGTGAGTCTGAGTGAACTCTGAAAGGTGGTGATGGACAGGGAGGCCTGGCGTGCTGCAGTTCATGGGGTCACAAAGAGTCGGACACAACTGAGTGACTGAACTGAACTGAACTGATCTCTCTTACATATGGCGATCTATGTTTCCATGTTAGTCTCTCCGTATGTCCCACCCTCTCCTTCCTCCCCACCAACCGTGTCCGTAAGTCTGTTCTCTATGTTTGTATCTCCACTGTTGCCCTGCAAATAATTCCATCAGTACCATCTTTCTAGGTGCTATGTATGTGCGTTAGTATATATTTGTTTTTTTCTTTCTGATTTGCTTCACTCTGTATTATAGGCTCTAGGTTCAAGAGGGAGGGGACATGGCTGGTTGATGTTGATGTTTGGTAGAAACCAACCCAACACTGTAAAGCAGTTATCCTGTGATTAAAAATAAATAAATTAAAGAGGAAAAAAAAGTATGGTTGGTGCAATCCGACATGGCAGTGAACCTGAGACAGCTGGCCGGCTGATGTTTTTCCTTGGGAACCCAGGGCTGAAAGAGTCCATGAAGCAGAAGTAGACATCAGGGAAAGAGGGGTACCCCCCCCATTTAGGAATTTGTGTTGGAGACTGATGGGAAGTTCTCCCGACAGACTCCTCGCTGTCACCAAAGCCAGTCATGGCTCCAGTGACGCACTTGGGGTGGCAGCAGCTCCTGCAGATGTTAGAGAGTTTCCCTTCACGCTCTTTCTCCTTTGCTGGTTCTTTTGCTTTAAAGAAAGGAAAGTCACACTCTGGGTTAGGGCACAGCCTAGCCATGAGAAAGGAATGCTGCTTCCCAAGCAAATCCAAAGCCCTTTCTTACCAAGACAGTTCGCTTTTATTTAGACTTCTGTCACACACCAGCTATGCACACGTGCGTAGTCAATCATATTCTACTCTTTGCAACCCCAAGGACCGTAACCCGCCAGGCTCCTCTGTCCATGGGATTGTCAAGGCAAGAAGACTGGAGTGAGTTGCCATTTTCTCCTCCAGGGGATCTTCCCAACCCAGGGATTGAACGTCTCCTGTATTGCAGGCAAAGGTGGAGAAGCTCTATACAGTCAACAAAAACAAGACCAGGAGCTGACTGTGGCTCAGATCATGAACTCCTTATTTCAAAATTCAGAATTAAATTGAAGAAAGTAGGGAAAACCACTAGACCATTCAGGTATGACCTAAATCAAATCCCTTATGATTATACAGTAGAAGTGAGAAATAGATTTAAGGGCCTAGATCTGATAGACAGAGTTCCTGATGAACTATGGAATGAGGTTCGTGACATTGTACAGGAGACAGGGATCAAGACCATCCCCATGGAAAAGAAATGCAAAAAAGCAAAATGGCTGTCTGGAGAAGCCTTACAAATAGCACTGAAAAGAAGAGAGGCGAAAAGCAAAGGAGAAAAGAAAAGATATAAGCATCTGAATGCAGAGTTCCAAAGAATAGCAAGAA
>SJYX01017058.1:5927-21227 GCA_006410675.1 Oreotragus oreotragus
CAGTTGCCATCTGCAGTGATTTTGGAGCCCCCCAAAATAAAGTCTGACACTGTTTCCACTGTTTCCCCATCTATTTCCCATGAAGTCATGGGATCAGATGCCATGATCTTCGTTTTCTGAATGTTGAGCTTTAAGCCAACTTTTTCACTCTCCTCTTTCACTTTCATCAAGAAGCTTTTTAGTTCCTCTTCACTTTCTGCCATAAGGGTGGTGTCATCTGCATATCTGAGGTTATTGATACTTCTCCCGGCAATCTTGATTCCAGCTTGTGTTTCTTCCAGTCCAGCGTTTCTCATGATGTACTCTGCATAGAAGTTAAATAAGCAGGGTGACAATATACAGCCTTGATGTACTCCTTTTCCTCTTTGGAACCAGTCTGTTGTTCCATGTCCAGTTCTAACTGTTGCTTCCTGACCTGCATATAGATTTCTCAAGAGGCAGGTCAGGTGGTCTGGTATTCCCATGTCTTTCAGAATTTTCCTCTAGTCCATGGACTCTTAATTAAATGGCCTTGTGGCTAGAGTATTGGTCATGTCATTAAATAGTTGGAGAAAGTGAGGTCTAGACAGATGAACGGACTTCCTCAAGCACTCCTCTGAGCTGGTAGCTGGGAGGCAACTGGAAACCATGGTGGCTGGGCCCAGGAAGAGATATATGTCTAGCAGATGGGCCTGTCCTTAGGCCCATTCCAGCCCAGCGAGGCCCCAAGAGGAGGTCAAGAGCGCCCCCTGCCTCCAGCACAGGCCACAGAACTCCCAGCAGCACTCTCATGTGATTGTGTCTGAAGGATGGCTTCTTGCCCTCCCTGACCCAGCTTTCTCTCTGCATATTGGAACAGTAAGGTCCCAGGTTGAGGTGAGGGATAAAGGAACCCCCACTCCTGGACTGCTCTCGAGGAATTTTAGGCAGTGAGGTATCAGCCCAAAGGGTTTCATCCTCCCTGGTCCAGCGGCTCTGAGTCGCAGAGCCTGGTCCCTCACAGTCACCGGAAGCATACCTTCTTCCCATCTGTTTCCCTTCTCGTACCCCCCTGCCTTTGCCCATGCCACGCCCTCTGCCTGGAATGCTGTTCCTCTACTTGTCATCCTTGAGCTCTCCTGATTTCCCTTCAAGGTCCAGCTTGCTATCACCTGTGAGGTGTGAGGGTAATCGTTCCCACCTTCTGCCTTTGGCACTCCCTCACCCTGGGCAGACACTCCCTTCATAAGCCTTATCACACCAGAGTGCCTGTCTCCCCACTAGGCAGGGCTTGCACATCTGTTCTGTCTGGGGCCCCCAGTGCCTGTGCTGGGCTGAGCTGGGCTTCCAGGGGGTGTCCAGCAACGACTGACTACAGGACTCTATCGAGCAGCCAACTAGTGTGGGTGAAGGAGGGAGGTGCTGCGGGCCTCTGTCTGCCCAGAGTGTGCTTGGGATAGGGCTGCCAAGAGGACCTTCTGGATTTATGGGGGTACTGAGGCTCCCTGTCCAGTCAAAGGGACCCCTGCCCTCTGCTTCCTGCTCCACTCCACCTGCCAGCTGCTGCCTCTGTTCCTTCCAGAGTCCATGTGGGCTTCTCCATAGCTCCTGGCAACCCAGGGCCTCCTAGCACACTGTCCCTTACCTTAGGTCCCCCTGGTGCCCCAAGATCTGAAAGCACTGATCTCACGTTGAGCTGTTAAAGCTGCAGGCTTCCCTTGCGGCTCAGCTGGTAAAGAATCTGCCTGCAATGCAGGAAACCCTGGTTCGATTCCTGGGTTGGGAAGATCTGCTGGAGAAAGGATAGGCTACCCACTCTGGTATTCTTGGGGTTCCTTAGTGGCTCAGCTAGTAAAGAATCTGCCTGCAGTGAGGGAGACCTGGGTTTCATCCCTGGGTTGGAAAGAGCCCCTGGAAAAGGGAAAGGCTACCCACCCCAGTATTCTGGCCTGGAGAATTCCATGGACTACAGTCCATGGGGTTGCAAAGAGTTGGACACGACTGAATGAGTTTGAGTGAACTCCGGGAGTTGGTGATGGACAGGGAGGCCTGGAGTGCTGCAATTCATGGGGTTGAAAAGAGTCAGACACGACTGAGGGACTGAACTGAACTGAACTGAAGTACTCATGCGAATGGAATCATGCAGTATTTGCTCTTTTGTGACTGGCTTATTTCACTTAGTATAATGTCCTCAAGATTCATCCATATTGTAGCATGTGTCAGAATCTCCTTCCTTCTTCAGACTGAATAATATTCTGTCGTATGTATATGCCACATTTCGTTTAACCACTCATCCATCAGTGATGCTTGAGTTGCTTCCACCTTTTGGCTACTATGAACACACACAGGTGTATAAATACCTCTTCGAGTCCCTGCTTTCAATTCTTTTCATAGTGTATGTCCAGATATGGAATTGCTGTATCATTTGCTAATTCTTTTTTGGTTTTCTGAAGAACTGCCATATTGTTTCCCACAGTAACTGTATCATTTTATATTCCCACCAACAGTGCACAGGAGTTCCAACAAGGTTATGCTCACCAATCCTTTTTTTTTTTTTTTTTTTTGCTATTTTATTTATTTATTGTTATAGTAGTCACCCTAATGAGTATGAGGTAGTATCTCACTGTGGTTTTGCCTTGTAGTTCCCTAATGATTAGTGATGTTTATAATCTTTTCATGTGATTGCTGCTGCTGCTAAGTCACTTCAGTCATGTCCGACTCTGTGTGACCCCATAGATGGCAGCCCACCAGGCTCCCTCATCCCTGGGATTCTCCAGGCAAGAATACTGGAGTGGGTTGCCATTTCCTTCTNTCAGTGATCAACGCAAAGAAATAGAAGATGTGTATAAGAGACAGGGACTGTAGCCCACCAGGCTCCTCTGTCCATGGGATTCTCCAGACAAGAATACTGGAGTGGGTTGCCATTTCCTTCTCCAGGGGATCTTCCCAACCCAGGGATAGAACCCAGGCCTCCTGCATTGCAGGCAGGCGCTTTAACCTCTGTAAACACATTTTAATTAAGGTTTTTTTGGTTGTTAATTTCATTTCTTTGTTTTTGCCTTACTGATCAAGAAAGGTCCTTCCAAGAGTAAAAAAGGTCCTTCAAAGGGTAAAAAACAAAAAATGACAGAAGTATAAAGTGAAAGTGTAAGTGTTAGTTGCTCAGTCATGTCCCACTCTTTCCAGCCCCATGAATGTAGCCCACCAGGCTCCTCTGTCCATGGAGTTCTCTACGCAAGAATACTGGAGTGGGCTGCCATTTCCTTCTTCAGGGATCTTCCCAACCCAGGGATCAAACTCACATCTCTTATGTCTCCTGCATTGGCCAGTGAGTTCTTTACCACGAGCACCACCTGGGAAGCATAATTAAAAGCAACATTAAAAAAAATCATATCACTTGAGAAAGAAAAGAGAGACATAGCAGCATGAGTGGTAAAATATCGCATTTAATAAAATTAAAAGCCAGTCCTCAACTGTGATGTTAGCAATATAATCATTCTTTATATTCCAAATGTGGACTTTGCTTTCTAATTAAATTTTCTATAGTAAAAATGCAACTTTTAGAATTTATAACCAAAGGAACTAATTTATCATAGATTTAGTGAGACAACAGTACTAACTTTCACATAGTCTATTTAAGCTTTCATCTCTGATATCTTTACCTATTGGCATAAAGTAAATAATAATTGTGTGGAATATGAAGATTAAAACACTATCAAATACCAAAATTGTAATTAATAGACTCCATTTACCAGACCAAAGAAGTAACTACAAACATTTGAAAAGATTGCCATCAATATGTGACATTCCCAAATTATTTTCTGAACAGTAATACATGCAGAGGAATAAGATGAACTCAAATGAGGTCAAATCCATATTAATGATACCAATGACACCCATTTAATAATCTATAGCTTAGAATACCTCATGCCTAATTTATCCTTATTTAATTATACAGAGCCCCTGCAGTTTAATGAACATTTAATACAGCTTCACCTTGATTCTAGTCACTGTACTGGATGGTAGGAATGCAAAGATGAGTAACACAGTATAAAGTTTATCACTGAAGATATCAAACCCATAGGGGTTCCTGGGTAGACAAACACATAAACCAATCATTTCAATATAACATGCAAAATGTTCATGTAATCTTGCCTTACCTATCTCTAAAAACTAGCAAGATGGTTTCACAATGATGTAGTAAAACACCAGAGTCATATCTCTGTGTCTCCACTATATGTCTGAGTATACTTTACAGTCTGAGGTTAGGTACTGAAATGCTCTCTCCATTGAAACCTACTTTAAAATACCAGTCTCTGGAAACCTGAGCTGATCTCCTGGAATAAATAAATGGGCATCATTCACATCATAATGTGATTCATTATAAGCTCCCTTTAAGTACGAGTTCCCAGAAATGTATTTAGGCTATATTCATAGAAAATTACTTACACGGAGTTTTTGGAAGCAAATTTTTGGTAGAAAAGTGAAAAGCAGAGTGTTAAAAGACACAGAAAAATGAATATCACCCCCAAACAGATACAGGCTAACTCAAATTATGAAGTAAATTCACTGAAAAATCATGGTGCAATCCATAAATTCATTTATCTATATTATTCATATGTGTGCTTAGTGGCTCAGTCATATCCGACTCTGTGACTTCGTAGACTGTAGTCCACCAGGGGGATTCTGCAGGTGAGAATACTGGAATGAGTTGCCATGCCCTATCCAGGGGATCTTCCCAACCCAGGGATTGAACCCAGGTCTCCCATATTGTAGGCAGATTCTTTACCATCTGAGCCACCAGGGAAACCTAAGAATATTGGAGTGGGTAGCCTATCCCTTTTCCAGGGAAATTTTCTGACCCAGGAATAGAATTGGGGTCTCCTGCATTGCAGGCAGAATCTTTATCAGCTGAGCTACCAGGGAAGCCTATATTATTCATAAACATATGATTGTAAAATATACTATACACATTCTCTAAAAGATTATAGGATCCTGAAAGAAACAGTAACTATGCAACTTGGTCCATTAATTTATTTTTGCTAGCCAGTTTCAGGCATACTTTCTTTTGTTCTATTTGTCCTTTTTTCTAGGTGGCTATCTTGCCAATAATTTGTAAAATAAGTTTTCAGGGTAATTAGACAGAAAAAATGATAGAGAGATAGATGGATATAAAATATCTAAATATATATAGATATATACATATATAGTTTGATTAAAAATGATGTTATTTTTATTCACATGGACATCACCAGATGGTCAATACTGAAATCAGGCTGATTATATTCTTTGCACCCAAATATGGAGAAGCTTTATATAGTCAGCAAAAACAAAACCAGGAGCTCACTGTGGCTCATATCATGAGCTTCTTACCACAAAATTCAGACATAAATTGAAGAAAGTAGGGAAAACCATTCAGGTATGACCTTAATCAAATCGCTTTCAATTATACAGTGAAAGTGACAAATAGATTCAAGGGATTAGATCTGATAGACAGTCTGAAGAACTATGGATGGAGGTTCATAACATTGTAGGAAGCAGTGATCAAAACCACCCCCAAGAAAAAGAAATGCAAAAAGGCAAAATGGTTGTCTGAGGAGGTCTTACAAATAGCTGAGGAAAGANGAAAGTGACAAATAGATTCAAGGGATTAGATCTGATAGACAGTCTGAAGAACTATGGATGGAGGTTCATAACATTGTAGGAAGCAGTGATCAAAACCACCCCCAAGAAAAAGAAATGCAAAAAGGCAAAATGGTTGTCTGAGGAGGTCTTACAAATAGCTGAGGAAAGAGACGTTCAAGACAAAGGAGGAAAGGAAAGATACACCCATGTGAATGTAGAGTTCCAAAGAATAGCAAGGAGAGATAAGAAAGTCTTCCTCAGTGATCAGTGCAAAGAAATAGAGGAAAACAATAGAATGGGAAAGACTAGAAATCTCTTCAAGAAAATTAGAGATATCAAGAGAACATTTCATGCAAAGATGGGCTCAATAAAGGACAGAAACAGTATGGACCTAAAAGAAGCAGAAGATATTAAGAAGAGGTGGCAAGAATACAAAGAAGAACTATACATAAAAGATCTTAATGACCCAGATATCATAGATGGTGTTATCACTCAACTAAAGCCAGGCATCCTGGAGTGCGAAGTCAAGTGGACCTTAGGAAGTATCACTATGAACAAAGCTAGTGGATGTGATGAAATTCCAGCTGAACTATTTCAAATCCTAGAAGATACTGCTGTTAAAGTGCTGCCCTTAATATGCCAGCAAATTTGTACAAGAGCTGACTCATTAGAAAAGACTGATACTGGGAAAGACTGAAAGCAAGGGAAAGTTGTGAGAGGTTGAGATGGTTGGATGACATCACTGACTCAACGGACATGAGTTTGAGCAAGCTCTGGGAGATGGTGCCAGGAAAGCCTGGCACGTGGCGGTCCATGGGTCACAGAATCGGACACCACAGTCGGAACAACAACAACAATACTAAATGAGTTGATCTCTGAAATTTATTTTTAAATAGAACTACCCCAATTTTTATATATCTGATTCATTTTCCTAAGACCCAATTAGAGCTGTTGGCTCATTCTTTATTTTAAAAGGCCTATTGTTTCTTTTTTACTACTTTATATATGCTACATAGATTTGCTTCCATGATTCAAATACATCTATAGAATAAATGTGGGAATGACTATTACTGGTTAGTAGAATAAAAAGCAAAAACTTAAATTGTAAATTTTGATTCACAAAGCTTAATTTTTCTCTTCCATGTCATAAGACTGTTTAGCAAAAATATAAATGAGGTGTCTGCTTAAATCTCTTCAAAACATGATTCAGACCAGACTTCACCTTAAGAAGAAAAAAAAAGGCTCAGATACTAAATGCAAAATCACAATCAGACATCTGAAAGTTTTTGATGAATATATCCTTTTAAAGTTGCTCATCATGTTATGTAAAGTAAAAGAATGTTTAAAATCATAGAAAAACAATGAATTACCTAGAAGGAAAATTAGGCTTTGACATAAAAGTGAAGGAAGGTTTGGAGGTTCTGGGAGAACCAGATAATTAATCTCTATGAAAATATTCTCAAATAGGAAAGACTTATACATATATTAAAAAGTTATATATAACTTAATCATAGACTTTATTAAACAGTTATTGAATATACTTATGCTTTTTGTTTTATAAACCCTGAAGTCAACGGCTTAACTATCTTACTACTTTATATATAATTATTGTAATTATTCTTTCTTCCACTTTTTAAAAATTAAAATTCCTAAGATTGAGTTTTGTGGACTTTTATAGATTGGCTATTTCACCTGTTAGACTTTAACTTCCTAAACTAAGTAATCAGTTGCTGAGATTATTCTGAAATCTATAAACTCTCTTTATAGTTCTGTTCCTTGTAAACCTGGCTTAAAAACCAAATTACTGGGTGCAAAAATAAAACACCAATGCTTCTATTTTTGATTTCATGCATGACATTACATTCAAAAACACTTCAGTATGAAAATTGAATCAGGATGTTTATATAAAGGAAGTAGAGTCCATGTAATATGATTTCAGAGTTTCGAGAATAAGATGCAATGTGAATGTAAAATAAATGCTGCATAAGAAACCCAAACTTTTTCTGCATTTTTAGCATACAAGACTTGAGTGCTACCAGACATCATAAGGTACTTTTGTGAATTTTAGGAGGCAAATGAGACTTTGTGAAGAGAAAATACACAACTTGCAGTTTTATTTCCCTCAGAAATCATAAGAGATTTAAAAATTAAATTTAAAAACATTTATATTGATATTATGTGTCTTGCTGGGTGTTACATTTTTTTGTTTTAACTTTATTGTAAATTATTTAAAATATCTCTGTTTCTCATCTTCAGTAGAATTGAAAATTAAAACTGTCTCTAAATTATTAGCTATTTTGCTTAATATTTTAATATTCTGATGTGCTAATTTGGTTCTATAATTAGATTAATATTAGTTTATTATGATTTTTAAAATAATTTTTAAATGCCATGTTTAAAACATTGTGGTCATAGTCACACTATACTGACTTGTAGTGCATTTTCTCTTTTTCTAAAGCTATTACATGAAATAACTGAAATGAAAATATTTGCAAAATTCATCTGAAATTATTCACTAGTTAAGAATTTTCTGACAGGTTTTTTATTTTTTTTTTTTTACCATTTGCTTCCTTATTAGATATTTATAACATTCTTGAAAATCAGTGATTATGCTTTTCAGAGCAAGCCATTGAGACTCAGAGTTCAAGGAAGTCATTAAATTTCACATTGTGAATAGGTAGAACAACTATTCATAAGCATGGTTTCCAGAGATCAAATGCATTTATCATTTTTGTAACTTTATTAGACTTAGGATAATGAGTTGCTTTTATATGTTCGGAAGTAAAGAGCCTAGAGAAGTTAACTCTAAAAAGTATTAAGGAATACATTTAAAATCTCATATATGTACATTGTTACCTTTCCGTTTTATGTTGAGTACCATTCTAATTTTGCTTCCTTAATGGCTTTTACACTTAAATACTTCAGAATCTATTACACATGTGGCTCAGTCTAAATAGTGAGACTGTTCTTTGAGAACAGAGAGATTACCTTTTTTTTCTGTATAATCATTAATTCTGTATAGTCATTAATTAGGAAAATCAAACCAAGCTGACTGATTTCATGATTGATGTAAATGATGATAATATGAATTGTGATAATTATTTGACATTGCTATTGTGTCTCTTAATTCTGGATTTTTAAAGTAAATCTTAAAAAAGAGAATATCAAACAGTTCTACCTTATGGCCACAATAACATGAAAACTCTTTATATAATTTGCGAACCAGTTGCTTATACTGAGTATAAGGGTTTGTTTTCTTGTTGCCAGCTATTCAAATCTCTTGTGGAACCAGGTGGGAGCATTAACTACTAATTAGCAAATACATACAAAATGTTCCAAAATGAATGATGACAGAAAAATATATTTAGTATTTAAGCCTAAAATTTCATTAAAAAATTTTAAAACATAAAAATACTTTTCAGATACTTTAGTACATATATTTTTGATTTTAAATTTACTATTGGATATTTTTAAGTAAAAGGAAACCAAGTTTTAATTATCAGAATTAAAATGAAATTATTTATTTCTGTTGTTGAAAATTACATTGGGCTTGGAAATTGGAGAAAATTTACTGCTGTTCCAAGAGTTAATTTCCAAGTAGATCATTCATTCATTTCTTGACACAGTCATTCAGCATGCATGCGTTTAGCAGGCAAGTATTATCTTAGGTGGTGTGACTAACTGGCAAAAAACTGTGGTGCCAACAGAATAGACTCATTCATTTGCGCATAAAACGTACTATCTAAATATATTTAGAAATACATTAGAACAATGATTCTTAAATGTAATTGCATACAAACCAACTAGAGGTTGGTGAAATTGTAGGTCTGGATTGGGGCCTGAGATTTCACATTTCTAGCAAACTCATAGATGATGCAGATGTTACTGGATTATAGACTAACTTTGAATAAAAAGACATTAGCAGCTGACAAAGTTTAGTAACTTAAAGTTCATCCTATTATTGTTGTTTTGACTTAATTCACAAATATAGAAGGGTGAGTTCTTTCAAAAATTGTGTTCTTTTGATACATACCTCAAGATTTTCCTATATTTTACTTTCCTGTATATCCCTATATATTTTCCTTGTTATATATTCACCCTTCTATAAATGCTTATACTAACATAATATTCTGTACTTTAACACTATGCTGCCTTTTCCCTTCTGAGTCATATCTGTAGAATGATTCTTATCAGTTCATTTTAGGCTGAGAAAATGGAATTAAAAATCTTTCTTTATTCTGTTCCTCTTGCTGGGCTTCAACTAATCCATCACTTATTCATCAGTATACCTGAAAAGAATATTATACCACCTCCTATGTAATTTAAGTTTCCTATAACACTGTATTTTTAAATTCTTTTATATATCCTTATATTATTTTTCGTCATCATTTTACCTTTATATATGCATACATTTTACCTTTATATATATATAAGCACAAAATAAATAATTTTTCTCTTAGCCAGTTATCTTTTAAAGCTATTAAAAATAGCTTTAAGAAAAAATGGAAATAATTTTATTTTACTTTCACTTAATTCTAGCACACTCTTATTACTTTGTGTTAATCCAGGTGTGTGCTGGCAATGAACTCTTTAATTTTGTTAATGTAAAAGTATTTATTTATTTATAGGCTTTGTAGTCTCTAAGCATTTGTGAATTTAAGAATAAGGAAATCTCAGATGTTTTGGATGATACAAAACCTAGAAATCTTTAATATATGGAAAAACTCCATTTCTATTTGTCTGAAAATAGGCACTAGAGAAGGAAATGGCAGTCCACACTGGTGTTCTTTCCTGGAGAATCCCAGGGACGGGGAATCCTGGTGGGCTGCCATCTATGGGGTCGCACAGAGTCAGACACAACTGAAGTGACTTAGCAGCAGCAGCAGCAGGGGTAATATTAGATGTAGTCTCAAAGTCTCATCTATATATGAAAGTAGACAATTTGGATTTGTTTGAAACAGTTGAAGAGGTGAGTAAACGTTTTTTTCAAATATAGAAAAAAGCAGGAATATTCAACAAGTCTAAAAATTGTGACTGAGTGTAGAACTGAAATTGGAAGTGAATTTCCAAGAAAATTGCTTAATGAAAATATGGTAGTATTATAATGAATCATGTTATAGATATAATAGTAAACAACATATTTTGAGAACTTTCTATTGAGACTGCTTGAATATTCTTAGAACAATGTGGAAATGCAATATAGAACTTTTGTCTTATACTCAAACAATTGCATAAATACAGCAGTTAAAAAGATGCCAGCATGATGCATATTATTTCTGAATTTAGCAGTCTTGATGCTGTATATCTAGATCAAAGGATCAGATAAAAGGCAGAACTTGGGCCATATACAAGAAACAGAAAATAATAAATAAGATGCTGGAGGTCCAAGAATTCCAATAATAATTAAACAGTATATAGAGAAACATCAACATGTGGCTATTTTAAATTGAGAAAATTTAAAATAGGCTGTGGGTAGTTTTAGGGTGGAGAGCACTTAAAACTTTGGAATACAAATTCGTTTATGAAGTGAATATACATAATATTAGTACTATTTAGAAAAACCACAAGGAGAACTTCGCAGCTCGCCCAGTGGTTAAGACATTACCTTCCAGTATAGGGGGTGCCAGCTCAATCCCTGGTTGGGAAGCTAAGAGCTCACATGCTTTGCCACCAAAAGAACAAAACATAAAACAAAAGCAATATTGTAACAACTTCATTAAAGACTTTAAAAATGGTCCTCATTAAAAGAAAGAAAAGAAAAGAAAAGAAAAAATCAGAAGAAATGATTAATATTGAATTACCAATACTGAATTTTCAATAAAAATCTATCATCTGGCATTAAACATTATATATTTTATCTCTGATTTTCAGAAGACTTTTTTATGGTGTCTATAGGAGAGGATTCAAGAAAAATTGGATTCAACTGAAAACTGGGGAAAAACAAATGTATAGTTATTATGAATTCTTTTTTGCTTCTGTTTTTAACATAAACTACTAAGTGTATTTAGTTTGTCCATTTGCTACCATTAAAGGGATTTTAAGGTAGACTTTCATAGGGTTCAGATTAAAATACTAAGACCCGTGAGAACATATGTCTTGGCATGTAACAGTAGTACTATTAATTATATGTTCTTTTTATTGACAACTTAGTGCTTTTTACTAGTCTATTCTTTTTACATGCCATTATTTCATTTAATTGTCATGAAAACTCAGACCTAATATGCCTCTGGTCATGATGCAATCTTTATCTTAAAATGGAGGGGAGGGACATTTGTAGGAGAGAGCAAATGACATAAGACATAGACTGGCTTATTCCCTAGATGAAACTTCAGTTCAGTTCAATTCAGTTGCTCAGTCGTGTCCGACTCTTTGCGAACCCATGAATAGAAGCACACCAGGCCTCCCTGTCCATCACCAACTCCCGGAGTTCACTCAAACTCATGTCCATCACGTTGGTAATGCTATCAAGCCATCTCATCCTCGGTCGTCCCCTTCTCTTCTTGGCCCCAATCCCTCCCAGCATCAGAGTCTTTTCCAATGAGTCAACTCTTCCCACAAGGTGGCCAAAGTACTGGAGTTTCACCTTTAGCATCAGTCCTTCAAATGGACACCCAGGATTGATCTCCTTTAGAATGGACTGGTTGGATCTACTTGCAGTCCAAGGGACTCTCAAGAGTCTTCTCCAACATCACAGTTCAAAAGCATCAATTCTTTGGCACTCAGATTTCATCACAGTCCAACTCTCACATCCATACATGACCACTGGAAAAACCATAGCCTTGACTAGATGGACCTTTGTTGACAAAGTAATGTCTCTGCTTTTTAATATGCTATCTAGGTTGGTCATAACTTTTCTTCCAAGGAGTAAGCATCTTTTAATTTAATGGGTGCAATTACCATCTGCAGTGATTTTGGAGCCCCAAAATTAAAGTCTGACACTGTTTCCACTGTTCCCCATCTATTTCCCATGAAGTGATGGGACCAGATGCCATGATCCTAGTTTTCTGGATGTTGAGCTTTAAGCCAACTTTTTCACTCTCCTNGAGGATGAGATGGCTGGATGGCATCATGGACTCGATGGACGTAAGTCCTGTCTCTTATACACATCTAGATGTGTATAAGAGACAGCCTCTATGTAGTTCTACTAATCAAGTAATTCTAAACTGGCTTTGTTTATCCTGATTACCTCTTTGCACCTCACCAAACTTACACTAGTATTTTTTTAACCATGGCAACCAACACGTGCTTCTTTATAACTATGTCTTGTGTTTATCTATTTGAACAGAATTCTTACTCAAATTGCACTCTGATTCAAGAGCATGGCAGACATCTGTTGATCTGTTGCTTCTTTATCTCAAAATCAAATGACTATAAAAGTGTCATAGAATTATCATCTCAGGGTCACTTAACTGATCGCTACTCTATTCCCTTTAAATTAAAATAACTAAAAATCTTCTATGTTTATTGATAAAGAAGTATAATTTTCTTGAACTCTATTGAGCATGTGAGTTTATTAAAATTTTATAAAAGATCTTACAAAATATTAATTCAGAAACATGATCCTATTTCTCCACTGACCTGAATTTCTTGTTGTTTTTCGGTGACTTGGTCATGGGACCCCATGGACTGCAGCACGCCACATTTCCCTGTCTTTCACTGTCTCCCACAGTTTGCTCAAACTCATGTCCACTGGGTCAGTGATGCCATCCAACCATCTCATCCTCTGTCACCCCCTTTTCCTCCTGCCTCAGTCTTTCCCAGCATCAAGGTATTTTCCAGTGAGTCATCTTTTTTCATCAGGTGGCCAAAGTACTGGAGCTTCAGCATCAGTCCTTCCAGTGAATATTCAGGGTCAATTTCCTTTAGGATTGACTGGTTTGATCTCTTTGCAGTCCAAGGAACTCTCAAGAGTCTTTTGCAGCACCACAGTTTGAAAGCATGTAGAAATTAGTCTCCAGTTTAAAAAATAAATTAATTTTTAAAAAAGAAAGTGTGAAATTGAAAGCACACTACCAGGCCTATCACGCTTCCAAGTTCCTTGCTGGAGCATTTGGGCGTAAAACCTCTGACAATCCTTCTACGCCTCCTGCAGCTTCCTCTCTCATCCCACGACCACCCAGGCCTACGAGAGTGACCCTGACATGGAGTCTGGATTCCTGGTACTTTTCTGGGAGTCGCAACCTCTGCCCAGATGAATCGAGTGTTTGAGGAGATAATCAGTCCTTGGTGGATGAGGGCCTGGAGATAAGAGATGGAGAAAAGACTCAGTCCTGGGGCTACTTGAGAATCAGCCCCTGAGAACTAGAGAGGCCACTCCCAGGTTTCTCCTGGAAGAACCAAAACCAAGCTTTGAGAGAAGCAAAGCACCTTGATGTATGATTTTTAGTTAACTTCTTCACCAAAAGGTCAAAGTCAGGTTATGTCATTAAATGAAACTTGGGTTACATGCTTTTCATCCACTGTTTTCTTTCTCAAACACAATAGAGAGATTTTACCCGGTGTTGTTTGCTTCTGTTTTAAGATTCTGTCCTTTCTTTATTCTGGGTTTTCTTCATCGATATACTGAAAAATTGGACAGCACTACAATGAGCACTGTTGTTTTCCTCTATTTCTTTGCACTGATCGCTGAGGAAGGCTTTCTTATCTCTTCTTGCTATTCTTTGGAACTCTGCATTCAGATGCTTATATCTTTTCTTTTCTCCTTTGCTTTTCGCCTCTCTTCTTCTCACTGCTATTTGTAAGTCTTCTCCAGACAGCCATTTTGCTTCTTTGGCATTTCTTTTCCATGGGGATGGTCTTGATCCCTGTCTCCTGTACAATGTCACGAACCTCATTCCATAGTTCATCAGGANGTATTCTGGCCTGGAGAATTCCATGGACTGTATAGTCCATGGGGTCACAAAGAGTTGGACATGACTCAGAGACTTTTACTTCCTCAGCATTAGAAATTAGTGCTTGATGAATACACATCAACCTAATAGCTTTGGAGCAGAACTGAAGTGACAGGTTGACAGTTGGGCAGACAGAGCCCTCAGAGGAAGGGAACAGAAGTGCCTGGGAGGGCCATCTGCCTTGCATGGAGACCTAAGATAGGAAATAATTTTTTTTCCTCTTGCACTGCCTTGGGGCTTCTAGATCCACTCTGTACTTGGAGGTCTCCCCAGAGATCTCCCCTTCCTATTGCCACACTGCCCTAAATTCCACCACTGGATCAAATCATTTCCAGCAAAGCTTTGCCTCTGCCATAAACATTCTTGCTGCTTCTTGAAGACATTGACATTTAATTTTTAATTTTAATATTATTTTTTTTGGCTACACTTGTGTGGGTTGTGGGATCTTACTTCCCCAACTGGGGATCAAACCCGGGTCCTTTGTGGTGAAAGCATGGAGCCCTAACCACTGGACTGCCAGGGAAGTCAGACATTGACATTTTAGTATAAAATACCTTTTAATTGGAGAAAGAAATGGCAAGTCAGTCCAGTATTCTTGCCTGGGTAATCTCATGGACAGAGGAGCTTGGTGGGCTATGGTCTATAGGATCGCAAGAATGTCAGACAACAAACAACAACCAACAACAACCTTTTATTCTGTCACAAGAGGCAGAATCGCTGATGGTTGAGAGGGACGAGGTAAGTTTACTGTATAAGCCTGCTGCTAAGTCGCTTCAGTCGTGTCCGACTCTGTGCAACCCCATAGGTGGCAGCCCACCAGGCTCCC
>SJYX01017059.1:1834-13976 GCA_006410675.1 Oreotragus oreotragus
CGTGAGTTTGAGTGAACTCCAGGAGTTGGTGATGGACAGGGAGGCCTGGCTTGCTGCGATTCATGGGGTCGCAAAGAGTCGGACACGACTGAGCGACTGAACTGAACTGAACTGTATACAAATCCATCAACTTGGCAATTGTCCCTGAACTTTGGAATTACTGGAACTTATGGAGAAGACAGTGGCAGAGGATAAGATGGTTAGATGGCGTCACCGACTCCATGGACATGGAATTGAGCAAAGTCCAGGAGACAGGGAAGGACAGGGGAGCCTGGCGTGCTGCAGTCCATGAGTCACAAAGAGCTGGACACGACGTAACGACTGCACAACAGCAGCAAGTCCACAGAGGCCCTGGCGTAGTGAGTGGGCACCAGAGAGGCCTGAAGACCAAGCAGAATCCCAAAGGAGCAAAGGGAGGCCGCCCCCAGGTATGAGGCAGGTGCCCTGTGGACCTGCCCAGCCCCACCACAGCACCAGGTCAGCCTGGGAGAGGGTTAGAGGGGGCAGGCAGGGAGACTGTAGTCCTCAGGAAACTAGATCTGTTGTTTCATTCCTCCCCCACCTAAAGGCTTTCCGATGTGAACTGACTGAAGGCTTCGGAGCAGATGGTGAAACTTTGGTATGCATCGCTACTCTCTGGGGAATAATCCAAGCTCCTAAACACAGGAGACTCAGGTGGATAGTGGACTCGTTTACCATGGACTGTATACAAATCCATCAACTTGGCAATTGTACCTGAACTTTATAATTACTGGAACTTATGGAGAAGACAGTGGCAGAGGATAAGATGGTTAGATAGCGTCACCGACTCCATGGACATGGAATTGAGCAAAGTCCAGGAGATAGGGAAGGACAGGGGAGCCTGGCGTGCTGCAGTCCATGAGTCACAAAGAGCTGGACACGACATAACGACTGCACAACAGCAAGTCCACAGAGGCCCTGGCATAGTGAGTGGGCACCAGAGAGGCCTGAAGACCAAGCAGAATCCCGAGGGAGCAAGGGGAGGCCGCCCCCAGGTATGAGGTAGGTGCCCTGTGGACCTGCCCAGCTCCACCACAGCACCAGGTCAGCCTGGGAGAGGGTTAGAGGGGGCAGGCAGGGAGACCGTAGTCCTCAGGAAACTAGATCTGTTGTTTCATTCCTCCCCCACCTAAAGGCTTTCCGATGTGAACTGACTGAAGGCTTCGGAGCAGANAGGTGCCCTGTGGACCTGCCCAGCTCCACCACAGCACCAGGTCAGCCTGGGAGAGGGTTAGAGGGGGCAGGCAGGGAGACCGTAGTCCTCAGGAAACTAGATCTGTTGTTTCATTCCTCCCCCACCTAAAGGCTTTCCGATGTGAACTGACTGAAGGCTTCGGAGCAGATGGTGAAACTGCATAGAAAATAAAATTGGAGACTCACACCAGCAGGTGTTCCGGTCAGCATTCCCAGGCTGCAGGCATGGTTGGTTGTCCACTCTCCTATTAGGATCTGAGGGGAGGATACCTCTGAAAAACAGGCCCAAGTGTAAGGTTGCAATGCTGAGGGTGGCTGTTTTCTGGACCTTTCTGGATCATCAGGAGAGGTGTGTCCAGGCCTGTGTGTAGATGGAGGTGGACCAGAGAGTGAGGACCCATCCCAAGGCAAACTGCATTGGGTGTAAGTCATGCCCACTTCATCAAATAGTTCAATCCTGAAAAAGTTTGCGATAAACCCTACTCAAAACGATAGTAGTAGTCTGTGTGGAGCATGCTTATTAATGTCAGGCCCTGTACCAAGTACAGTATAGTATGATTGTCATCTCATTGAATCCTCGCAGCAATCCTGTGAGGTGGACTCTGCCATGATCCTCATTTTACAGATAATGAAACTGAGGCTGGAGGGGGAGCACCCTTGTTTGTGCTTCCCAAAGGCAAAACCTCAAAGGCTTCCCAAGCTGAGGCTTTGATTGCAAGTGGTTTGTTTGGGAGGTGACCCTAGTGACCACAAGTGGGGGAAATAAGACAAGAAAGTGGAGACAGCTAATAAAATCAACCCTAACCCTAATAAAAGGCTTCCCTTGTGGCTCAGCTGGTAAAGAATCGGCCTGCAATGTGGGAAACCTAGGTTCAATCCCTAGGTTAGGAAGATCCCCTGGGGAAGGGAAAGGCTACCCACTTCAGTATTCTGGCCTGGAGAATTCCATGGACCGTATAGTCTGTGCGGTCACAAAGAGTCAGACACGACTGAGTGACTTTCACTTTCACATTCATGCAGGTTACCCCGGGGACACATGGAGCTGGCTTCTCCTGGGGCACTTTGGGAGCCAGGGAAGAACACATATCTCAAGGTCATTCCGCCTAGAGGGCTGAGGGAGCTGGTGTTATTGACCACCTCTTGAGAGCCATTGGTTCCAGGCTGTGGGGGTGATGTTTCATGTTACACTTCCCTTCCTGCTCTCAGTATGAGAAGCTCTGACTCTGGCCAGAAATAGCCAGTGGGCAAAGAGATGCCAATCAGGATGTTGGAAGCAGGGCTGGGGCCCACTAAAAAGAGTAGGGCTGAGGGAGCTGGTGTTATTGACCACCTCTTGAGAGCCGTTGGTTCCAGGCAGTGGGGGGTGATGTTTCATGTTACACTTCCCTTCCTGCTCTCAGTATGAGAAGCTCTGACTCTGGCCAGAAATAGCCAGTGGGCAAAGAGATGCCAATCAGGATGTTGGAAGCAGGGCTGGGGCCCACTAAAAAGAGTGGGTGGGACCCAGCAGCATCTGCCACCGGGAGTGAAGTCACCTGTCCAGGGTCACACGGGTAGTGAGTTACAGGGCTGAGGTTTGACCCCAGTCCTAGCTAAGCCAGAGCACACCCCTCACAAGGGTGAAAGTTAGTAGCAGGAAAGAAAAAGAAGTGACTTTCTGAGGTCAACCAATACCAGATGGGTGTGGGTATGAGACATGTATGAAAATGGGTAAATTGTGATCTTAAACACATATGAAGATGGGTGAACTGTGATCTTACCACTGTTTTCTCAGAGTGTCTGGGAGGGCGAGTTCTATGCATGGATATGAATGAGATGGCACGGGGAGGAGATGTCTGAGTGCTGTGTGTAAGGTAGGACAGCGAGGGACCTGGAAGAGGGAGGGAACATGTCCAGGTGGGCTGATCCAGGCAGACTTCCTGGAGGAGGCAGATGGGAAGTGACTTGCCGAAGGGCACAGCAAGCCAGGGTCAGCACTAAGAGGGACTCTGTGTCTGCCTCATGG
Source organism: Oreotragus oreotragus (assembly GCA_006410675.1). Taxonomy (NCBI): domain Eukaryota; kingdom Metazoa; phylum Chordata; class Mammalia; order Artiodactyla; family Bovidae; genus Oreotragus; species Oreotragus oreotragus. Next base: position 5,055 of record SJYX01017059.1, read on the forward strand.
CCCAGGGCTCTGGCCACAACCCCGCTGCAGGCTTCAGGAGGTGGAGATGAGCGAATCCTAGCTCTTCAAAGAAAACCGGACCCTCGGAGCAGGGGGTGGACATGTCACCCATCAGTTTGTACAGATGGGGGAAGAGGATTCTTCTCCTTTTTTGCAAGTTCCTAATCTAGTGTATTGGGGGAGCTGACAAAAGGGAAATAAATAAAGAGGGAACAGAAGGAGTGGGCTGACTCAGATGTCGGCTCAAGGCAGCAGATGACGCTTCTACCCGTAGAGGAGAGAGGTGGAGTGAGGACGCTGGGGCGCAGCAAGCTTTGGCCCCACTTAATCAGGGAAGGCTTTTGGGAGGACTCGCTCAGGGAGGGTCCCAGTGTGGGCATGAGTGTGACCTGCCCCATCCTAATCACCCTGGGCAGCCCACACGCAGGGATCCTGGAGGTAGACTTTCACCTCGTGCTCCCTCTCTGCTCACTTCGAGCTCATCCTTTCACTCGAGGCTGAGACATGAAGTCTGGAGCTGCTAGTGAGGATGTCTTTCCATGTCCAAGGTGCCTGGTGCTCAGCATGTTACCTTTCTGACTATAGAGCCATCCATGAACAAGAGGATGGGAATGCCACCTCCACATTTCAGGGGACTCTGAGGCAGGTAGAGAAATCATACATTGTGTGCATGCTGAGTCACTTCAGTTGTATCCAACTCTTTGTGACCCTATGGATTGTAGCCCACCAGGCTCTTCTGTCTATGGGATTCTCCGGGCAAGATTACTGGAATGCATTGCCATGCCCTCCTCCAAGGGATCTTCCCAACCTAAGGATCGAACGCAAGTCTTATGTCTCCTGCATTGGCAGGCAGGTTCTTTACCACTAGTGCCATCTGGAAAGCCCCATACCATATACTGGGTGCTTGTTATATAGCAGGCACTCTACTGAAGTCACCTGGGCACTTTCAATAACCCTTTGAGGCACTAGGTCAGCTGGAAATGCTTTCAGTTCAAGTAATACCTAGCCTATGGTAGCTTCAACCATAAGGCGACTATTGCTTACCTAATGAGAAATCTGGAGGTTTGGGGTCTAGGGCTAGTTTAGTAGTTAACAGATGACAGTGGCTGACTTTATTTTTGGGGGGCTCCAAAATCACTGCAGATGGTTACTGCAGCCATGAAATTAAAAGACGCTTACTCCTTGGAAGGAAAGCTATGACCAGCCTAGACAGCATATTAAAAAGCAGAGACATTACTTTGCCAGCAAAGGTCTGTCTAGTCAAAGCTATGGTTTTTCCAGTAGTCATGTATAGATGTGAGAGTTGGACTATAAAGAAAGCTGAGTGCCAAAGAATTGATGCTTTTGAACTTTGGTGTTGGAGAAGACTCTTGAGAGTCCCTTGGACTGCAAGGAGATCCAGCCAGCCCATCCTAAAGGAGATCATTCCTGAATAGTCACTGGATGCTGAAGCTGAAGCTCCAATACTTTGGCCACGTGATGTGAAGAACTGACTCACTGGAAAAGACCCTGATGCTGGGAAAGACTGAAGGCAGGAGAAGTGGACTACAGAGGATGAGATGGTTAGATGGCATCACATACACAATGGACGTGAGTTTGAGCAAGCTCTGGGAGTTGGTGATGGACAGGGAGGCCTGGTGTGCTGCAGTTCATGGGGTCACAAGAGTCAGACATGACTGAGCAACTGAACTGACTGATGTCTTCAAGACCCAAGTTCTTTCCTCATTTCTATTCCCTCATTTTCAAGGTTGGCTTTCAAGGGTCTTGGGTTTGTCACCTCGTGGTTACAAATTAGTGGCTGCAGCCCCAGCCATCTCATCCATTCAAAAGCAGGAGGTCATGGGCAAAAGGCTTTCTTCTCTTAGGATCAGTCTTTTTGTCAGGGAACAGATGTTTTTGCAGATACCTGTGGCGGTGGTCAATAGACCACTCCTGACTGTGAGGGTAGCTGGGGAAGGGAGTGAGTGGCAGAGGTCAGTTACCAAGGAGACTGGTTCTCAGGGAACTAACTCATAGTGACCATCACAGACAGGAGCTATCATATTCCCATTTTGCAGAGCAAGGAGCAGCTCTGGAGCAGTCACACAGCTCAGAGTGGCCAGCTAAGGACCGAACTCTATAGACTCTGGCTCCAGAGCCCATGGACTGAAGTCTTACACAGAAGGGCCCCAAGGCCCAACACTCTGGGTCTTCCCCTTTATCTCTCTCTTTGCCAGTCCTCTCCTGTGCTGTTTTCTCATCTGTACAAGGGGTAAAATATTCTAAACCCCAGGGAAGGAGTTACTGCGAGGTATTTAAAACCTCCAGCCAGGTGTCTGGCATAGAAACATGATCAGTTGATACTTGGTGGGTTGGCTAGGTTGGAGGACATATAGGAGGTCACAACCCCAGCCTGAAGGTCACTGGCCTTGCATTCTTGTCCTGGCTTTGCCACCAACAAGGATGTCTTTTTGTATCTCTGGGTCTTGGTTTCTTTAGCTGTAGAGTGAGGAGCTGAATACATCTGTAGCTTTCAAATTTCCCCACTGAGCTCTGGGGACCCCTCAGCAGCACCTAATAGAAGGAAAGTGGGAGGTACCCAAAGGATGAGGCCCCATCTCCTCATACCCCACAGCTATGCCATTACCTACTGGGGCATATCAACCACTCCAAGGTCCAATGGCTTGAAACAGTCACCATTTGACTTTCTCAGGATTCTGTAGGTCAGCAGTTTGGGCTGGGTTCTGCTGAGTGGTTCTTCTGCTGGTCTCTCATGGGATCAGCCAAACAGCTGTAGTCATCTGGCAGTTTGACTAGGTCTGGATGGCCTGAGATGGCCTTGACCACCTGTCTGGCAGGTGGTGCCAGCTGTGGGCTGGGCCTCGTGACTCCAGCAGACTCGCTCAGCCTTCTGCATACGACAGTTATGGTTCAAAAGGGTAAGCATGGAAACTGGCCTGCCTCTTAAGGCCTAGGCTTAGAACTCAACACCACCACTGCTGCTGTATTCTTTTGGTCAAAAGCAAGTCCCAGGCCAGCCTACCAGGTGCAGGGAACTAGATTCTACCTCTTGATGGAAGGAGCTGCAAAGAATTTCTGGCCATTTTTAATCTGCCACATAGATGATCTTTGCTTCTGTCTTCCTAGCTCTTTGTTTGGAAAAAAAGATACATAGTAATAATCTTATTAATAAGTATCATTTATTTGTCAAATGAGATTGAAAGTGAAAGTGGTAATCATTCAATGTGTCCAGCTCTTTGTGACCCTGTGGACTGTAGCCCGCCAGGCTCCTGTGTCCATGGGATTCTCCAGGCAAGAATACTGGAGTGGGTTGCCACTTGTCTAGGGGATCTTCCCAATCCAGAGATCAAATTCAGGTTTCCTGCATTGCAGGCAGATTCTTCACCGTCTGAGCCACCAGGGAAGCCCCTATTTGCAAATAAAAATCTTAGCATGTGGTTTAGTGCTCAGTAAATGGTAGCAGTCTATAATAATAATAATAATAAATATCTTTAAGTGCATACTCTGTGCCGAGCATTCATATACATGGTCAACAATTCTCATGGAAACCCTGAGAGATAGATATTATACTCAGGCTCAGATGAGGAAATTGAGGCCAAAGAAGTAAAAGTAACTTGCCTACGGACACACAGCTGATAAAGATCAGAGCTGAGATTCAAGTCCCCCTGGGGGTCTAAAAAGTGGGCTGCCAGGGGGTGGGCAGGTAGAAAGAGAAGTAAGATGGGCTTGGGAAATTTGCACATGGACCCCCCTGAGGGTGCTGGAGTGGGAGCTCTGAATGGCACGCCAGCCCACTAGCCTTCTGGGTGCTCACCTGCAGCAACCACTGTGGGCAGCATCTCTGTATAGGATGAGCAGTGGACACCCAGAGAGGATGAGGAACAAGGGGAACACGGGCAATCTACTCAGATGCTCTTCTCCTGGTACCAGCTTTGGCTGAACTCTGCTGGATTTAAGCACAGGTGTTGCACCCTAATCTAGAACACTTTGCAGGAATTACCACTCTGCATATGTTCTTGCAGTGAGTCATATAATGACACTGTTTTTGAGGTGCTATCTGTGAATACTTCCTGGAAGGGACCCTGTGACTAGCTGAGCAGCTAAACCTCCCCAAAGGGGAATGCAGAAGAGACCATCTTATTCCAGTGGATAATGACCAGTGCAGACCACTGACCGGGGTTCTGCCTAGAGCAGGTGCCTGTCAGTGTCCTCTCTCTCAGTGCCATCTGGGCAGGAAGGGTCAGAGGACTCCTTGGGCCTCCCTCCCTTCTCCCCCCTAACAAATTCAGCTCCCTAAACCGCTCACCCAGTGCATTATCTTCGTTTTTCAGATAAGAGGGCTTGGCCCTGCAGAAGGAAGTGGTACAGGAGGCTCTGTGGCCATGCCAGAAGGATGGGTGTTGGGCACTCAGAATTGGGAACCTGAGCCCAGCCTGGGGTACTTTCCACCCCAGTCTGCACGCCTGCCCTGCAATGACTAGTTAACACAGACTCGATGGCAAGAGATAAGTGAGATGTTCTCGGTGACGCCCAGGTCTGCATCTTGCTTCTGCATTTCCTGTTTGCATGGCCTTGGGTTTCTTGAACCTCTCTGTGCCCTGAGTCTTTACCCATCAGAAGGAATGGTAATAGTCCCTACCTCACCCAGCCACGAGGGAACTGGACGATGCAAGGGGTAAGGTACCTGGTCCAGAGCACAGGCGTCAGCTGCTGTTTAAATTTCTGCTCCTTACTTGCAGCTGAACCCCTTCTCAAGGAAATCCGTTCTGAGTCTTTTTCACAAGAAACACATGTGGCACACTGAGCCCCAGTTCCAGATGGAGCCTGAGACTGGGAGGTTGAGGAATGTAAACCAGCCATGGTCAAGAAGGCAGAAGCAGATGGAAGATTAATTCTTAATGAGCGTCGGTAGAAACCCTTTTACCCCACTGGGTGCGTCCCTACGTAACATCTCAGTTACTCCTTGCAACACAGAAGGGCAGGGCTTTGGTTTCATTTCTTGTTTCTGCTAGGTGGTCATGGGTGTTATCTCAATTTACAGATAGAAACACTGAGGCTTAGAGAAGCTATGGAATGACCCAGGGCCACAGAGCTCATAACAGGCTACACAGAGCCCTCTGGGAGCCCAGGAAGAAATGCAGATGGCAACAGACCTTGACTGTCAAATGCAGATTTAACTCTTCCTGCAGCTGGAGGAGTTCCTGTGGGAGGGTTATCTTCTTTCTTTCTCTCTGTGGAACAGGAGGGTGGAGAACAGGGTCAATGTCTCAGCAGAGTAAGCAAATCTAGAAATAGTTACACACTGGGTGTGAAAGAGCCAGTTAGGTTGCAGGGTGGCATTCCAGGAGGCCCCAGTTGAGGCTGCCAATGGTGATTTGTCATTGCAGTCACCCTAGGGTGGGATCGGTGGGGGTCAAATAGTCCAGGAAAAAGGAAACCATCAGTAGAATAAGATATCTACATTGGAGACTTCCCTGGCAGTCTAGTGGTTAAGATTTCGCCTTCCAGTGCAGGGGGTTATGGACTCAATCCCTGGTTGGGGAGCTGAGATCCCACATGCCTCATGGCCAAAAAACTAATCATAAAACAAACAATATTGTAACAATTTCAAAAAGGACTTTAAAAATGACCCACATCAAAAAAATAAAAATTAAAAGATATGTTGTACTGTGGCCCTGACCCTCCATAGATCTCTCTCTCTCTTGCTCTCTCTAATAAAAAATTGTCCATCCTTCTGATAGTATCCTTATTATCTTGTTTTGTTCTCATGTATTTTCTTTTGTTAAAAAAAAAAAAGCTGCCTGGTGGCATTTTCCCCAATGGGTCATGTTTGAAATCACTTCCTTGCCTCCTGTGCCATTCCTGACACTCCAGGATGGCAAGGGGCAGCTCAGCTATGTGCGTGTGCTTCTGAACAATGACCTGGGCTTGTGTCTCCTCCTGCCCCCACCCCAACACACATTTGTACGCCCCCCTTGTAAAGGGAGCTCTTGTCCTCCAAAGACAGAATTTATGCTAGTTTGGTTTCAGTTCAGGAGGGCACCAGCCTCAGCTCCTGCCTGGGCTCAGCGTCAAGGATCCAGCTTTGCTGTCTGCCTTCCCAGGGGCACCCCTGGCTCCTGCTGGGCACCCTTCCCATGCCCTGCCCCTCAGAGCTCCAGGAGGGGAGCCCTGAGTCCAGTTCAGCCCAGAGTCCCCTCGTTCCTCACTTACCCGCCCACACACACACGTTCGTTCCCACACTGATGCACTTGTGCACACACTCACCCACATTCACTCTACTCTGATATCAACTGTCCTACAGTTGTAGGATATCCTACAGTTCAGCTCTGACACTACCCAGAGTGAACACAGACCCCATAAGTTAAAGGGAAGGTTCCTCCAGAGACTACTCTTAACTGCAGATGCCAGACACAAATGGGATCCCCAGGATCCTCACACTTCTGACTTGGCTACAAACATGGCCCCCTCTTTAGGTCTGATAATTTGCTAGAAAGATCCAGAGGACTCACTGAAAGCACTAAGCTTATGATGACAGTTTGATTATAAAACTCAAGAGCAGCTGCACGAGACACACAGGGATGAGGTCTGGGTGGGGAGGGCCACACGGAGCTTCCATACCCTCTCCCCATGGAATCTGGGCACAGCACCCTCCCCACGTATCAGTGTGTTCGCCAACCAGGAGATTGAATCATTGCCCGGGACTTGAACTCAGTCAGCAGTCCCTCTTCCCTCCCCAGAGGTAGAAGTGGGTCTGTAGGTTCCAGTCCTCTAATTATGCGGTTGTCTTTCTGGAGCAGCCCCTTCTTTAAGGTCCCACCTGCGTCACCTGTTAACATAAACTCAGATGTGGTCCAAAGGGGCTCTTTATGAACTGCAAAAGACCCCCATCATTCAGGAAATTCCAAGGGTTTCTGAATCTCTGTGCCAGGAACTGGGGACAAAGACCAGATGTATTTTTTTAATAGCACCCACAGGCTTTCTCTCACACACACATACTCATTCTCTCTCTCTTTATCACACACACACTCCCACATTGCCTCACACATGCTGGTTCCCATGGACCTGATAGGTATGAGGTACTTGGATCTTGATGAAAGTGAAAGAGGAGAGTGAAAAAGCTGGCTTAAAGCTCAACATTCAAAAAACGAAGATCTTGGCATCTGGTTCCATCACTTCATGGCAAATAGATGGGGAAACAATGGAAACAGTGACAGACTTTATTTTCTTGGGCTCCAAAATCACTGCAGATGGTGATTGCAGCCATAAAGTTAAAAGATGCTTGTTCCTTGGAAGAAAAGCTATGACCGATCTAAACAGCATATTAAAAAGCAGAGACATTACCTTGCTGACAAAGATCCATCTAGTCAAAGCTACGGTGTTTCCAGTAGTCATGTGTGGATGTGAGAGTTGGACTATTAAGAAGCCTGAGCCGAAAGAATTGATGCTTTTGAGCTATGGTGTTGGAGAAGACTCTTGAGAATCCCTTGGACTGCAAGGAGATCCAACCAGTCCATCCTAAAGGAAATCAGTCCTGAATATTCATTGGAAGGACTGATGCTGAAGCTGAAACTCCAATACTTTGGCCACCTGATGTGAAGAACTGACTCATTTGAAAAGACCCTGATGCTGGGAAAGATTGAAGGCAGGAGAAGAAGGGGTCAACAGAGGATGAGATGGTTGGATGGCATCACATACTCGATGGACATGAGTTTGAGCAAGCTCTGGAGGTTGGTGATGGACAGGGAAGCCTGGCGTGCTGCAGTCCATGGGGTCGCAAAGAGTCAGACACAACTGAGCAATTGAACTGAGCTAATGCTGACCCATAGCTCTGAAGAGGAGCCAAAGTGACCTCTTTTCTTTGAAAGGTGCATTCATAGGGGCAATTCAGTTGAACATATCAGTTCAGAGATGTTGCTGTTCACAGTAGGCGAGGCTGTGCCAGGAGTGGAGAGAGCTACCTAGAGGAGAGCCTACCTCCTGCTAGTCCCCGAGGAGGTGTCCTCCAGGTGGGGTGCCGGCACCCCCACCCACCTCCCATTTCTGCCCCAGAAGCCTCTCTACAGCCTTCCTCCACTCACTGGGTTCTCAGGTTCTCTCCAGCCTGCCCTGTGCGAGGAGAGGCTGGTAACCTCATTTCTGACCTCAGTTCAAGGACTAATGGGTGCCTTGTTTCCCTGCTACCAGGAAGCACTCTCCCAGAGAGCAGACGCTTAAACCAAGAAACCACCCTCTGTGGGCTGGGCACAGGGCTCAGGATCTCAAGCTAAGGGGCCTGAGCTCAGATCCCAGTCCCATCCTAAAGAGCCTGGCGGGCTACGGTCCATTAGCAGAAAGTGTTAGCTGCTCGGTCATGTCCGACTCTTTGCGACCCCGTGGACTGTAGCCTACCAGGCTCCTCTGTCCATGGGGTTTCCCAGGTAAGAATACTGGAGTGGGTTGCCATTTCCTCCTCCAGGGGATCTTCCCGACTCAGGGATTGAGCCTTGGTCTCCTAAATTGCAGATAGATTCTTTACCAACTGAGCCACTAGGGAAGCCTCAATGGGTTATGGTCCATAGGGTCGCAAAAATGTGGACATGACTGAAGCAACTAAGCAGGAATCTACAATTTAATGACATTGAATTAACAATTCTAATACTATAGCATTATCATCATAAATTTGTTGTTCAGTTGCTAAGTTGAGTCCGACGCTTTGCAACCCCATGGACTGACTGCAGCACGCCAGGCTTCCCTGTCCTTCACTGTCTCCCGGAGTTTGGTCACTTTCGTGTCCATTGAGTCAGTGATGCCATCTAACCATCTCTTCTGCCTCCCTCTTCTCCTTTTGCCTTCAATCTTTCCCAGCATCAGGGTCTTTTCCAATGAGTCAGCTCTTCGCATCAGCTGGCCAAAGTATTGGAACTTCAGCTTCAACCACCA
>SJYX01017059.1:15597-28671 GCA_006410675.1 Oreotragus oreotragus
GTGAGCCTGAGTGGGGCCAATGGAGATGAAAAAGAGCATTTTTAAAACCACAGAGGCTGTGAAAGGAAGCAGGGGCTCCCTCCCCATGATGGCCTTCTGGGGTTGGGGGGCACAGCCCCAGGGCGGCTGTGGCTATGACAGGGGAAAACTTCAGAGTCACAGGCTCTTCAGCTGAGCAGAATGGTCTGGAGAGAAGTAAAATGAGGCGTCTATAAACAGGCTTGCTCTGGTTTAGACTTCAGGTAGTGCTTGGTTACTATAGCACAAATAGGTCCTCGGGGCTCAGAAGCATCATTTTCGACTAGAGTAAATCCACAGGAGAAGAAAGGACAAGTTCCCCCCAGGCGGGATGTGGGGAACAGAGAAGGGGTACCAGTGACCTGAGCTGAATCCCAGCTCTGCCCCATCAGCTGTGAGGCTTTGGCCAGGAACAACCTTCAGGGTGTGTCCTAGGGCCCAAGCCCATACAGGTATTTCCTCAGTCTGTCTTCACACCGGCCCGAAGAGCCAGGTCCTGTTAGGATCAGGGAGCACCTTCCTTCATCTGTGAAGCAGGGATAACAGCAAAACTCATGTCACAGAGTTATCGGGAAGATCAAGCGAGTAGACATATGCAAAGCATTCCTAACAGTTGCTGTCACAGCACAAGCTGTATATTAGTTATTTGCTATTTTTGTTTCCATGGGAAAGAAAATAGTGTGACTTCACTAATATCTATGATTGTTTCCAGCCTCTCCTAGAGCATATGTGCTAGGGTGTGAGTTGAAATTCAGCCGTTAGGTTTGTGCTTTTCTAAAAGTAATCCCCAGACCTCTACCTGTACCAGATTCAGCTGATTCCAGACCCACCCCCAACAAACCGGCATCTCAGAGGGTGGGGACACAGAAATCTGCCTTGATTTAGTTGGCCTCCACTTCCATACACAGATGAGAAACCGAGGCTCGAGGATCCATAGCACAGGTGCCAGGTGACACGTGGCCCTTGGGACAGAACCCCTACCTGTCCTTAGGAATGCCAGACTCCACCACCCTGCCTCTTGGTTTCCGGAACCTTCGAGACAACTCCTATCTCACAGTTGTCCTTCCAACCTCCTGCCACATCTTTGACTCACGGAGTGCCCTCTTCCTCCATTGCAGGCGTTCCTGGTCCGCCGGGACAGCAGCTTGAAGCCCCTGGTGCTCTGTGTCCACTTCCCTTCCCCGAATGAGAGCTCATCCGAGGTGCTCGAATACACCATTAAAGAAGAGAAATCGAGTGAGTACCATCTTCCCCTTCTGCCTCCAGCCACACAGCAGCAGCAGATGCTACACCCTGTAACCACAGACACTCCTCTCAGGCCATTTTAGAAGGCTCTAAAATTAGAAGAAGAGGGGGACGCTTTCATCTGCTGAAGTTGTTTGGCGCAGTTTGTTCTGAACTCAGGTTTATCACTCAAACTCGACGTGTTTTCGCTCACCCGTGTCACAGCTTAGCTTCCTCAAGGCCCCTGTGAAGTTTCCTTTTGTTTAGGTCATGCTGAAGACAGGGAAGGAAAAGAGGGGAAATGTCTGGGGCCCTGGATCCTAGTGACAGCTCAGTACACAAACTGTGATCTTGGACAAGTCACTGAACCTCTCTGAGACTCAATTTTCATATCTTTCAAATGGACAGAATAGTCTCTTCCTGTGTGTATCACACTGCCTTTGTGAGGGTCAAGTGGGCAAGCACTTTGAAAAACAAAAATCCTGTGTGTGCCCAGGGGTGCCGGGAGGCAGGCTTGGGCCTCTGTGGAAGAATGTTTGGGGACCCCAGTCAAGGGTTGGTTTGTGTGCAACTGAAAGTGTCTGGGCTTCCGCCTCCTCTCATGCGCCATGCCAAGTATTAAGATCCAAAAAGCTTAATGGAAGAAATCTGTAGACTACTCTGAGCACCAGCTCAGGTCCTCTTATAAATGGATCCAAGAGAGTGGGAAGCTTTTTATTCTTGGTTAGCAGCAGAGTAACAACAGTTAAAAAAAGATAAAATATTTAAGTGTTTAGGATAGAAATACCTAAGGTAATCAAATGTTTGCATAGTTGAATGTTAAATGTTGTTGTGTAGTCGCTAAGTTGTGTCCGACTCTTTTGCAATCCCAGGGACTGTAGCCTGCCAGGCTCTTCCATCCATGGGATTTCCCAGGCAGGAATACTGGAGTGGGTGGCCATTTCCTTCTCCGCGGGATCTTCTCAACCCATGTCTCTTATGTCTCTTTCATGGGCAGGCAAGTTCTTCAGCATTGAGCCACCTGAGAAGCCCAAATGCTGTATACATACAGTAGATATTTTTACAAATATTTATTCAATATTTTAGGGTGCTTGTTTCTTAAGAGACCCTTGTGCCCAACACTGGCAAGATGCAAAGATGAAAAACCAGAGTTCTGGCCTCAAGGCTCTCCCAGTCTAGTTGGAGAGTGGGGGACATGGTGGGTGGGAGAGACACAGACCCCTGCCCTTGCTGTGCAGTGTGACAGTTGTAACTGCACAGGGACCTCCAGCTCAGGGGCACAGAGGCTGCAGCCCATTGTGGGAAGGATTCTGGGAGGATGTGAAAGAGAAGGGAATGCAGGCTGGATCCAGAAGAGTCAGGATGTTAATTTAATGATAGGCTAATTTTCTAGCTCAGAGGCGGAGGAGAAAGCAAAAGCAGGGGCAGATTCCTGTTCTTGCCAAACACTGAATGGGTGAGACATCGTCTACTCATTTGTGTATTTAACAGTTGGTTATTTAGTGTCTCTGCATGGTGTCGGGAGCTGCTGTGGCCACAGCAGGGAGCAAAACACAGGCCCTGCTCTGAGAGAGGAGACAATAAATGAGTAAGTGACGTAAGCTGATCATCCGACAGAGAGCCGTGCTATGGAGAACATGTCAGTGGGAAGATAGCTTGAGTTCAATCCCCAGGTCGGGGAGATCTCTTCGAGAAGGAAATGGCAACCCACTCCAGTATTCTTGCTTGGAGAATTCCGTGGACTGAGGAGCTTGGTGGGCTACAGTCCACAGAATTGCAAAGAGTCAGACACCACTGGGAGACCAACACTTTCAGTTTCAAACTCAAAACTTTCCTGCTCATGTGCAAGATTCCTGGTCCGTGGGGAAGGCTCATTCAGGGACCCCCATCTTGAGCATGCAGCCTCCAGTTTCCTGTGGCTGCACGTGCATGCATGCTAAGTCACTTCAGTCTTGTCCGACTCTTTGCAACCCCATGGACTGCAGCCTGCCAGGCTCCTCTGTCTGTGAAATTCTCCAGGCAAGAATCCTGGAGTGGGTTGCCCTGCCCTTCTCCAGGGGATCTTCCCGACCCAGGGATCAAACCCTTGGCTCGTCTGTCTCCTGCATTGGCAGGCAGGTTCTTATACCACGAGTGCCACCTGAGAAGCCCTCCTGTGGTTGACCCCATGCCAACCACATGGCATGCCTTCCACATGGTAGCCTGGAAGGGGAAAGGGGAGTCTTGTGGCTGGGTCTTACCTCCATGCCTGCAAGTGGGTGAGACACTTGTGTTCACATTCCACTGGTTAGAACTTCCTCACGTGGCCACGCCCTCTGCAAGAGGGACTGGGGTATGCAGTCTAGACATCTGTCTGCTGCTACTGCTAAGTCGCATCAGTCGTGTCCAGCTCTGTGCGACCCCATAGACGGCAGCCCACTAGGCTCCCCCGTCCCTGGGATTCTCCAGGCAAGAACACTGGAGTGGGTTGCCATTTCCTTCTCCAAGCCATCTGTCTGGGAAAGCACAAAAAGCCAGGATCTTGTTAACTGCTCAGAGTCTGCTCTCTGGGTAAAGGGTAAGGAGTGTGTGGGGTTGTTAATTTATAGAGCAACCCGTAATGACTCTTGTCGTACAGCATCCAGCAGGGAAGAAAATGTAGGGATCTCAGAGAGGAAGGAGAATGTTACAGTTTCCCCAGACCAAACATATGGTGACTACAGAAGGAGTGAGGTTGTTTGGGGCACCCGGTGGCTACACAGACCCTGGGTGCACTTTTGATCTGGGAAAAAGACAGCCATCAGCCTTTCTGCTTGTGGACTCATTTCGTCCTGCTTCTTATGGAGAGTAACCAGGCTTTGGGGGATTTGGCTGCCCAGAGTACCTACCATTGTAGGAATCAAGTATCTACAATCCTTTAGAAACCCAGGAGCCAGTTGTGCTCTTGAATTTCAACACCAGCTTTGGGAAAGTAGCTGAAAATGGGGCTGTTGTGTTGAGCCGGTTACACGTCAGCACATGTGCAAGAAGTGGAAGGAGGGAGCACAGTTTCAAGTCAGGCCGACCAGCGAGGCTTTGGGGAGGAAAAGGGAGCTGGGCTGGATGGATGGAATGTCTAGAAGCTCTGCTTTCCGAAATCCTTGGCCCCCACGCTTCTTTTCCCACCTCCCTGCCCCATCTCCAGGGTAATCACTTCTCGGTCTCCCCACCCCAGTGACAGTCTGGCTGCCCCAGGCTTTTGGAGCTTGGTTGGGAAGCACGCACAAGGTCTAATCCGTGGAGCCAGATGTCACATCTGGTTGTGTGTCTCATTCTTGAGTAGAAGCCCAAGGAATACGCCAAGGCATTCGGGATGAAGGAAGCTTCCTTCTCTGATTTCGTGTCTTCCTCCCAGGGCCACGTGGTAGAATCCCATTTTCCATTTTTAAACCTTTAAAAATGTATGCTCAGCTTAGCTGAAAAGAGCATCAAAACCCCAACCAAACATCCTCCGTGAAACATAACTCTTCTAAATCACAGTTCGTATCATTCCCTGTGACTGCACAGATGTGATCTGTAGGTCTGTATGTGTTTCTTTTTTTTTTTTTTTGTATTTATTTATTTTTTTACACGAACTCCCAAACATGAACCCCCCTCCCACCTCCCACCCCACATCTTCCCTCCAGATCATCCCCATACACCAGCCCCAAGCATCCTGCATCCTGCATTGAACATAGACTGGCAATTCATTTCTTGCTTTTTTTTTTTTTTTCTTTTAATTTTACTCCTCTGCTCCCCAAACCTCAGTCCTGAGATCTGACCCAAGAGAAACCAGACAACAGCAGGAAAGCAGCAGGTGGCGTGTTTCTTTGCCACGTTGCTTCGCCCCCTCCACCTTTGTGCTGTCTTCCTGTGTGGTTCCTGCTCCTTAACACGATGGTCAAGATCAGGGAAGGCACACAGCCTGTGTTGGTCGGAGCTCCGCCTTCAACCACCTGTGTGACCTTGGGCCCCTTGCCTAACCTCTCCAGGCCTCTAAGACGGGGATGATAATGGTGCTGCTCCCATAGCAGGCTGGAAGGAGGAGTTAGTGTATCTGAAGGGCTTAGGCTAGTACTCGGAGCACCCTAGAGGGTAATAACTGTGTTTGCTTTTATCACCCTTGTTGTCATTGCTGTTGTTATTAAGGCTCCTTCAGGATTAAGGCAAAAGGAGGCGTAGGATAAGCCTACACACTGGGCTCCAAGGTTCTGGGTATATCCCAGCCCAGCCTGTGGGGCCTGACCATAGTCCTTTGTGGGAGGAAGGAGCCACCAACCTCTTTCATCCTCCCGTGGCTATGGTGGCTGCGGTGGGGGGTGGCCTGAGGAGGAAGTGGGCAAGGGAAAAGGCCCAGAGCCTGGACCTGGGATCTTTTGTTGGGATTTCCCCACACAGAGCTGAGACGAAGGAAGGAGGCAAGGGAATCCCCCAGGAAGTGGGCAGTCGGCCTCATCTGTGGCCCGCCTCTGTTGGCCTTGAATGAGAGAGACCTTTGCAGACCCCCTCTGTGTTTCTGTGTGCTCGGGTCATCCTCTAGTTCCTTGTTAAGCGGTTTTTGGTGAAATCCTGAACCAGTCCGCTCAGGTAGCTGTGCTGTGGTGACAAACAGCCCTGCCCTGCAGAGGCTTCTATACCCACAGCACTGCACACACAGTAAGGCGAGTGTGTTTCTCACTCACATCGCATGTCAGCTGAGACTCTTTACAAAAACATTTCACTCTACAGTCTGGGCTGAAAAAGCAGCACCCAGAGAGGGGAGGGTGCAGAGGGGACAGAGAGAGATGGCAGATTTATTCAGAGGTGGCAGAAGTCACTTCCCATCACATCTCATTGGCCAAAACAGGTTGAATGGCCAGACCAGACTCAGTGGGATGGAAAGTATGATCCTCCCGCCAGTGTGTGACTAGCACAGAGGGATAGCGACTATTTTGAACAACCGTTGTCACCTATTACATTCCCGATTCCCCTCTGTGCTGCTCCAAGGTGACAAGTGCGTCACCACTTAGCTTCATCAGGGACGCTCAGAGGCCAGACGTGTGTGTGTGGCGGGTAGCGGCTGAGAACTGGCAGAAAAGACGTTGGCTCAGGGGATATAGGAGGCGAAGGAACAGGACACAGGATGGATGGAGGTCTGACCAGCCTCCAGGTGCAGCCTTGCCCCTTTATGGCTGAAATTAACTAGCTGGCTGGGGGGACACGAGCTGTCTTTTTCATTAATCTGTACCCTTGAAGATGGCAGCAATGACACCTTCATGTGATGGCATTTTCTCCTGGCTGATATATAACAGAAAGTCAGTTGGCCCCATCTGCATAAAAAGAGTCATGAGACAGCAGCGGATGGTGTGGTCTGGCCCCTACAGGAAGTGACTGCCCAGTACTCAGTCTGAGCCACTTGGTCTAGTTTCGGGCAGCCCCACTTCCCTTCTTGCCTATCCCCTATTCCACATTGACCCCTGGCATTAGAAAGGCTGGCCTGTTGAACTCAGTTAGGATTTCTTCTTGCTTTTGAGCAGATCTCCCACCCTTGGGCCTATGATTTTGGGCCAAGTAGTTGAATGAGATAAATACACTTGCACTTGGGAACAGAGCTCACCTCAGCGGTGAATGTTGTGCTGATTGGTGCAGATGATTATCACCAGTGGACTGGGGGACCTTTCAAACCAAGGAGGGGAGCAATTCTAGATGAGTCCTCCCAGGCAGTAGAGATCTGTATGTGTGGGAGCGCAGAGTGTCACACAAATTGCCTTTGAGGTCCACACTGAAGATTTGCTTTGGTGCTCTTGGGTTTGACCCTTTCACCAACTGACCCATTATCCTAGAATGAGACTTCACCTGTATTTGGGCCAAAATATATTAAGTCCATAAAAAGGTAAGGAATGATTATGTTAAAGTCAGGGTTGGTTTGAAGAAGGCAAGCTCTTGATATTTTATCAGGCCGGAGGCATTGTATCATGGTGAGTCTTGTGCGTTTGTCAAGGTAAACCTCTTTTGAGATCATGAGCTTTGGAAAGACTGACAGTTCTAGGGTTTTATTCTGTCCCTGGCATCTTCTGACATTAGGCAAGTATCTTAACATCTCTGTGCTTGAATTTTCTCACCTGCAAAATGGGAACATCTGCAGCATGGCTGTTGGAGGATTGATGAGTGAACACAGTAGGGATGAGAGGCAGTGCTGCCTGGCACATAGGAAGTACTCGGCCTTGGACCTGTGATATTGTGACCTACAATTAGAAATATACATGGTCTTCATTCCCATTCCTGGCACAGAGCTCCCTCAGAATTTTCTGAGTAATAAGAGCATAGCTGTGTCTTGAGACACAACAAACCCTTTCAACCACACCTGAGTGTATGTCCATGTGGTGACTTGGGGAAAGTACCTAAGGATGGGGGTTGGTTGCCAGGAAACCAATCATTCGATTGGAATGTTGGAAATTTCAGTTCCACTCTCAACCTCTGGGAAAGGGAGAGGAGCTGGAGGTTGAGTATCACTGATGGCCAGTGATTTGATCTATCATGTCTGTGAAATGAAGTCTCCATAAAAACCCAAAGGGACCGGGTTCAGAGAGCTTCCTGGTTTGTGAACACAATGGAGATTGGGGAGAGTGGTGTGCTCAGAGAGCAGAGACGCTCTGGCCCCTTCCTGCATACGTTGTCCTGTGTGTCTCTTCCATTTGGCTGTTCCTGAGTTATATCTTTTATTACAAACCAGTGATCTTGTGAGTAAATGGGTTTCCTGAGTTCTGCAACCCACTCTAGCAGCTTAATTGAACCCAAGTCATTAGAACCTCCGATCCCGTGGGTGACTGGTCACAAGCACGGGTAACAACTTAGACTTGTGATTAGTGTCTGAAGTGGGGTGGGTGGGGGAGAGTGTTGTGGGATCTGATGCTGTCTCTAGGTACGTAGTGTCAGCATTGAGTTAGACTGGGAACTTCCTAGAGGTCCATTAAGACTCTGCACTTTCAATGCAGCGGGGTGTGAGTTTGATCCCTGGTCAGAGAAGCTAAGATTTCACATGCTGCATGGCTCAGCCAAAAAAAAAAAAAAATGTTTTTACATTTTTGAAAATAAAGAATCGAGTTAAATTGTAGGACACCCAGTGGGTGCTGGAGAATAGCTTGGTGCTTTGGAAAGCACAGACACTGGGACTGGTGTCAGAGTAGAGGTAACTATAATATCCTAGTGTTGTCTCCTGGACAAAATGAAGTCACGTATGGGGGAAAGCTGTCACAGTGTCTGAGTGTAGTAAGCACTCGATAAATTCTAGCGGTTATAATTAGCTGTGCGGTTGAGTAACATGCATCTCAGACCTCAAAACCAGCACTTCCTGCAGCACCGTGCTCTTGCAGGACTTCTCTAAGAAGTTAATTCATTCTTCTTATCTCATATTGGTTATACCCATGCAGCTTTTGGCAAAAAAAAAAAGTAACCACAGTTTGTATCTTTCTATTTTCAGTAATTCCCCTTTCAGCTTCCAGAATTGAGGTTGGTCTAGGAAAAAATACATCATCAGATAATTGAACTCCAAGAACCTTACTGTAAATCTTTGGTGACTTTGTGTTTTTTTTTTTTTTGATAGATTTTTGAATCATAGTGGTTTATATTTTTTAGCCTTCTTTTTTTACTTAAGCATTTTATTATGAGCTTTCTCTGTGTTATTAAACATTTCATAGACTTTGCATCCAGTGAACTGTGTGCTGAATGATGGTTAGGAAGGCTCTGTAAGACACGGCGCCTGACATTGGCCAACGCTGAGCAGACCCACGTGCACTTAACCAGAAATGGAAGTCAGATGGTCATAAGAGCTAGAATGTTAGTGTGCGCTTTGAGGGCACCAGGAGTTTGTCTGGCTCTGTGGAAATGGAACACCAGGGGAGGTTTTGGCAGAGAGGGGAGAAAGATCCAGGACACGTGGCCTTGGAGGCAAGAGAAGAGGGAAGTGGGTTGTTGGGGGAGGGGAAGTGTCACACCGTCACCAGGCCCCAGCGAGTGGCCTCGGCCTGTGTGTACAGTGACTGCCACCTTCAGGGGCTTTGCAGCTTCAGAAGATATGCCTGAGAGAGAAGAAAGTCCAACTCAGCGGCTTCAGAGATCCAGGGGCCTCTGCATAGCTACAACCCCTCTTTTCGGGGTGACTCCAGAGGGATTGGGCCCCAGTGCCTCCTGGGCTTCCTGTCACGGGAAAACTATGGATTTGGATTACCAATGTTTGTGTCTGGGGCTCCCACCTTCCTTTCCAGCTGTTTCTGCCTCCCTCTGCCACCTTCCATGAAAAACTGCTCTCTGGAAATTCTCTAGGCAGTAAACAGATTCATACTAATGTGTGAAAGACTAACACCATCATAAAGTAGTGCTCCCAGCCACAAGGGCGTGCATCTCAGTAGGAATAGTTATTTTACTGATATTACAGGGGTGGAGCGCCAGGCATTGGCCAGCAGAAGAGTGGGAGTTGGTTTGTCCTGGCCGTCCTGAAATAGCAGAGGAGGGGGGCACCTGCTTTCATTAAGGCTCATCTGACCTCCAGCATCCTCCCCATGCCCACCACCTGCCCAGGCCGCAGACTTCCTGATGAGACTACTTAGGTGGACGGTGAAGTTCTTAGGCGTCTGTTGCCTGATGGAGGCAGTTTCTCCCAGGTTACCCCACGACGAGGCCCCTGGAGGACAACTAATGCTTGCATCCCCATCTGGCGCCACCCTCCTCCACACTCAGCATGTCACCCTGCCTCTGTGCTGTGCTGGCGGGGCTCGAAGCCCTCTCCTCTCAGCCAGTCAGCTGTACTCATCTACAGAAGGGTAGAGCTTCTGTCTGCTACACTGTGGTCCCCATAGCCTAGCAAAGGGCAGGACCACTGCTCAACCAGTTAGTCACACCCCACACTTGTGCAGAGTCTCTAGGACCCAGAGAGTGTGCTTTGGAACCCGATGGATCCAAACTCAAATGCCACCCCTTTGCGTTCATCAGCTGTGAGATCTTGGCCCATGCTACTCAATCATCCACCTCAATAAGCCTTGGTTTTCTCGACTGTGAAATGACCTCATAATCAGAGTTGATGACTAACTGAAACTGCATAGAGTCGGTACTCATGAAAAGTTAATTGCTTCTCCCCCTTCTCTGCTCACCTTCACCCTTGACAGAGAGGTCTTGGAGTCAGAAAACCTGGATTTGCATTCATTTCTCCTGCTTAATTGGCTCTGGGAACTCAAGCAAAGTGTGACTCCTGGGCCTCACTTTCATCAACCATAAATAGGGTTAAAGGTGCCCCCAAGGAAATTGCTGTGGGGAATAAACAAGAAAGCATTCGAGCATACCTAAAACCTGACAGAGATTCTAGAGCTGTGTACTATGCATCCATCCATCCGTCTGTTCCCGTGTACACATAACTAGCATCGATTGAGCCCTGGGCTCAGAGGAGACCAAATTCTACTCTTAGAAAGATTACTTGGGTAGCTGAGTGGGTTGGAAGAAACAAGGCAAAGTGCTTTTTACAAGTGGCTTTGCAGTTCTCATGGTGTCCCTGTATGGAGCTTTGCTCTGGAAGGAGTGCCCCCAATATTCAGGACTTCTTAGGGGTTGTTCCAGGGGAACTCAGATTTGAGAGGTTTTTTTTCCAAAAGAGAAAGCTGATTGTTACCTCTGGACACTTTTTAAAAAACTTATTTGTCAATGTATTCCAAAACCAATAGAGTACTGTAAAGTAAAATAAAGTAAAAATAAAAATTTTAAAAATAAATAAATAAATAAATAACTTATTTGGCTGTGCCAGGCCTGAGTTGCAATACTCGGGGTCTCAGCTGTGGCTTGTGGGCTCTAGACTCCTGACCAGGAATCGAACTCTGGCCCCCTGCATTGGGAGCATGGAGTCTTAGCTACTTGACCCGCAGGGAAGTCTACTTCTGAGTACTTCTGAAGCGCCTCACAGATTTGCCTGGCTCTGAAAGCTTCCAGGCAGCTTTCCTACCAGAAAGAGGAACAGCATCAGTGTGAGTTTATGCAAAACCATGTCAGGTAGCAATGAATGGGGTTCTAATCTGGCCCCACCAGTAATCTTCTGTGTTACCTTAAGTATGTCACTCAATGTCTCTGGGCCACCTGACCTCACCAGGCAAAAAATGGATATAAAATGCCTTGGAAAGATGAAGCCCCATACAGTGAGAAGGTGCTATTCTTGGTTTGCCTGGCCCCAGACATCCCAAGCACTAGAATAAAAAGTCTCACCACAGGTGAGGAAGGTAAATGTTCAGTGTCCCAGGCAACCCCACTGGCCACTTGGGAAGCCACAGTATTATGCCTGTCCCATCAACTTCTCCTTTCTGCCCAAACTATTTAAGGAAACAGTCAGAGGTGAAACCTTCTGGAAAGTTCTATAGAAATGGACTGGTGACTTCCATGATTTTGTGTGTGCGTATGTCCATCTCCCTGGATATCAAGTATCTGCCTGCGATGCAGGAGACAGAGGATATGCGGATTCAGTCCCTGGGTCAGGAAGATGCCCTGGAGAAGGAAATGGCAACCGACTCCAGGATTCCTGCCCGGACAGAAGTCTGGGGGTCTACAGACCATGGGGTTGCAAAGAGTCAAACAGGACTGAGCAATTAGACCACCACCAGTTCCCTAGATCTGTTAGGGATCAGTGAGCAGTTGGCATCGCTTTTACTGGCAGTCCCGAGTCTATTACGTACATTCTGTTGTGCTTTTTGCTGTCTCTGCCTTGGTTTACACAGTGGAAACTTTCAGGCAACTCGCCACAGTGGAACTTCCCCTCTTGAGATGTTTCTTTAATGTAGTCATTGTTTGCAGTTCAAGACTGCCCTGGGAAGCCCCCAGGTGAGACTCAGTTCCTCAGTGCTGGACCCTACCCTTGAAATCTTATATATCCTTTGGCCCCAGCTACTGGGGAAACTCCGTGTGTACCAGACTGTGTACTGGACTCTCTGTGTACCAGGCATGAAGTGGTCTTCATGGAAGCCATTCCGCGTGTCTTTACCACAGCCCTACAAAGCAGGTGCTAGACCCCCATTTTGCAGCAGAGGGAATTGTGCCCAAGGATGAAACTGGGACTGAAGCCAGGCTCTCAACTCCATGTTCAAAGCACCTTCATCTGAGCAGGTTGCTTCTTGTCTTGCCTCCCGTGGTCCTCATGTGCGGGGGCTCCAAGTTAGGGGTGGTGGGGGGCACAGAGAGCGGGGCATCCAGCAGACCATCATGGCGTATATATGAGAACTTTGAAATTACCCTCTGAGTATGTGAAAGCTGTTCAGTTGTGTCCAACTCTTTGCGACCCCATGGACTATACAGTCCATGGAATTCTCCAGGCCAGAATACTGGAGTGGGTAGCCTTTCCCTGGGGAAGGCAATGGCACCCCACCCCAGTACTCTTGCCTGGAAAATCCAATGGACGGAGTAGCCTGGTGGGCTGCAGTCCATGGGGTCGCTAACAGTCGGACAGACTGAGCGACTTCACTTTCACTTTTCTCTTTTATGCACTGGAGAAGGAAATGGCAACCCACTCCAGTATTCTTGCCTGGAGAATCCCAGGGATGGGGGAGCCTGGTGGGCTGCCGTCTATGGGGTCACACAGAGTCGGACACGAGTGAAGTGACTTAGCAGCAGCAGCCTTTCCCTTCTCCAGGGGATCTTCCCAACCCAGAGATCAAACCCAGGTGTCCCACATTGCAGGCAAATTCTTTACCAGCTGAGCCACAAGGGAAGCCCGAAAGTACTGGAGTGGGTAGCCTATCCCTTCTCCAGGGGACCTTCCTGACCCAGGAATCGAACCAGGGTCTCCTGCATTGCAGGCGGATTCTTTACCAACTGAGCCTGAGCTATCAG
>SJYX01017059.1:29078-66192 GCA_006410675.1 Oreotragus oreotragus
AAAAAAAAAGACAAGGTCATTTCAGTGGGTCCTCATCCAATATGACTGGTGTTCTTATTAAACAGGGAAATTTGGAGACAGGTACAAAGGGAGAATGCCCATGCGATGCTGAAGGCAGAGAAAGGTCATGCTTCTCCAAGCCAAGTCATGTCAGAGATGTCTGCAAACCACCAGAAGCCAGGAGAGAGGATGGAACGGGTACTTCTCACAGCCTGTAGAAGGAACTGGCCGCGCCCATACCTGGATCTCAGACTTCCGGCCTCCAGACCTGTGGGATGTCCATTTGTGTTGCTTCCTCCATCCGGCGTGTGACATTTGTAAGGGCAGCCCTAGCAAACAAATACACCTCTGTTCAGATGACTGCGCGGGCAGGACACCAGGCCCCACCTCTCACACCTGTTGAAAATATTTCTAGAAAGAAGGTTCAGGGAGCTGAGTGTCCCAGAACAGAGTCTTTCTTCTGGTTTCTCTTCTCAAGTTCCTATTCCAGCTTCTCCCCACGTCATGCCTGGCACTCTCCAGGGCCTGCCTGTGGTCCTCTGCATTTGGTCTTTCGTGTCTTCATCTGTGCGTCCACTGCCCACCTGTCTGTTCTTTCAAGACATCTTTCTTGCCCACACCCTGTGTGCAAGCAACTGCTGTCCTAGCTGTCTGGCAACGGTGGGAGCAAGGCCGACATGGTCTGCCCTCACAGTGCTTTCACACAGTCAGAGGACGGGGCGTTAGTGAAACAGTGTTGAAGTCAGGGTCAGTTTAGACAGTGGCCAGAGCTGCAATGACAGAAGCGGCAATTAGCTGGGAGGGTCTTGAAGTCCCATCACCGTGACCCTGACCCCCATCTGCTTCCACCTACCGAGGACAAAGTCAACTCAGTTATACGTAAGTAGCCTCGTAGAGCTCTGAAGTGTCTTGCCAACTTTGAAAAGCTCTGCACCTTGGGTACAGACAGGGACGTGAGCTTGTGTCTGCCCCACCCTTGCACCTTGTGTTTTGGGGAGACATGCTGTCTAGCCAAGATGGCAGCGACGTCTCACTCGTGCAGTGGCTGGGTTTCCTAGGTGAAGGCCATGAGGTGACAACACCGGGGGTTGGGAGAGACTCAGGTGGTCTCCGCGGGAGGCCGGGCGTCCTAAGTGTGGTGCGGGGCAGTGCAACTTGAAGGGTTCCTCCTGGGACCACGAGTGCCACCTGCTCGTGCGCCTTCGAGAAGTATAAGTCCAGGCTCCCCACCAGACTCACCCAATCAGGACCTCCGGGGTGGGAGCCTCAGGAGCTGCTGCTGCTGCTGGAAGGCGAGAAACACTGGTTACGGTACGGTTATGGTTGTTGGACAAATGGAGTCCATTTTGAGATCCGGCTCTCTGGTTCCTGAGGTCTGGTTCTCNCAAACCAGTCAATCCTAAAGGAAATGAGTCCTGAATATTCATTGGAAGGACTGATGCTGAAGCTGAAGCTCCGATACTTTGGCCACCCTTTGCAAAGAGCCAACTCATTGGAAAAGACCATGATGCTGGAAAAGACTGAAGGCAGGAGTAGAAGGGGACAAGAGAGGATGAGTATATATATACTGAACTGAGTGTATATACATATATATATATATATAATGAAATATTCAATTCAGTCACTCAGTTGTGTCCAAGTCTTTGTGATCCTATGGACTGCAGCAAGCCAGGTTTCCCTGTCCATCACCAACTCTCAGAACTTATTCAAACTGATATCCACTGAGTCGGTGATGCCATCCAACCATATACTACATTTTCTTTATCCGTTCCTCCGATGGACATTTATGTTGCTCCAGGTACTGGCTGTTGTAAACAGTGCTTCTGTGAACACTAGGTTGCATGTATCTTTTTGAATTATGGTTTTCTTGGGGTATATGCTCAATGTCACTAGCTATTAGAGAAACACAAATCATAGCTGAAATGAGTTATCACCTCACACCAGTCAGAATGGCCATCATCAAAAAAATCTGTAAACAATAAATGCCAGGCAGGGTGTGGGAAAAAGGGAACCCTATCTGCTTCCCTGGTGGTTCAGTGGTAAAGAATCTGCCTGCCGATGCTGGAGACGTGGGTTCAATCCTTGGGTCAGGAAGGTCACCTGGACAAGGAAATGGCAACCCACTTCAGTATTCTTGCCTGCAAAATTCCATGGACAGAGGAGCTTGGCAGGCACTATAGTACATGGGGTCACAAAGAGTCAGACACAATTTAATGACCCAATAACATCATGTACTATTGGTGGGAGTGGAAATTGATACAGCCACTATGGAAAACTACTGAGGTTCCTTTAAAAACTAAAAATAGAACTACTGTATGATTCAGTAATCCCCCTACTGAAAGGATCTTAAAAATTACATATAAAGAAAATAAGATTTTATACCTGAGTGTACTTGATCTATTTTTTAATCTCCTAAAATACCATACTCCTATTTTCTTTGTATGATTCCTTTTTAAAATAAATATGATTTGAAAGTATTTGTGTGTGTGGTTTTAAAAAAATTTTATAAATTGAAGTTTGAAATTTACCTTTTAGGCTTTGGATTTACAAATCATGTCATGCCAAGTAAATATTCTTCCTGTAATGTTGACTTATGAAAAAACAATGGAAGAATTCCATGAAAATAACATGTTTACAACTCTAAAAATAGTGTATAACTCAGTAAATTAAACATAAATATTCCTACTACATATCATCAAATATCTGAGCAAATTCAATGTGAGTTGAAGGAAGAGGGCTGCCAGGCATAAAGGGGAGAGTGTGAGGTTCCTAAAGATGGGAATGAGACACAGGGTGAATAAAGTCTTAGAAAAATATAAGAAGAAAAAAAGGAAGGGGGTTTAAGACATAAAAGAAATAAAGTGTTCAGAGACATCTGGTAAAAGGCCCATGTAACTTATCTCTGACTCCAGTCCATTCCCCACCTTGTCACCAGGTAACATATAGTAAAGTTCACTCCTATCATTGCCCTGCTTTAAATGTTCTAATAAAAAGTGTTAAGTTAAAATAAAACAGAAGAGCCACACTCCATAATCTCAATGGCCTGCAAAGCCCTGGAGGATTGAAAGCCTTACCACCAGCATCCCAATCAGGCAAGACTCTGCATTGTTCCTAAGACATCCCATTGTCTCTCGTGCCTCAGGGCCTTTATGAATACTGTTCCCTTGTCCTGTTTGTCCTCATCAATTATCGTTTCAATCCATCCTAAATACCATTTCAGTGAAGTTTCTGCTAGAAGAGTTAATCCATCTTGGGTGCCGAGCATCTATCCATTGCATTCTTGCCAGGGATGCCAAGAACACAAAAACTCTGACTGCTCTTTACCCTGGTTAGTTCTCAGCTTTGTGCTTACAGAGAGCCATCTTGAGGGCTGATGCAGCATCTTGCTTGCTGCTCACTATAAAAATGGCAAATTCCTTAAGCTCACAGTTCCTCTCCAATAACACAATACTTGGCATGTGCAAGCATCCATCTAGCCCCACCTGCATGTTCCATGGGATTGGGGAGGCAAGGGGTTCTGATGTCAATATCATGCTAGTGCTGGTCACTGTGCTGTGATTAATAGTCATTTGTCTCTGTCCTAGAAATCGTGTATCTTCTCCCAGTATCTATGAAACATTACCAGTCTAGCCTGTTAACTTCCAAGTAGGGTTGTTGTTTAGTCACTAAGTCATGTCCAACTCTTTTGCAATCCCATGGACTGTAGCCCACCAGGCTCCTCTGTCCATGGGATTCCTGGGCAAGAATACTGAAGTGGGTTGCCATTTCCTTTCCCAGGGGATCTTCCAGACCCTGGGATCAAACCCAAGTTTCCTGCATTGGCAGGCAGACTCTTTACTACTGAGCCACCAGGGAAGCCCCTCTAAGTAGGGCAAAATCCCATATTCTTCATAGATGTTGATAATTTCCCTTCTCTCCAGACAAGGTCTGTGGCCTCTTCTATCTGTGATCCCACAATATTTGCACAAATAAAATATTATTACAGGAGGACATGGTTTATGGCACATGGGAAATGTTAAAATAAAATGTGTCAAATAAATATTTTCAGTGTAGTAAAGGTCTGTGCTCTGAGAACTGCCTCACTGTCGCCTAAAACTGGGCCTATTTAAATAGAATAGACAAAGGGAGACTGTTCTTTCATTGTCTAAGGTGAAAGTGAAAGTCGCTAAATCGTGTCTACTCTTTGTGATCCCCATGGACTATGCAGACCATGGAATTCTCCAGGCCAGGATACTGGAGTGGGTAGACATTCCCTTCTCCAGGGAATCTTCCCAACCGAGGGATCAAACCCAGGTCTTCCACATTGCAAGTGGATTCTTTACCAGCTGAGCCACAAGGCAAGTGTTCCTGAAATGACTGGTGCTCTGAAGACCTTGGAGAATCAAAGAGTGACAGTATTAGGCTCTTTCAGTCTTGCTTCAGGTTCCCCCAGTGGCTCAGACAATAAAGAATCTGCCTGCAAAGCAGGAGATGCAGTTAGATCCCTGCATCGGGAAGATCTCCTGGAGAAGGAAATGGCAACCCACTCCAGTATTCTTGCCTGGGAAATTTCATAGACAGAGGAGCTGTCCGGCAGCGGTCCATGGGGTTGCAAAGAGTGGGACCTGACCAAGTAACCAACACAAACATACAATCTTGCTCAAGTCAATTACATTTGGCCCGCATGATCCTGTTAACAATTCCGAGGCTTAAAAAAATCCATTTGAAAGCATAGTTTTTCTAGTCCGTAGTATATGTTTTCTGTCCTTAAGAATTGAAGGTTTAGTCTACATTTCAACATTTTGAATGATTTTTTTTTTCTGAATGTTGTAAGCTGGGGGGAATAAAAACTCTCATTAATTATTGAATTTTTTCCCAGTGATTCTATCATGTTTTTGCAGCCAGAAGGCATGGCAGTATATTAATAAGCCGAAAAAAATAAATGCATCAATAGACTCTTACTTGGTTATGAGATCATGAAGAGAAACTGAAAACAATGCCAAGTAACAAACAGAAGCAGCTGTTAGAAAGCACCAGTAGTGGGGATATCATGAAATAATAAGCATCTCTAGCCAAAGGCAACAGGTTGGTGTGCCAGGTGAAAGCCACAGTCACCTCACTAATGGATGGTACAAGAAACACTTCCTCCTGCTCAAGAGGTGGGAAAGAAGGAATAATGTACTCTATTCACTTCAAAACTAGTTGAACGCTTGTATTTAAATTAACTAAAGTCAAAGACTCTCATGTTTGAAATCAGATTTATGTTGATGAAATATGCAACTGATTTGTAAGATAGCATATGCACAAGGCTAGGGACTTTCCTGGTGGCTCACGTGGTGAAGAATCTACCTGCAATGCAGGAGACTTGGGTTTGATCCCTGGGTCGGGAAGATCCCCTGGAGAAGGAAATGGCAACCCACTCCAGTATTCTTGCCTGGAGAATGCCGGGGACAGAGGAACCTGGCAGGCTATAGTCCATGGGGTCACAAAGAGTCGGACATGACTGAGTGACTAACACACACATGTACAGGGTTGAGTTCCTGCTGGAAATGAACCTTTTGTTAANCCTGGGTCGGGAAGATCCCCTGGAGAAGGAAATGGCAACCCACTCCAGTATTCTTGCCTGGAGAATGCCGGGGACAGAGGAACCTGGCAGGCTATAGTCCATGGGGTCACAAAGAGTCGGACATGACTGAGTGACTAACACACACATGTACAGGGTTGAGTTCCTGCTGGAAATGAACCTTTTGTTAAATGCAGGAGGCAGATTCCATCCCTCAGTCCCTGATGGTATGGTGACCCATGAGGTCACCCCAAAGTTACAGCGCTATATGTCTGTGTTCCAAGCAGCACCGTTCACCTCACCCCCTGGCTCCAGAGCTCAATTTAGGTAGAGAGTTGAATAAGAAAAGGATGTTTAGCCAAAACATTCCAAAATTTGGAATGGCTTGAGAGAACAGTGCACTTTTTATTCAATTTTAATCTGCCTTCCTTATTTTTTCCAACATTTGAAAGAAGGAAATAGGAACCATGAAAATACCATTAATCAAAGCAACATGAAAAGAGAGGGAGGATGAGTCTTCTAATAATTAGAGGAAAGGATGTCTTCATAATTTTGGCACCTATGCTGTACTCCCCCTACTAAGGCTCAAACCAGAATCTGTATCCTGGGGCTCTGGGAGGCGGGTAGATAACTCCCATGAGCTTTATTCCGGATTTCAGTGCTGCCTCCACTACTGACACAGTTCAGTTCAGTTCAGTCACTCAGTCATGTCTGACTCTTAGAGACTCCATGGATTGCAGCACACCAGGCTGCCCTGTCCATCACCAACTCCCGGAGCTTGCTCAGACTCATGTCCATCAGGTCGGTGATGCCATCCAACCATCTCATTCTCTGTCATCCCCTTCTCCTCCTGTCTTCAATTTTTCCCAGCATCAGGGTCTTTTCCAATGAGTCAGTTCTTCGAATCAGGTGGCCAAACTATTGGAGCTTCAGCTTCAGCAGTAGTCCTTCCAGTGAATATTCAGAACTGATATCCTTTAGGATGGACTAGTTGAATCTCCTTGCAGTCCAAGGAACTCTCAAGAGTCTGCTCCAACACTACAGTTCAAAAACATCAGTTCTTCGGTGCTCAGCTTGCTTTATGCTCCATCTCTCACATCCATACATGACTACCGGAAAAACCATAGCTTTGACTAGACAGACCTTTGTCGGTAAAGTAATGTCTCTGCTTTTTAATGTGCTGTCTAGGTTTATCATAGCTTTTCTTCCAAGGAACAAGTGAAGAAAGAAGCAAAAAAAGAAGAAAAGGCAAAAGTGAAAAGGAAAGATATACCCACCTGAATGCAGAGTTCCGAAGAATAGCAAGGAGATATGAGAGCCTTCCTCAGTGATCAATGCAAAAAATAGAGGAAAATAGTAGAATGGGAAAGACTAGAGATCTCTACAAGAAAATGAGAGATACCAAGGGAACATTTCATGCAAAGATGAGCGCAATAAATGACAGAAGCAGTATGGACCTAACAGGAGCAGAAGAGATTTAAGAAAAGATGGCAAGAACACGCAGAGGAACTACTGACACAGAGGAGTGGGAAATGCAGAAATGACCTAGGCATGTTCTCTATTTTGGCCATTGTCAACAGCACCCACCTATTCATTTTTTCCAATAATTTGTTTATTTATTTATTTATTTAGGGCTATGCTGGGTCTTCACCGCTGCTCTCAGGCTCTCTCTAGTTGTGGTGAGTGGGGGCTACTCTTCCTTGTGGTGTGTGGGCTTCTTATTGTAATGGCCTCTCTTGTTGTGGAGCACAAGCTCTAGGCTCAAGGGCTTCACTAGTTGCAGCTCATGGGCTCTAGAGCACAGGCCCAGGAGTTGTAGTGCATGGGCTTAGTTGCTCTGTGGGATGTGGAATCTTCCCGGACCAGGGGTCGAACCCATGTTCCCTGCATTGGCAGGCAGATTCTTATCCACTGCACCACCAGGGAAGTCCTACCTCCCCTTTTTACCACAAAGCTGGAACGGCAAGGTACCTTCTCCTTCAAAGCTTCATGTGCCAATTGTAACTCTCATTCCACCAATAACCTTCATGATAGCTCAGGGGCCAGGAAAAATGAAATTGTGTTAAACCATTAGCCTTGAATAATTAGATCATTCATTTAGAGAACTCTAGATTCAGTGGTGTATGAGAAATGGGACATGCTGTTGAAAACAAAAACAGTTCAGGAAAAAAGAAAAACTCACCAGTCTCAATACTTCCCTCCCCTATTCATCTTCCCTATTCTACAAGGCAGGGTCCTTTACCTCCACTCCAAATTCCTATCACCTTGCGGGATCTCACTGACATCTCCAGCAGGGAAGATGGCTGTGATCCCAGACTGTCAAGGATGTATGTTTTGACATGTTCTGTGCTGCAATCTGATCTAGGGTGTGAAGACCAATGACATCATCCCCAGCACCATCTTGTGTGCTTGGTAATAAGATGAGGACCACTGACAAAGACATCACAGGTACCCCAAGGAAATCTCTGGTCTATGCATCCTAATAAAAGTCTCCTTACTGGTCATTCAGGGTGGTGCTTATATCCACTAGTTGTGGGTTTGGGTTATTCTGGGCTAACCCAGATAAAGCCTTCTGGGGGTTTCACTTCTATCCTTTCAAATTGGGGAAATAACTAAGGGAAAGCTGTTTTTAACTTCTTCATTTGTAGTAAGAAAAGTAATATAACAGGACTCAAAAATGAGGGTCACCTAGTTTCCGCTCTGCTTAAAGTTTGCCTAGTAGGGCTGGTACTTTCCCAGGTTCTCTACAGCAGTATCTGCACAAGCCCCACCCCAGGGTGGAAAGGTAGGGGTCACAGAAACAGCCTTACATACATGTTTCTCAGGAGAAGTCGACTTACTAGAATTCCTAATCACTGGAAAAGACTCTGATGCTGGGAGAGATTNGGAAATGCAGAAATGACCTAGGCATGTTCTCTATTTTGGCCATTGTCAACAGCACCCACCTATTCATTTTTTCCAATAATTTGTTTATTTATTTATTTATTTAGGGCTATGCTGGGTCTTCACCGCTGCTCTCAGGCTCTCTCTAGTTGTGGTGAGTGGGGGCTACTCTTCCTTGTGGTGTGTGGGCTTCATATTGCAATGGCCTCTCTTGTTGTGGAGCACAAGCTCTAGGCTCAAGGGCTTCACTAGTTGCAGCTCATGGGCTCTAGAGCACAGGCCCAGGAGTTGTAGTGCATGGGCTTAGTTGCTCTGTGGGATGTGGAATCTTCCCGGACCAGGGGTCGAACCCATGTTCCCTGCATTGGCAGGCAGATTCTTATCCACTGCACCACCAGGGAAGTCCTACCTCCCCTTTTTACCACAAAGCTGGAACGGCAAGGTACCTTCTCCTTCAAAGCTTCATGTGCCAGTTGTAACTCTCATTCCACCAATAACCTTCATGATAGCTCAGGGGCCAGGAAAAATGAAATTGTGTTAAACCATTAGCCTTGAATAATTAGAGCGTTCATTTAGAGAACTCTAGATTCAGTGGTGTATGAGAAATGGGACATGCTGTTGAAAACAAAAACAGTTCAGGAAAAAAGAAAAACTCATCAGTCTCAATACTTCCCTCCCCTATTCATCTTCCCTATTCTACAAGGCAGGGTCCTTTACCTCCACTCCAAATTCCTATCACCTTGCGGGATCTCATTGACATCTCCAGCAGGGAAGATGGCTGTGATCCCAGACTGTCAAGGATGTATGTTTTGACATGTTCTGTGCTGCAATCTGATCTAGGGTGTGAACACCAATGACATCATCCCCAGCACCATCTTGCGTGCTTGGTAATAAGATGAGGACCACTGACAAAGACATCACAGGTACCCCAAGGAAATCTCTGGTCTATGCATCCTAATAAAAGTCTCCTTACTGGTCATTCAGGGTGGTGCTTATATCCACTAGTTGTGGGTTTGGGTTATTCTGGGCTAACCCAGATAAAGCCTTCTGGGGGTTTCACTTCTATCCTTTCAAATTGGGGAAATAACTAAGGGAAAGCTGTTTTTAACTTCTTCATTTGTAGTAAGAAAAGTAATATAACAGGACTCAAAAATGAGGGTCACCTAGTTTCCGCTCTGCTTAAAGTTTGCCTAGTAGGGCTGGTACTTTCCCAGGTTCTCTACAGCAGTATCTGCACAAGCCCCACCCCAGGGTGGAAAGGTAGGGGTCACAGAAACAGCCTTACATACATGTTTCTCAGGAGAAGTCGACTTACTAGAATTCCTAATCACTGGAAAAGACTCTGATGCTGGGAGAGATTGGGGGCAGGAGGAGACGGGGATGACAGAGGATGACATGGCTGGATGGCATCACCGACTCGATGGACAAGAGTTCGGGGGAACTCCGGGAGTTGGTGATGAACAGAGAGGCCTGGCGTGCCACAATTCATGGGGTCGCAAAGAGTCGGACATGACTGAGCAACGGAACTGAATCTTGGCTAATTTATGTGTGCTGTGCTCAATTGTGTCCATCTGTTTGCAACTCTATGGCCTGTAGCTTGCCAGACTCCTCTGTCCATGGGATTCTCCAGGCAAGAATACTGGAGTGGGCTAACATTTTCTTATCCAGGGAATCTTTCTGACCCAGGGGTCAAACCCTTGTCTCTTGCATCTCCTACATGGGCAGGCAGATTCTTTGCCATTGCACCACTTGGGAAGCCCCTTGACCAATTCATAAGTACCATTTAAAACTCAATTACCCTGAGCCACATTTATCACGTAATTCTAAATAGCTGTTATCCCTGATCATTGTATTTATGTTAATAGCACCAATGTTCTTTTGTTTATCCAGACATAAAGTATCAGATTGTCTCTGACTCCTTCATAAGGCCCCTTCCCCACCCAATCAATTGTCAAATCCCCTGGTGGTGGTAGTTGAGTCTTTCAGTCATGTTCAGCTCTTTGCAACCCCACAGACTATAGCCTGCCAGGCTCCTCTGTCCATGGAATTTCCCAGGCAAGAGTACTGGAGTGCGTTGCCATTTCCTCCTCCAGGGGATCTTTCCAACCCAGGATTCGAACCCATGTCTACTGCATTGCATACAGAATCTTTACCACTGACCCACAAGCAAAACCCCATCAAATCCCCTGATTCCTTAATAAAATAGTATTCTCCTCTACTAATACCCTAGTTCTGATCCTCTCTGGCTTTAAATGGTCTCCCAGCTCCAGGCCTTTCCTACCTCCATTTGGCAAATGGCAGTTTGATTAATCTGCCCATTTCATCATTTTGGTTTTAGGACCCATGTGTTTAAAAGTTCTTCAGGACTTTTTTTTTTTTAAGATTTACTTATTTATTTTTTGCAGCTATGAAGATTGCTGCATGCAGGCTTTCTCTAGTTGCAGCAAGAGGGGACTAGTTGCAG
The DNA here is from genome assembly GCA_006410675.1 of Oreotragus oreotragus. Lineage (NCBI taxonomy): Eukaryota > Metazoa > Chordata > Mammalia > Artiodactyla > Bovidae > Oreotragus > Oreotragus oreotragus. The sequence goes on from SJYX01017059.1 coordinate 39,968, forward strand.
TGGGAGGGCTTCTCATTGCGCTGGCTTCTCTTGTTGTTGGAGCACAGGCGCTAGGGCACTCAGGCTCAGTAGTTGCCTCACAGGCTTAGTTGCTCCTCTGCATGTGGGTTCTTCCCCGAACAGGGATTGAACCAGCGTCTCTTACACTGCAAAGCAGATTCTTAACCACTGGACCACCAGGAAAGCCCTGGGACGTTCTATTTTCTGCAGCAAGGTTTTTCATCTGGTAACACACAGCACTGTCCCTGTTCATTGCGTGCTTTGCAAACATCCTGCCACCTTTTGACCAATAAGGTAAATGTTGGTTTCCCCAGCATTCAAACTTTTAACAGCAGTTTCTGTCAAACAGAATGCTGATCTGAGCAACTTGGGGGCCGTGTTACCTAGAGGACCACTTGAGTGGGAGGAAAAAGGCTTGAAGTAACATCAAGAATGTGCCAAGGGAATGATCTTGGACTTACTGGAACTTGTGACATCAGCAGGTGTTTAAGATGCACCGTCTGAGAGTAAATAGCTCCATTCTCAAAGAAACACGCTGAAGGCCAACCAAGTAAGCAGTGCAATATCTATGGATGCTTCCAAAAACAGTTAGACCTTCATTGTACCACACCATGGCTTGTACTATAAGTGCTGCTGGCTTGTTTACTGTTTCTAGACTTTTAATCTTTTCCACTGTTACAGCACCAGCCCAAAAGACAGAACCACTGGCCAATAAGACTTAAGTCCAAATTCTTTACCACAATCTACAAGGCGCTTCTCACTTTGACCCCAACCTTCCTTTCCTGCCTCAGCTCCCAATACTTTCCCCTTGAGTCACATGGGACCACACGTTGCTCTTTGACTAAACCAGCCATGGTCTTTGGGACTTTGTATGCAGGAGAAATGCTATGTTCTTATTTTTTTGTATTCATTCATCAAGACCCAGTTACAACGGCATCTCCTTTCTGGTGTTTTCTCTGACTCTCCCCATGAAGGGTGATGGCTCCCAAATTCTTCACATGGATTTTCATGACAACATGTAAATTAATACCTTCACTTTTTGTAATCAGTTCAGTTCAGTTCAGTCACTCAGTCATGTCCGACTCTTTGCGACCCCATGGACTGCAGCACGCCAGGTTTCCCTGTCCATCACCAACTCCCAGAGCTTTCTCAACTCATGCCCATTGAGTCAGTGATGCCATCCAACCATCTCATCCTCTGTCGTCCCCTTCTCCTCCTGCCTTCCATCTTTCCCAGCATCAGGGTCTTTTCCAGTGAGTCAGTTCTTCACATCAGGTGGCCAAAGTACTGGAGCTTCAGCTTCAGCATTAGTCCTTCCAATGAATATTCAGAACTGATCTCCTTTAGGATGGACTCATTTGATCTCCTTGCAGGCCAAGGGACTCTCAAGAGCTTTCTCCAGCACCACAGTTCAAAAGCATCAGTTCTTCGGCGCTCAGCTTTCTCTATGGTCCACCTCTCACACCCATACATGACTTCTGGAAAAATCATAGCCTTGACTAGATGGACCTTTGTTGGCAAGTTGCTGTCTCTGTTTTTTATTATACTATCCAGGTTGGTCATAACTTTTCTTCCAAGGAGCAAGCGTCTTTTAATTTTGTGACTGCAGTCATCATCTGCAGTGATTTTGGAGTCCAAGAAAATAAAGTATGTCACTGTTCCTGTTGTTTCCTCATCTATTTGTCATGAAGTGATAGGACCGGATGTCATGATCTTTGTTTTTGAATGTTTAGTTTTAAGCCAGCTTTTCACTCTCCTCTTTCACTTTCATCAAGAGGCTCTTTAGTTCCTCTTCACTTTCTGCCATAAGGGTGGTGTCATCTGCATATCTGAGGTTATTGATATTTCTCCCAGCAATCTTGGATTCCAGCTTGTGTTTCATCCAGGTTGGCATTTCTCATGATGTACTCTGCATAAGTTAAATAAGTAGGGTAACAGTATACAGCCTTAACGTACTCCTTTCNCACTTTCTGCCATAAGGGTGGTGTCATCTGCATATCTGAGGTTATTGATATTTCTCCCAGCAATCTTGGATTCCAGCTTGTGTTTCATCCAGGTTGGCATTTCTCATGATGTACTCTGCATAAGTTAAATAAGTAGGGTAACAGTATACAGCCTTAACGTACTCCTTTCATCAACAGGTAATCAGTGCACCCTGCTATCTCCAAGGCATCAAAGGTTGTATGTCTGAGATACTGAGAGGTTGTTTCATTCATATTTGAGCTCTCAATTCTTGAGATATTACAAGCCCTCAATAAATGTTTGTAGGACTGTTTTTCCTGAGATTTCATAGGCCATCTATGACCTGTTGCTAACTCATCTTTTGAAAATCATTTCCCACCACTCTGCTTACATGTGCTTTTTACTCAAACCCAGTCAGACCTCTTGCTATTCCTGAAACATGACTTCTCCATTCCCACCTCTACAAATGTGCTCATGTGATTCAAAGGATTCTTATATTTGGGGCATCCATCCTCTCTCCCTGAAAGCCTTCCACAATATTCTGCCCATCCCAAACAACCTCACTCAAATCCAAGTTCTCCCAAGACGCCATCCCACATGCCCAAACTGAGCATTTTCTCTGGCCGTCTCCATATTTTGATTACATGGTTTTCAGGACACTTAAAACAACCTTCTCTGGATCATAGTCACTTCAATATCTTTTTACCTTCCTTACTAGGTTACCATCTCGTTGAAGTAGGAAAAATGCCTTATTAGTTTTTGTTTTCTCAATGATACAAATAAACTTACTTATAAAACCGAAACAAGACTCACAAATTTGCAGAACAAACTTACAGTTACCAGGGGGGAAGTGTGGGAGAAAATGATAGACTGGAAGTTTAGGATGAACAGATACACACTGCTATATTTAAAATAGATAGCCAACAAGGAAGTCTGTTGGAAGTCTATAGCACAAGGAAGTCTGCCCAATATTCTGTAATAATCTAAATGGGAAAAGAATTTGAAAAAGAATGCACATATGTATATGTATGACTGAAACAAATACAACATTGTTAATCAACTATGCTCCAATAAAAAATAAAATTATTTTAAATTTTGTTTTCACATTAGCACCTATGCAACATTTTGCCAACAGAAGGTAGTTTTTCAGATGCATGAATGAATGAAGTGATCATTTGTACAGTGCCTCATATGCTCCACTGTATTCTATTTACATCTGCCATCATACAATTAAGCTGTGGTTTATGTAATAGGAGTCACTGCAACCTTTCCTGGGCACATTATGCAATTGTTATCATGGGAAGCAAATTCTTATATCATATTCTCAACACTATTTCAGGCCTGTTTCCTTAATCAGATAAATTTTTTAAACACTACACAGGATGAAGATGTTAACGAATTTATTGTGGTAATCATTTCACAATATGTATGTGCATCAACTCACCACACTGTACACCTTAAACTTACATGTTATATGTCAATAGTACCTCAATAAAGCTGAAAAAACCTACACAGGTGTTCTCCTCTTACTCCGGAATGTGAAAAATCATAATTTATAACACAGGTAAGAGGACTGACAAATCCTAATACAAGTGAATTCCTTCTTTTCCACTTGCAGGCAAAGTTGATTTCTCTCTTTACTTCAGTTCATATATCTATTATAGCAATAATTTCTCTTGTTTTGAAATTATACGTGTCTACATTATCTCATCTGCTAAATTTTGAGCTTCTCAAGCCCAAGAATCATGTTTTATCTATCTAGATCTATTGATCAATCTATAATAATCAATTTGCATATATAAATATATGTATATATTTTATTTACTTTATATACTTATGTATAAACATATATTTATATACTTAATATTTCTATAAATTTATAAATAATATAAATGTACATAACTAATTTGACTGGCAATACTTTCCATTTGACAAATATCAACATTGTTACAATAATGAATGGACATTTTAAACAGTCAGTACCTTTTATCACTAGCAATTTGTTATAAGAACTACTAAAAGGAGAAAAAAAATAAANGAAGTCCACGAAGTTTTGGAAGAATACGATTTAGTAAGCATGTATGAGATAGCTTACTTATCCGGTAAAAAGTCTTCACAAACTAACTCTTAACATACCTTCAAAATCTGAAACATTGTGACTCCCTTAGTTAAAGATGGCTTACTTGGTGGCTCAGACAGTAAAGAATCTGCCTGCAGCACAGATCTGGGGTCAGTCCTTGGGTTGGGAAGATCCCCTGCAGAAGGCAATGACTCTCCAACCCAATATTCCTGCCTGAAGTATTCCATGGATAGAGGACCCTGGTGAGCTACAGTCCATGGGGTTGCAAAGAGCTGGACACATCTGGACAACTAACACTTTCATATTTTCACTAGTTAAAGAACACTTGAGACATTCAGCTCAGTGAGATGACAAAATGGTGATAATCAATCCAAGTATCTATTAGTTTGTAAATGACACACAAATATTTGAACAGAAATTTGATTTAATCTATCAATTTTTTATTAGAGAAATATTAATTGAGCCCAAATTCTGTGCAAGGTATTACATCCAGAGCTGGTTATTCCATGATGCACAGAATAGAGGTGGTTCTGCAGGTATCATTAGGTATGGAGAGGCTTGAGTGAAAAGGTTTAGAAATAATGCAATAAAGATGGAAGACTTTTCAGTAAATCAGGGGAATTGTGGCCAGAAATTCTGCTTTGGCAGTGGNTCCAGAGCTGGTTATTCCATGATGCACAGAATAGAGGTGGTTCTGCAGGTATCATTAGGTATGGAGAGGCTTGAGTGAAAAGGTTTAGAAATAATGCAATAAAGATGGAAGACTTTTCAGTAAATCAGGGGAATTGTGGCCAGAAATTCTGCTTTGGCAGTGGCATTGAAAAGCAAAGTGTCTACTGTAGAGAATTTGTGAAGCAAACTTAAGATTTCAAATTGCAGGGAGGGTAGGAAAGGTAAGAAAACTGAAGCATAATGATGATTGGAATGAGGATATATTTTCTTTATGCCTATCATTCCTGATTAAACATAGCAGAGTCAGAAGATTATACCAGTGATCAATAGAAGAAAAAAATAGGTTGAATGATTTATCAGCTGAAGGATTAATGCCTATTACTGAAAATTCTCAGAAAATGAAATCAGAAGTCTGATGAAAGTTCCTTCTGAAGTCATTCAATAAAGTCCTGAATCACCACTCATTTCACTGTTGTTGATATTTGAGTGTACAATAGAAGATTTCATGATTCTTATTGTAAAAAATAACAAGTATTGGAATCTGCAAGTAAGATAAGCAAAAATAACACCCCCGCCCCTCTGATGAAAGTTCCTTCTGAAGTCATTCAATTAAGTCCTGAATCACCACTCATTTCACTGTTGTTGATATTTGAGTGTACAATAGAAGATTTCATGATTCTTATTGTAAAAAATAACAAGTATTGGAATCTGCAAGTAAGATAAGCAAAAATAACACCCCCGCCCCAAGAGCAAGAGAGTTCCAGAAAAACATCTACTTCTGCTTTATTGACTATGCCAAAGCCTTTGACTGTGTGGATCACAAAAAACTGTGGAAAATTCTGAAAGAGATTAGAATACCAGAACTCCTTAGCCATCTCCTGAGAAATCTGTATCCAGATCAAGAAGCAATAGTTAGAACTGGACATGGAAAAATGAACTGGCTCCAAATTGGGAAAGGAGTAAGTCAAGGCTGTATACTGTTACCCTGCTTATTGAACTTCCATGCAAAATGCCAGGCTGGATGAAGCACAAGCTGCAATCAAGATTGCTGGGAGAAATATCAATAACCTCAGATATGCAGATGACACCACCCTTATGGCAAAAGCGAAGAGGAACTGAAGAGCCTCTTGATGAAAGTGAAAGTGGAGAATGAAAAAATTGGCTTAAAACTCAACATTTGAAAAACTAAGATCATGACATCTAGTCCCATCAGTTCATGGTAAATAGATGGCGAAACAATGGTGAGAGACTATTTTCTTAGGTTCCAAAATCACTGCAGATGGTGACTGCAGCTGTGAAATTAAAAGATGCTTGTTCCTTGGAAGAAAATCTAGGAGCAACCTAGACAGCATATTAAAAAGCAAAGACATTACTTTGCCAACAAACGTCCATCTACCCAAAGCTATGGTTTTTCTAGTAGTCATGTATAGATGTGAGAGTTGAACTATAAAGAAAACTGAATACCAAAGAATTGATGCTTTTGAACTGTGTTGTTGGAGAAGACTATTGAGAGTCCCTTGGACTGCAAGGAGATCAGATCAGTCCATCCTAAAAATCAGTCCTGAATATTCATTGGAAGGACTGATCCTAAAGCTAAAGCTCCAATACTTTGGCTACCTAATGCGAAGAACTGACTCATTGGAAAAGACCCCTATGCAGTGAAAGATTGAAGGCAGGAGGAGAATGGGACAACAAAGGATGAGACGGTTGGATGGCCTCACCAGCTCAATGGACATGAGTTTGAGCAAGCTCTAGGAGTTGATGATGGGCAGGTACCCTGGCTTGCTGTAGTCCATGAGGTGGCAAAGAATAGGACATTACTGAGAGACTGAACTGAACTGAACTGAACTGAAACTTTAAAAAGCTACACATTTTTTGGCTACGTGTTTGGCAATAGTAAGTTCAGATGTTTAGTTTAGAGTGAGAAGGAAGAGTATGTTTGGATTTAGACATCCATAGAGAGAGAAACTTATTTGCAAACACACAGCTATACCTAATGTTTCTATTCTCAGTACTACTGATATTCTGGATTATTTTTCTTTTAATTATTACATGTTGTTCTGTGCCCTGGAGAATTAGGAGCATCCTTGAGTTCTACAACAAGATACCAGTTGGTATGGGGAAATAGGTATATGGGTGAAGAACTCTGGCAAGAAGTTACAATGATTCAAGAAAATGAACGGACATATTTGTTTTCAAGTGATCAGAGGTAGATGTGAAAATAAAAAAGAAAAGGGGATTTTTTTTTTAACATTTCCTCCCAAACCTTTTAAAATAAGATATATATTAAATGATAGGAGGTTTTGAAAATGGGTATCTGTTACTGGACACATGATTCTAGTGAGAAATTCTTTGGCAGAGGAAAATTAAAATGATGCTCTTTAAGTGAAATGAGTCCTAAATAAGAAGCTATTTTAAGCAAAGCATTATTGGTCACCAGTGACTGGCTCATCATGTTGCTTCCATATTTGTTGTCTATGTCAGGGAATGAATGGTATGCTCTGCCAATTACTGACAGTATATAAAGGTCCAAGGGAAGGAGAAGACACACATACACTTCAGAAACATCGCCTTGTAGTCCACCTGAATCCTCCTGCCTTGACAACATGTGTTGTAACTACTACGGCAACTCCTGTGGCTATGGCTGTGGAAACAGCTATAGCTGTGGGTTCAGCCCCTATTATGGCTGTGGATATGGAAGTAGATACGGCTGTGGATACGGCTCAGGATACGGCTGTGGATACGGCTCAGGATACGGCTGTGGATATGGGACAGGATATGGCTGTGGCTACGGAACCAGATATGGCTGTGGATACGGCTCTGGCTATGGCAGCTACTGGCCAGTTTGCTACAGGAGATGTTATTCTTCTTGCTGCTAGAACCTCACCATCTAAGCCCTTTTTGCTTCTGAGATGAAGCCTCTAAAGATAATGCCGATTCAAGCATTTATAACCCACGATTTCCACTTGCAAGAAATCACATGCCTGACAGAGGCTTTGACCTGCAAATACCCACTTTAGATTGGCATCTTTGAGCCCTGAAGCTTCTTGTAGTATCTCTGACCCTTTTGCAAATGTTAGTCTTTATTCTCTGATTCTCTGTTATGACTGTATTGATGATCCTAACAAAATCACTTGTTCTCAATAAAAATGGTTCTTTTTTTCTATCAAATCTCTGTGTACTTGCTTGTGAATTAGTCTTTTTCCAGGCATTGTAGACTCAGTTGAAAATTGAGCAAACATGATGCATGAAGTTTGAGTTCTTCTCTGATATAATGCAAACATTTCTTTTCATATCTGTGTCAGAAATAATGTCTTCTCCACCTGTTTCTTGTATCTCACATACTCAGGCACTCACATACCCAAGCACAAATCTTGCAGTATTTCAGAACTGTGCTTTGTAAATCCCACTGTGTCTAGGATGGAACTAAAGGGGAAAGAGGAGGAAGATAGCCACTTTATTCAGAAAGTTGATGTAAAGTCTAAGATAGACAAAAGATGACCTGAATGCTTAAAAGAATGGAAGAGACACTTTCCAGGTTCATGAGAATTAGATAGAATTAGATATAGAAATTAAGAACATGAGAATAAAGAACAAAGCAACAGAAAAGTAATAATAGAAATATACTCATTTTGTCTGTTTTGATGAAATTGCCTATGTATTTGCATATATCGAGGTTGAGGAAATTGATTTCAATCACTTAACTGACAGTTTTGAATATTTTTGAAAGGGTCTCAAATTAGACAGTGAAGGCAATGTAGGTAAATTAAAGACAAGCCTCTTGCTTTCACAGTGTTTATATTCCAGCATGTGCATATAGACAAACAAACAGCATAAATAATTCAGATAATTTGAAACTGACAATTGGAGTGGAGGGAATAAAATAGGTAGATGCAGAAAAGAGTGAAAGTGAAGGATTAGAGAGCTAGTTCAGGGAGGCATTTTGAACTTGTGACAAATGAGCTGATGTCAATTGCAAAGAAAGGGCAGTAGCAAGTGTAAATGGGAGAAATTTTATGAAGTTTTATAACAATATGATTTGTTAGGCATGTATGAGATAATTCACACATCTAGAAAAGAGTTTTCACAAAATGACTCTTAACATACCTTCAAAATCTGAAATGGTGTGACTCCCTTAATCAAAGAACACTTGAGATACTCAGCTTTAGGAAAATGAGAAAATGGAAATAATATTTCAAATATCTTACAGTTATAATTGCTACACAAATGTTACTTCATCTATGTTTTTATTGGAGAAATGTTGATTAAGTGCAAATTATATGTTAGGCACTGTTCTTAGAGTTGGTTATTCAGTAATGTACAGAAAAGATACTGTTTTTGTTGTTTTGGACCACTGTGCTGACATTTTAATGAAAGTTATTAGAATTAGTGTGGTAAAGATAGAAGATCTTTCAGTAACTCAGGGATGCTGTGGACAGAAACTGTGTGCTGTCACTAGTACTGAAAAGTCAACTGAATGCCAGAGAAATCTGTGATGATGACAGAAAAGGAAAGAAATTGAATGATAAAATTTGGAATAAGGTATATTTTCTTTATGCCCCCAAGGCTATGGTTTTTCCAGCGGTCATGTATGGATATGAGAGTTGGACTGTGAAGAAGGCTGAGCACCAAAGAATTGATGCTCTTGAACTGTGGTGTTGAAGAAGACTCTTGAGAGTCCCTTGAACTGCAAGGAGATCCAACCAGTCCATTCTGAAGATCAGCCCTGGGATTTCTTTGGAGGGAATTATGCTAAAGCTGAAACTCCAGTACTTTGGCCACCTCATGTGAAGATTTGACTCATTGAAAAGACTCTGATGCTGGGAGGGATTGGGGGCAGGAGGAGAAGGGGACAACAGAGGATGAGATGGCTGGATGGCATCACTGACTCGATGGACGTGAGTCTGGAGGACTTCACAGGGGAATTCTAGCAAATATGAAAAGAAGAAACAAACCTACAATTCTCACACTATTCCAAAGAACTGAGGATGTGGGAGCACTTCCACGTTCCTTTCACAGGGCCACCGTTATGCTGGCATCAAATCCAGAGCACGAGACCACAGAAAAGAGAAGACGGTAGTCCAAGGTCTTTGATGAAAATTGATACAAAAATTACCAACAAAGTATCAACAAACAAAATTCAACAATATGGAAAGGATCAAATACCATGACTGAGTTGGATTTATTTGAGACTCACAAGGTTGGATCAACGTGTGTGATACACCACATTAACAACAACAACAAAAAAGACAAAAACCATAGCGTCATTTGATAGACACAGAAAAAGCATTTGAAAAAGTCAACATCCATTCATGATGGAAACTCTGGTCAAAGTGGGTGTAGAGGAAAAATATCTCAGCTTAGTAAAAGCTATTCACTTATGGCAAACCCACAAGCAACATCATAGTCAGTATTGAAAAGATTAAAGCCTTCCTACTAAGTTCAGAAACATGACAATCATGCTCACTCTTACCACTTCTACTTATAATAGAACTGGAAGTTCCAACTACAGCAGTCAGACAAGAAAAAGAAATAGAAACATCCAGACTGGAAAGGAAGAGGTGACACTCACTGTACATGATACGGTACTTTATAGTTCGGTTCAGTAGCTCAGTCATGTCCGACTCTTTGTGACTCCATGGACTGCAGCACACCAGGCTTCCCTGTCCATCACCAACTCCCAGAGCTTTCTCAAACTCATGTCCATCGCCTTGGTGATGCCATCCAACCATCTCATCCTCTGTTGTCTCCTTCTCTTCCTGCCTTCACTCTTTTCCAGCATCAGGGTCTTTTCTAATGAGTCAGTTCTTCGCATCAGGTGGCCAAAGTACTGGAGTTTCAGCCTCAGCATCAGTACTTCCAGTGAATATTCAGGACTGATTTCCTTTAGGACTGACTGGTTTGATTTCCAAGCAGTCCAAGGGACTCTCAAGAGTCTTCTCCAACATCACAGTTCAAGAACATCAATTCTTCGGTGCTCAGCTTTCTTCACAGTCCAACTCTCACATCCATACATGACCACAGGAAAAACCATAGCTTTGACTAGATGGACCTTTGTCAGCAAAAAAATGTCTTTGCTTTTTAATATGCTGTCTAGGTTGGTCATAGCTTTTCTTCCAAGAAGCAAGCATCTTTTAATTTCATGGCTGCAGTTAACATCTGCAGTGATTTTGTACTTTATGTTGTGAAATCTAATCTCTACCCTCAAACCATAAATAACTAATAAATTCAGTAAGCTTCATGATACAAGATTAATATACAGAAATCTGCTGTTTTTATAACTCATAATAAAACATTCAAAAAAGAAAGTAAAAAGAATCTCATATAAAACTGCATCAAAAAATACCTAGGAATAAACCTAGACACAGAGGTAAGAGACCTATGCTCTAAAATTATTAAACTTTCATTAACAAAATTGCAAATGATATAAAGAAATGAAAATATATCCTATGTCTTTGGATTGGAAGAATATTAAATATGGCCACACTACCAAAAGAAGCCCACAGATTTAATGTAATCTCCATCAGAATAACTATGACATTTTTCACAGTAGTAGAACAAATTTTTTTTAATTCACAGAATTAGAATAGATAATCCTAAAATTCACAGAAAATTAATCTTAAATTGGAACAGCCAAAGATCCCCAGTTTCCAAAGAACTCTTCAGAATAAAGGACAAAACTGGACAACCATCCCAAAGTTCAGACAATACTACAGTGTGGTGTTTGCCCCAGAACAGGGCTTCGCAAATGTCACCGTGGTATGGGTTGCCAATACAGGAGACTCAAGAGACCTGGGTTTGATCCCTGGGTCTGGAAGATGCCTTGGAGTAGGAAATGGCAAACCACTCCAGTATTCTTGCATGGAATATTCTGTGCACAGAGGCACCTGGTGGACTACAGTCCATGGAGTCTCAAAGAGTTGGACATGACTGAGCACACGTATGCACACCCAGACCCAGGTCAGTGGAACAGAATGCAGAGGCCGGAAATAATGCCATAAATTAATCTATGACAGAGGAGGCAAGCATATACAATGGTGAGAAGACAGTCTCTTCAAGTGCTACATGGAAAACTAGAGCGCTATGTATAAAACTGTGAGATGAGAAAATTGCCTCATACCGTATACAAAAATAAACTCAAAATGGGCTACAGACCTAAGTGTGAGACCTGAGAATATAAAACTCTTAGAAGAAAACATAAAGGATCACTCTTTGACATAAATCGTAGCAACTTTTTTTGGATCTGTCTCCTAAGGCAAAGGAATTAAAAGTTAAAATAAACAAACAGAACATAATTACACTTAAAAGATTTTGCCCAGCGAAAGGAAGTAGCTGAAAAATGAAAAGACAACTTATGAATTGGAAGAATATATTTGTAAATGAGGTGACTGACATTCATACCATATACAAAAATAAACTCAAAATGGGCTAAAGACCTAAATGTAAGACTTGAGAATATAAAACTCTTAGAAGAAAACATAAAGGATCACTCTTTGACATAAATTGTAGCAACTTTTTTTGGATCTGTCTCCTAGGCAAAAGAATTAAAAGTTAAAATAAACAAACAGAACATAATTACACTTAAAAGATTTTGCCCAGCAAAAGGAAGTAGCTGAAAAATGAAAAGACAACTTATGAATTGGAAGAATATATTTGTAAATGAGGTGACTGACAAGGTGTTAATATCCAAATTAGATAAATAGCTCACACAGCTCACAAAGCAAAACAAACAAACCAAAAAACCAACCCAGACAAGAAATTTGTTATTTGGGCATATGACTCTACTGAGACAATTCTTTGGCAGTGAAAATTCAGATGATGCTCTTTTGATAAAACTGGAATCACCAAAATAGCAAGCTCATTTAAAAGAAACCATTAGTGACTGTCAACAGTGACTGGTGCGTAATGTTGCTTGCATATTTGTTTTCTATGTCAGGGAATGAATGGTATGCTCTGCCAATTAGTGGCAGTATATAAAGGTCCATGGGAAGGAGAAGACACACACATTTCGAAAACATCCTCTTGCAGTCCACCTGAATCCACTTGCCTTGACAACATGTGTTGCAACTACTATGGCAACTCCTGTGGCTATGGCTGTGGAAACAGCTATGGCTGTGGGTTCAGCCCCTATTACGGGTGTGGTGATGGGACTGGCTGTGGATATGGCTCAGGGTATGGGTGTGGACTCAGCCCCTATTATGGCTGTGGCTACAGCTCCCATTATGGCTGTGGCTATGGGACAAGATATGGCTGTGGATACGGTTCCTACCATGGCAGTGGATGTGGCTCTGGGCCAGTCTGCTACAGATATTATTCTTCTTGCTGCTAGAACATCACCATCCAAGCCTTCTGAAATAACACATCCAAAAATAATGCTTCTGAAATAACACATCTAAAGCTAATGCTGACTCAAAGATTTTTAAGCCACATTTCTATATCTAAGAAATTACCTGAGTATCACCATTGAGGAGACTTTAACAGTGTAAACAACTTGGTTTGGCTGAAGAATCAGAAGTCCTCAGTTAGACCAGAAACTCATCTTTTCACATACAGCCTTATCAGAGTTTTATGTTATGAGATGTTAGTCCACTCCCCTCACTCAATCATTCTTGGCTTCTTCTATCACTACTGTTCCTTACACATTTAGTTCAAAGGCTAAAGGTAAGTAGGGTCACTTTGATACTCACAGCAAAAGTCCTTCTTCAGTTCCTAGTATATTCATGACATCAAGTACCACAAAACTCCATTTTATCAGAAGTTCTTAACCTTCTACAAGAATGTTCATTGTGACTTTGAAACATAATATGTCTCCTTTCTTCTAAATAATCCTCTCTAACATGCTTACCTTTTTGACATGTAAAAGAGGGAAATGAGTATCATTTCTTCTGCTGTTAATATTTTTCTTGCCACCAAATTTTTCAGCATAAAAATAACTACTTGTACTTCAAAACTCAGATCTGTAATCAGCTCCCGTGAGATGCCTTTCCTCCGTGCTATTATATGAACTGGATCATCCTCCTCTTGACTCCTGGGGTTTCCCTGGTGGCTCAGGAAAGAATCTGCCTCCAATGCAAGAGATGTAGGTTCGATCCCTGGGTCTGGAAGATACCCTGGAGGAGGAAATGGCAACCCCCTCCAGTGTTCTTGCCTGGGAAATCCCAAGGACAGAGGGGCCTGGTGGGCCATATAGTCCATGGGGTTGCCAAGAGTCTGACATGACCTAGCAACTAAGCCAACACCACCAGGACCTCTTGGCTCTTATCAAAGCACTTGTCAAAGTTTATTAAAACTATGTCTTGCCTCAGTAAGTGAAACATAACTTCATACCAAACATTCAAACTTTCACGACCAAACATTCAGTCCAAAAAGAACCTTGTTTTCTTTGTTTGTTGGCGTAGGGGGGCTTTTTTTGTTTGTTTGTTTTTGTTTGCTTATCTTAGTTTCTAGATTTTATTTAGATTACCTTTTTCCAGAATCTGGCAGACTCCAAAATTTAGATTATTTTTCACTGCAACAGCCATGAAATCCAAGTTGGAAGGGAATATAAAGTCAAGAAGATCATTCTTTCCACTGGATATACTTGAATCTCAACAACAAAGGAATAAGTGGTGACCGAGTACTTTATTGAATGCCTTTAACGGGGATTTTCACAAGGCTGCCAACTTCAATTTTTGAGACGTTTCATTATCAGACATTTTTCCTTCAGTTGAGAAATCATTCTACCGATTTTTCTGATATTGGTCACTGGTCTAATCTGACACTCTGCTATGTTTCATCCCTAACCATAAACATAAAGAACATATATTCCCATTCCATTTTTCTTATCCTTTAGTTTCTTACCTTTTCTGTCCGCCTTGAAATGCAAAACTATAAATTCTACTTGACAAATTCTCTGGTACAGACACGTTACCTTTCAGTGCCACAGCCAACACACTCTCTGGTCACAGTATCCCTGGATTATTGAAAAGCTCTTTTATCTTTGTTGCATTATTCCTAATACCTTTCCATTCAGATTTCTGGATACTGGCTTAAAACAGTAAAGACAACTCCCATTCTGTGCATCCTGGAATAATCAGCTCTGAGTACAGCCCCTGGTACATAATTTGGACTCAATATTCTTCCATAAAAATAGATGAATCAAGTCAAACATATATTCAAACACTGGAGCCACGTATACTTTACAAGACATTTGATTATATGCTTAAATTGTCTGAATACAAATTTCTTCTTTCTAAAATGAGGCCTACCTATGTTTCATACCTATTTAGTGTTCTGGTTAGGAAATTTACTCAATAAATGCTATTCTCTTTAACTAACTTTCCTGGTTTTTTTTTCCTCTGGGATATATATATTTATTTTGTGATTATTATTTTAATACATGTTATTTAAGTATGAACTTGTCAGAATCTAAGCATAAATTTTAATTTTAAATAAATTTGCTTTTTTTTTTTTTTTGCAGTAATGAGGTGGACCTAGAAATTCTCATACTGAATGAAGTAAATCAGACAGAGAAAGACAAATATATGATATGCTTTTTTTAGATTTCTATGGAATCTAAAAATAATAGTGCAAATGAACCTATTTATAAAACAGAAATCGAGTCACAGAAGTAGAAAACAAGCATGGTTACCAAGGGGTGGGGGGTGANATGAGGAAGACCTAGAAATTCTCATACTGAATGAAGTAAATCAGACAGAGAAAGACAAATATATGATATGCTTTTTTTAGATTTCTATGGAATCTAAAAATAATAGTACAAATGAACCTATTTATAAAACAGAAATTGAGTCACAGAAGTAGAAAACAAGCATGGTTACCAAGGGGTGGGGGGTGAAGGGACGACAGAGGGGGATAAACTGGGAGGTTAAGAATGACATATTCACACTGCTATATATATATATATATATATATAATAGATAACTAATAAAAATCTACTGTATAGCACAGGGAACTCTACACGATATTCTGTAATGATCTATATAGGAACAGAATCTAAAAAAGGAGTGGATATAGGTATGTATATAACTGATTCACTTTGCTGTATAGCAGAAGCTAGCACAACTTTGTAAATCAACTATACTCCAATAAAAATTAAAATTTTTAAGTCTCTTTTTTCTAGTTCCATAGTTTTAAATTCTTATTTAATAATAGCTTTAAAATACCCATATTTATTTGTGCTGTAATCCTGATTTAGTCTGAATTTAATGTACTAGCTTTGTAACATAAAAGAAGTCATTCTATGGTATACACATATATATGCCCTAATTAAAAACACTTTTATGATGAGGAAGCAAAACCCCTCAGAATATAAATTACCTTCCTATTGACCTTTTTGCACTCTGACTGAGCCATTTTGCATAGTAATTTATTACCCAAAATACAGTGTCAATATTATGTCAACATAATGGGCATGGAATCATGCATACTTTCAAGTTCAGAAATTAAAGAATAACATTATGTTATATTTTTAAAGCATATGTCTTGGGAACATGTTTATGCTAAAATTTGATATCAATATTTTTGAAACTCCACAGGAGTAAAAAGATCAGTCCATAGTAGGAAAATATTTTATTTCTAGGACTATGTCTATTTTGATAACTTGAATTAAGTATCATCTTTTCCTGTGGTCATGTATGGATGTGAGAGTTGGACTGTGAAGAAGGCTGAGCACTGAAGAATTGATGCTTTTGAAGTGTGGTGTTGGAGAAGACTCTTGAGAGTCCTTTGGACTGCAAGGAGATCCAACCAGTTCATTCTGAAGGAGATCAGCCCTGGGATTTCTTTGGAAGGAATGATGCTAAAGCTGAAACTCCAGTACTTTGGCTACCTCATGTGAAGAGTTGACTCATTGGAAAAGACTCTGATGCTGGGAGGGATTGGGGGCAGGTGGAGAAGGGGACGACAGAAGATGAGATGGCTGGATGGCATCACTGACTCGATGGATGTGAGTCTGAGTGAACTCCGGGATTTGGATGGACAGGGACCTGGCATGCTGTGATTCATGGGATCGCAAAGAGTCAGACACAAGTGAGCGACTGAACTGAACCGACTGAACTTGCAGTAAGACATTTTAGTCAAGATCAAAGACTTACTAAAACAGTAGGTTTTAAATATCCACATAAAATATGTTCTAAAGATTCCTGTAATTATGACCATATATGGACTTTCCTGGTGGTTCAGACCGTAAAGAATCTTCATGCAACGGGAAACCTGGGTTTGATTCCTGGGTTGGGAAGAACCCATGGAGAATGGAATGACTACCCACTCCAGTATTCTTGCCATGGACAGAGGAGCCTGGCAGGCTACAGTCCAAGGCGTCACAAAGAGTCAGGCACAACTGAATAGCTTTCACTTCACTTAACTTCATAGATTTCCTCCTTAGGGTATATTTTTTTCTACCTTCCAGTCCCCCAAATCTCCCAGCCTACAGTCTCATTACATACTGAGAAGATTCCTTCTAATCAGTTCATCTCTATTGCATGTTGTAAAATGTCTTTATACACATTATCTCAAAACATTTTCACATCCTCTTAAAATAAATAGAGTGGGTACTTGACAAAAAAGTGTTTGGAGAAAGAAGCTGAGGCTCAGAGTGATTAAGTCACTATCTTGAAATCACACAGCAATTGAGTGTCAGAGCTAAGTTTTCACAGTCTTCTGCTAGTGAGCTCACTGCCATATGCTTCTCCTGGCCAGGCCCTCTACTGCTATGGAAGAGGTATGGGCCGTGCACTAAATAATCTGAAGAGAAAAAGGAAAGTCTGAGAGTTCCTCTCTAAGTCTGCTTAGTGATTACATACCTCCACTGGTGGTAATCAGTTCATTTCAGTTCAGTCACTCAGTGATGTCCGATTCTTTGGAACTTCATGGACCACAGCACACCAGGCATCTCTGTCCATCACCAACTCCTGGACATTACTCAAACTCATGTCCATTGAGTTGCTGATGCCATCCAACCATCTCATCCTCTGTCATTCCCTTCTCCTCCCACCTTCAATCTTTCCCAGCATCAGGGACTTTTCCAGTGAATCAGTTCTTTGCATCAGGTGGCCCAAGTATTGGAGTTTCAGCTTCAACATCAGTCCTTCCAATGAACACCCAGGACTGATCTCCTTGAGGATTGACTGGTTTGACCTCCTTGAAGTCCAAGGGACTCTCAAGAGTCTTCTCCAACACCACAGTTCAAAAGCATCAATTCTGAGACCAACCAAGAAGGAGGAAGAATAGGACAGGGACACCACTTTCTCCCTCACAAATTCATCAAAAGAACATCTCAATGCTGAGCAAACTCCACAAGGCAACTTCTGAATGCTGGCAGAGGACATCAGGCACCCAGAAAAACAGAGCATTGACTTCAAAAGCAGGTAGGGGAAAAAATATAAAAGACGAAAAAAAAAAAANAAAAGAAAGAGAGTAAGAATTGAACTCTCTCTAGGATGTGTTTGAAGTTGTGAGAAATGAGCTGACACTAATTGAAAAGAAATATTAGAAAGATCAATAGCAAGTGTCAGCAGGAAGAGTCAATTAAGTTTTGGGTTTGATAAGGTAGGGCGACATTTCTCAGGTGGAAAAGAGTAAAGTCTAGTGGCTCAGTAAGATTCTCTAATGCCTTAACTGGAGCATATATAAAAATGGGATTAAAAAGTGCAGTCAAATCACTGAATCAGAGAACCTATTACTCTGATTCTGACTTAAGTGTTTTTTATGACCTTCCTGAACGGTAACATTTAGATCCTGTAACAAAAATGCCTCTTCATACTCAGTTCAGTTCAGTTCAGTTCATTCATCATGTCTGACCCTTTGCAACCCCATGGACTTTCCCATTCTGTTGTTTTCCTCTATTTTTTCCTCTATCTTTGCATTGATCACTGAGGAAAGCTTTATCTCTCCTTGCTATTCTTTGGAACTCTACATTCAAATGGGTATATCTTTCCTTTTCTCTTTTACCTTTGGTTTCTCTTCTTTTCTCAGCTATTTGGAAGGCCTCTTCAGACAACCATTTTGCCATTTTGCTTTCTTTTTCTTGAGGATGGTCTTGATCACTGCCTCCCATACAATGTCATGAACTTCTGACCATTGTTCTTCTGTAACTCTATCAGATCTAATCCCTTGAGTCTATTTCTCACTTCCATTGTGTAATCATAAGAGATTTGATTTAGGTCATATCTGAATGGTCTAGCGGTTTTCCCTACATTCTTCAATGTAAGTCTGAATTTGGCAATAAGGAGTTCATGATCTGAGCCACAGTCAGCTCTTGGTCTTGTTTTTGCTGACTGTATAGAGCTTCTCCATCTTTGGCTGCAAAGAATATAATAAATCTGATTTTGGTTTTGATCCATCTGGTGATGCCCATGTGTAGGGTCAACTATCGTGTTGTTGCAAGAGGATGTTTGCTGTGACCAGTGTGTTCCTTTGGCAAAACTGTTAGTCTTTTCCCTGCTTCATTTTGTACTACGAGGCCAAACTTGCCTGTTATTCCAGGTATCTTTTGACTTCCTACTTTTGCATTCCAGTCCCCTATGATGAAAAGGACATCCTTTTTTGTGTGTGTGCTAATTCTAGAAGGTCTTGCAGGTCTTAGAACCGTTCAATTTCAGCTTCTTCCGCATTAGTGGTTGGGATATAGACTTGGATCACAGTGATACTGAATGGTTGACCTTGGAAATGAACAGAGATCATTCTGTCATTTTTGAGATTTTATACAAGTATTGCATTTCAGACTCTTCTGTTGACTTAAGAGGGCTACTCTATTTCTTCTAAGGTATTCTTGGCCCTAGTAGTAGGTATAATGGTCATCTGAATTAAATTAGCCCATTCTAGTCCATTTTTGTTCACTGATTCCTAAAATGTTGGTGTTCACTCTTGCCATCTCCTATCTCTCTTCACTTGAGTTCAGTCACTCAGTTGTGTCTGACTCTTTGCGACCCCACGGACTGCAGCACGCCAGGCTTTCCTGCCCATCACCAACTCCTGGAGCTTACTCAAACTCATGTCCATCGAGTCAGTGATGCCACCCAACCATCTCATTCTCTGTCGTCCCCTTCTCCTCCTGCCTTCAATCTTTGCCAGCATCAGGGTCTTTTCCAGTGAGTCAGTTCTTCACATCAGGTAGCCAAAGTATTGGAGCTCCAGCTTCAGCATCAATCCTTCCAGTGAACACTCAGGACTGATTTAAATCACTTCCAATTTACCTTAATTCATGAACATAACATTCCAGGTTCCTATACAACATTGTTCCTTACAGCATCCGTCTTTACTTCCATCACCAATCACATCCACATCTGGGTGTTCTTTTCTCTTTGGCTCTGTCTCTTCATTCTTTCTGGAGTTATTTCTCCACTCTTCTCCAGTAGCATATTGGGCACCTACTGACCTGAGGAAGTCTTCTTTCACTGTCATGTCTTTTTGCCTTTCTGTACTGTTCATGGGGTTCTCAAGGCAAGAATACTGAAGTGGTTTGCCATTCTTTTCTCCAGTGGACCATGTTTCTTCTGAACTCTCCACTATGACCAATCCATCCTGGATGGTCCTACGTGGCATGGCTCATAGTTTCACTGAGTCTGTTCCTAACTGTTGCTTCTTGACCTGCATACAGATTTCTCAGGAGGCAGGTAAGGTGGTCTGGTATTCCCATTTCTTTTCCACAGATTTTTGTGATCCATACGGTCAAAGGCATTGGCATAGTCAATAAATCTTCAGATTCAGTAACAATCAAGTTTCTACTGGCAGAGATGAAGATGTTGCTGTCTCATCTGTGTGTCATGCTTCATTACACAAAATCTGGTGTTGAGGTCCATGAACCTAGGAGACCACACACAACGGCCCACACCAGGGAAACTAGACCTGTTGTCAAATTCAGCTCCGGAGTGAGGTTATACTCAGAATACAATTTGTCCAAGTGATGAAAAACTGGTTCTTTCAAGTGCAGTACAGTTTTCACAGCTGCAACATTTGTTAAATCTGATCTGAGGACAGGACTATGCTCTGGGTTACACTAAGGTTAGTCTAACAAGCAGAGGAAGAGGATTTCAACACTTAAAGCTCTTTGAAAAATCTAACTTGTTTCCTTATATTCCTTATCATCAAAGAGATGTCTAAAATGAAGAATGTAATTTAGTATAAAAAATATAATTTATGTATAAAAAATTTGTGTATACAGAAAAGGGTCTTAGGCATGTATGAAATAATTTATATATCCAGAGAAAAGTTTTCACAAACTACCACTTAATATAGCTTTGGCATCTGAAATATCAGGACTGTCAGTCCTAGAGAATTTGATGCTATTAGCTTGAGTGAAATGAGAAAACAACAATAATGTTAGAAGAGACAAGGATAATAAAATTAGAGAAAATTTGTCTGTGTGGGAGGTAGTATGAGTTTAATGAATGTTGGGAAAATGAAGATTTGGCTTTGTATACATTATCATACCAGGCTTCCCAGGTGGTGCTAGTAGTAAAGAATCCACCTGCCAATGCAAAAGACACAAGAGATGTAGTGCTGGGGTCCAGCCCCGGTGGATCCAGGGTGATTCAAAGAGGAGATGGATAGGCGAGGAAAACTTATTTATTTAATTAGAAATATAAGATTAGATTAGGAAAAAATAGTATCCTAGAGAATTTGATGCTATTAGCTTGAGTGAAATGAGAAAACAACAATAATGTTAGAAGAGACAAGGATAATAAAATTAGAGAAAATTTGTCTGTGTGGGAGGTAGTATGAGTTTAATGAATGTTGGGAAAATGAAGATTTGGCTTTGTATACATTATCATACCAGGCTTCCCAGGTGGTGCTAGTAGTAAAGAATCCACCTGCCAATGCAAAAGACACAAGAGATGTAGTGCTGGGGTCCAGCCCCGGTGGATCCAGGGTGATTCAAAGAGGAGATGGATAGGCGAGGAAAACTTATTTATTTAATTAGAAATATAAGATTAGATTAGGAAAAAATAGTGTAGTAGGAAAATGAGTGGAGAAAAGAGGCTGATTAACTTGGTTTTCGTGGAAAACCAATAAAGTTCCAACAAGGAACTTGCACCGTCTACGTTGGGCCACAGGCGCCCACTTGAATAGCGGAGGGTGCCCCGCCTTGGGCTCCCTCTCGCGTGGGTCTCAGAAGCCTGGGCAAGTAAGTAGACTCGGTGAGCCTCCGTGTTCCAAGGGCTCAGCCTGAAAAAGAGAGGGAGGGAGAGGAGCAAGAGAAAGAATTCACACGAGGGAAGCCAGGCTTGTGCAAAAACCCCTCCAACTTTATTATTCAAAAGGTGTTTATATACCCTAAATTTTACATAATGGAAGATACAGAGTCATGCAGGGGCAGCAGTCCTGACCCTTTCTGTATATCTTTTTGTATACAAAAGGTCTCAGGTGATTTACATTATCTTCTGGCCAAGAGGCTTGCTAACACTTTTTGGCTCTCTTCCTTAATGAATGTTAATCTCATTTCCCCTGAAGTGTTTTTCTTTAATCTGCATCTCCTTAAAGCACTAAAGTTACATCTCTATAGAACAAAGGCACAGTAGGTTATAACAAAGAAGGTATTTAACTCAAAGATCTAATGTTGCTATTTGTTTTTTCTATATACCAACTATATCAACAAATAAAAGATATGAAAATTTGGCAGCAAGCATTGGTTCAACAATGAAATGCTTAATCAGTTTTATTCTAGTGATCTTGACACCTCAGAAGCCCCTGTATTTCTAGGATGTTTTAAGCTTCCTGTGCCTCTCACAGTTTGAAGACTGTAAACAATTCACAAGCTGTAAAAAGTCCAGGGGAACCTGTTAGGCAAGCTAGAGAGTTATCAGAGGGGGTTTGAACTGAAACATCCCTTTCAAATGCAGAAGACCGAAGCCCTGAGTTGACTTTTTCCAGAGTGTGTCAGAAGAGTGGAAAAGTACAATACAATAAGGCAGGCATATTCTTATTTTTGGGGGGTACATGCTCAGGAAATACCAGGGGGAAACCCTGAGGCCTGATTTGCCTTGCCCATCAAGGCCTCTGCTGCATGACCTTGTCACGGGTGGGATTCCTCACGCTGGCTCCTGGCAATGTAGGTTCAATTCCTGGCTTGGGAAGAAACCCCTGGAGTAGGAAATGGCAATTCTCTCTAGTATTCTTGCCTGGAAAAATTCCATGGACTGGAGGGCTACAGTCTGGGGTTGCAAAGAGTCACATACAACTGAGCACACACTCACATACGCATACACATCTAATAATATTATAGCAGAAAGGAAAGACCATCGCCATGAATGAGTTCCTTCTGTAGTCAGGAATGATTTAAACTTTAATACCCCTTTAAGAGCAGACACAAAATCCTTTTCTTTGGTGAACTACTGCATACTGTAGAGGTTCTAAATTGTAAAACCCATTATTTGTTCTTTCAGTCAGTTAGCAAACCTTAAGGTTCATGTTGCAGATATGTACTATCATCTGGTATTGGGTACAGAGATACAAAACACATTGGTCCTTCTAAGAATTCAAAATGTTCATTGGATACAAAACAGTAAATCATAGGTACACATTAAAGAAGGTATATTTGCAAGTGTTATGGGGCAACTGAAGAAGAACTCAAGGGGGAAGCCTAAATCAGCCAGAATGTCAGAAGAGAAAGTTAGCTAAGAGTCATAAATTGCTTCTAAAGGAGAAGGGTATATGAGCAGAACTATAAAGATGAGTTGAAATTGGTCAGTTATGTAAGAAGGAAAATAGAATTCAAGGCAGAGAAATTTAGAAAAAGAAATGAATATATTGCCAACTTATTTCTAGAGAAGTAATTGTTGAACCGCACGGTTCCGCCCTGGAGTCCGTCGCCCAAGACCACCAAGACACAGGATCGATGCAAATAGCAAGAGGATTTATTGAACCGGCGCGCCGGGGTTCCGTCCTCCTTAAGCAAGGAGCGAACGAACCCCGATGACAGTTACAGAACAGTTTTTAAGCACAAAAAACCATATTGGGCGGGGAGGTATAGATATANGGAGTCTTTAAATTTTCTCATGCTGCTCAGCCCAGTATCATAGCCACTAGAGATATATCTGTATTGAGCACTTGAGACTGTTGCTAAGTGCAAAATGAAAGGGCTATTAAGTGTAAAGTACAAGCCAGGTTTCAAGGATGTAGTGTAAAAATATTATGAAAGTTACATTAAAATATTGGTTAGGTATTAAATAATATTTGCATGTATTAGCTTAAATAAAACATGCTATAAAATTAATTTACCTATTTCTGTTAATCTTTTTAAAATGTGATTCCAGGAGAATTAAAAATTCTATACACATTTCATAGGATATATTTTACTCTACCATGTCATTTTAGGAGGTCTCAGCAAGCTGACCCAGAGAGGACTGTAGATCTGAAGAGAAGCCACCAGTAAAGGTGAGACAATCTGGCCACATTATCAAGGTGTAGGCAGTGGATCATTCTGAACCAGTAAGTCCACAGTAGTCAGTGCAAAAGACTTTAGGAGTGTTCCCAGCAAAGAGAAGTTCTCATCTGGAATAACTTCTTCAGGAAAGATAAATGCCTGCTTCACATCATACACAATAGAAACTCCATATTTATTAAAATTCTAAACATGAAATTTAAATTTTAAAGTACTAGAAGTTGGTATAGACTTTTAGCAATTTTGTAACCTACAAAATTGTTCTGTGTTGACTACAACATTGTTCTGTGTTCAGAAATCTTAAGCTTATTTTGAGTTGATATCTATGTTCTTTGACACAGGAAACATTGTCTTTAACTGTACTCCCTTACAATAATACATAATTTCTTCAAGGACATACAAGTGATCATACTTAAAATAAGAAGGTTGTATAGACAGCAATTCAGTACACGTTCCAGAGTTACACTATTTATGCTCAAGCATAAGCTCTATCAGTTACTAACTACGTAATTGATCACAGGCACATTCCCTAAATTCTCTGAGCCTCAGTATACTCAAAGGTAGAATGGCAAATAGTGCTATATCAGGATTGTTGAGAGTACTAGATTAAATAAAATATGCAAAGCTATACCACTGTAAGAACTCAGTACATTTTTGTTATTATATTTATTATTAGGTTGCTTAATATGAAATTGCTAATATTTAATCACCTTTGTTGTTCATTTGCCCAATCGTGTCCAACTCTTTGTGACCCCATGGAAAGCAGCATGCCAGGCCTCTTGGTCCCTCACCATCTCCCGAAGTTTGCCCAAGTTCATGTCCCTTGCATTAGTGATGCCATCCAGCCATTCCATCCTCTGATGCCTTCTTCTCCTTCTGCTGTCTTTTACAGCATCAGGATCTTTTCCAATGAGTCAGCTCCCCAAAATACTGGAGCTTCAGCTGACAAAATACTGGAGTTTCAGCTTCAGCATCAGTCTTTCCAACGAGTATTCAGGGTTGATTTCCCTTAAGGTTCACTGGTTTGAATTCCTTGCTATCCAAAGAGTCTTGCTTTCTCAGGAGTCTTTTAAAAACACCACAGTTCACAATTAATTCTCTGATGCTCCACCTTCTTTATGGTCAGCTCTCATAATCATACATGACTGCTGGGAAGACCATACCCTTGACTATACAGATCTTTGTCGGCAGGTTAATGTCTCTGCTTTTCAACACACTGTCTGGGTTTGTCATAGCTTTCCTGCCAAGAAGCAAATGTTTTCTGATTTCATGGTTGCAGTCACCATCCGCAGTGATTTTATAGGCCACAAAGAAGAAAACTGTCACTACTGCAACCTTTTCACCCTCTCTTTTCCATGAGGTAATGGGGCTGGCTGCCATGACCTTAGTTTCTTTAATGTAAGCTGGCTCTTTCACTGTAACCTACAAAAATGGCAATTTTATATGACTCAATCTTAGATATTATTTTTATTGTCAATATTTTGAAAATCCCAGAACTTTAATCAATAATTTCAATTTTCTGTCAAATAATTAGGCACACTTCTCTTAGATGTTTTGTATATATGTCATATATACATATTCCATAGTCATATACTCTAACATAAACCATAGTACCAAATAAAGTGAAATAATGTTTGTCATTGTGTTAGTAATAAATTAGTGGATTTGGATTATGAACCCTAATTGTGGAAATGAAAATGATGACACCAGGTAAATAAGGAATGGGCAACTTTTGTGGTTATATGTCTGAGAGGAGAGACCAGTTAAAGTATGTTTATATTTTGGCTTTAGAAATTCAATGTTCTTGTAGGATATAAGAAGAGTACAAGAACTGAAGTCAAGATTCAACCACCCATGGTTAAATAACTTCAGTATTTCTAAAATCCCTTGAAACTTGAATGAGATTGCAGGCTTGAGAAGAGTAAACCAGAAGATGGATGGATAGATTGTTATTCTTAAAGAAATAGAACTACTTCTTAGGAGTTAGATGAATGAGTAGTCTCATTCACTACTTACTGAGCTCCTCATAAAGGACATTTCACTATGTGCTAAGAAAAGAGAGCTAAAATATTTCACCCCTGCTTTCTAAAATATAGAAAAGACAAAAAAAAAAAAAAAAAAAAAAAAACCCCT